>SJYV01052611.1:130647-180879 GCA_006410875.1 Neotragus pygmaeus | reverse complement strand
CGTGTACACCTGTGGTGGATTCATGTCGATGTATGGCAAAGTCAATAGAGTATTGTAAAGTAAAATAAAGTAAAAAAAAAAAAAAAAAGAAAAAAAAACGAATTTACATTAAAATGTTCAAACAAGACTATAGTGCAAGATCAGTGATTGATGTTACTCTTAAATTCCCTATCACTAATTTCATATCATACTAGAAACAAAAAGAGTAAAAATACTCTAGCTAAACATGTTTACGGGGTAATAAGTTTTTTTAACCCATTTATTGGAAGAGTTGATGAATTTTCTTAGACACTGAGAACTCAGTATATTTCTCACTTTGAAAAGTTACTAGAACTTTTTCAACTTATTTGAAACCCAATTCACAAAATATGTCTTTCAGTTTCAAATGGAACTCAGAAAAGCTTTCCAAAACAAAGCAACTGACATTCTTCTAAAGGTACACATCTCATTCTTTAGGACATTCAAAGAACAAAATATTACAAACAGTACATTTACTTTTCTTCATTTTTGTTTTTGGTTTTCTCATTTTTAACAAGTATTCGCTTTGACAGGATCTCACCAATTTACTGAGATCTTTCAACATGACCTAAAAGTGATGATTCTCATTTCTTTCAGTGATAGCTTCTGATGTACTTTCACATTTTTCATTACTATAGGATCAGCACAAATAAGCCTATTTTGGTTTTGCATACAAGGACACTTCTTCCTGTTATTAACTGATCTGGTCTTAAATAAGTTAATGGTAAACCATGAAAAGTTTTTTCTCCTAGAAAATGCTTCATTTAGTTCAAGCTGTGTCTCCAACCTGATTATACTAATTATTATCCCTTGAGATTTTCACTGTACTCTTGCCTAGAAAATCCCATGGACAGAGGAGCCTGGTGGGCTGCAGTCCATGGGGTCGCTAAGAGTCAGATGTGACTGAGCAACTTCACTTTCACTTTTCATTTTCATGCATTGGAGAAGGAAATGGCAACCCACTCTAGTGTTCTTGCCTGGAGAATCCCAGGGACGGGGGAGCCTGGTGGGCTGCCATCTATGGGGTCGCACAGAGTCGGACACGACTGAAGTGACTTAGCAGTATTCTCAATATTCAAGTTAGCAGCCAAAAATATTCCTTCTTAGAGCACTAAAAAAAAATCTAGCTGCTCTGTCAGCTGTTATCATTAACTAACAATCGGTAAGACATACTCTGTAGTTGACTCTGAGCAAGATATTTTCATCTATGCTGAATTTTAGAATATAAAAAAGATTCAGAAGGCAAAGAGAGCTTTTTTTTATGACTTTTGGTTTCCACCAAAAAAACAATCAAAAAACAATTTCATTTTTAAAAATTAATTATTTAAAGATCATATTACATTGCCTTGTTCAGTGCCTATTTGTGTTTTTATAGAGTAGTGAATAGAGATCTAAATGGAAGGAAGTAGCTAGTTATCACCAGTCACCTATTTCTTAAGGATTAGGGATATTTGAGAAAAAGTAAAGTTAGAGTCACTTCTTAAGATCTTCTGTTTCTTAATTTACAGATATGAACAGCTTACACTTGAAAAACCTATACTTAAATTGGTGTCAAACAGAAGAAAATAATTAAAATTTATATAATATTATATGTTTATACAGAGTGGGAGTAAATTTACGGGTATTTAATTAGGATAGAAAGTGCTCATTACTTAATCTTAAAATAATGATAGATGTAACTTATAAGTTTTCAGATTAATTTTAATAGAAGACAAAAATAAATAACCAACTACATTGCTTGGGGAAAAAAAGGAGGGAAGGTGGAGGACAGAATGTCATAATATAAGACAGCTTTATATATTAGCTAACAAACTGCAAGCTCTGCCTTGGTTGAAGTAGCTTAGGGGGCAAGTATACAAGAGAAATCCTGTACTTTTAGCTTCACAGGTGAAGAAGTATGGCAAAAAGAAACTAGGTCTGTAAAGAACTGGCTTATTAAACTTTAGAATGAAGAAATACAGAAGAAAAGACGAACATTGAAAGTGAACTTGGGGGACATTTGATTGCATTTGCTTTCATCTGACCTTGTAATCCCATCACATAACCTAGAAATGAAGCTCACTTGATAAACTGAGTCTTCAGAATCACAGGAAAAGCCTCAATTGAACTATTAGTTCATTAATCTTACTTCGTCTCAGCACTGCTGTTCACTTTATTTTAAATTCTTTGTGTTCTATTTGTGTCATGGAAAAATCGCATTCTGTCCTCCTTACTTTCTCTAAATGGCCTGTGCTCATTTCTTTAACCAAAGGTTGAAAGTCACTCCATAGGTTTGGCTTACCAACTGATCATTTAGAAATGGTGCAATCCAGCTCGTTTCAAATGACAGAAGGCATTCCAATGCAATTAAAAACTTTCCTCCCTTTAACTCTGACTCATGAGTAGCTGAGTCTCCAGTATCAAGCTTCACACACATTTGACATTGTCAAACATTTCCCTCAGAAGCCTGCCCACGTCAATCCAGCCTTCAATTAAGAAACGCAGCAGATGCTCTTTCTTCTTAAAGATTCCTTTCTCTGAAGAGTCAGCTTCTGTCCACTACCATTGTCCTCTTCATGAGGATTGGCAATATCCAGTGTAGGTGCCCCTGTGGAGTCCATAATTCAGATTTTTGCTCACTGCTCTGGAGTCCATCACACACGATCTCCACTCTGTGGTCCTGGGTGCTACTCAAAGGGAATTTATGGTTTGTGCTTTTTTGTTCTCTTATAAAAGCATAAATAGTTTTCTTATAAAAGATAAATTATTTGCAGCCTAGTTCTTAGACATAAATTTTTCTCTAAAATTAATATAAATGGATATTTCTGTTTGCTAATTTTCAAAAAACTCACAATATAATCATTTTGTGTATTACATTTTGATGCTTTGCTTTATCAATGATATAATCTGTTATACCTGTTTATCACAAATGAATACCAACTAAAGGACTAACTTTGGAAGCCTGCCTATAAGTAAAGAAATAACATATTCATTCCATTATGTTTTCTGTGTGTGTGTGTGTGTGTGTGTGTGTGTGTGTCCCTCTTTCTCTCTCTCACATACACACTCTTTACTCTGCCCTCAGCACTAAGCTAGGTTTTAGTGATATCAGGATAAATAGTACAAGATTTTGTTTTCAAGGAACACATAGTCTAGTAGGAGAGTAAAAAAAGTTATACCAAAAATTATAATGCAGCCTGGTTAGTCCCAAGTACAGAAACTCTATGCCTTGAATGACAGGAAAGGAGTTTTAAAGCAACAGGAAAGGCTTTAAGAGATACTAGAATTGGGTCTTCAAGTGTAAGAAATTACTTAAATAAATGATCAATTGAGGACACACTTGCCAAATAAAGGAAATAACTATCAAAGAATTATAAAGGTTTAAACATAATGAACTTTAAGTAGTTCAGTAAGGTTTGGTCACAGGGTACTTGGAAGAGAGCTCCTTAAGAAGAAACAAGAGAATAAAAATGAACCCGATACTTAAGTGCTTTATAAGTCAAACTAAGATTTTTGGACTTAACTCTAATTTAGGATGACACTGAAGTATTTCAAGCAAAAACAGGAAATAATCAAATTTTTCTTCTGGAAATACTGGATTCAACAACAGTGATGACTACAGTTTCCTTAAGACAATTTCAAGAGAGCCTTAGAAATAGAAGCCGAATTAAAGAATATGAGGCAAATGAGAGATCATAAAATGGAAGAGAGAACTTGGAATATACTTCAAGGAAGCTTATGTGAAAAGCTAAGGAGTGAGATGGATTAGGAATTAGGCCACTGTCCATAGGGTGGCAAAGAGTTGAACATAACTGAAGCGACTTAGCACATACTAGGTACAGCAGATTTTTTAAGATTAAGAAAACCTTGACCATTTTTTCCTTTATAGGAAGAAATATAGGAATGAGAGAGAGATTAATGAGGTAGGAGAGAGGAGAGGGAGGGAATTTAGAGAAAGTGTCAAGCAAATGGAAGGGTAAAGCTAGAGCTCATGTGGAGAGTATTTCTGAAGAGAAATAAAATTATTAGTAAAAAGAACTAAGATGGGACAAATGTGGATAATTTTGTCCTGTGAAAGGGGAAAAGAAAAGGAATTCATGCCTGATGACATTATTTTCTGTGAGTCAGTGTCATCTGCTGAGAAATAAAGGGTTAGAGGTTAGAATGACATCTTGAAGAAAGTTCTGAAAGTTTCACAAAGCTGCAGAAGTAAAGAGAGAGGCAGCTTCTCAAGCAAGTGCAGAGTTCCACGGAGAGCCCACCGAGGCTTAGAGACTGTAAGTTTGCAGTAACAAACCCACTTATACTACTTAGTATAATCAAAGGGGCAAAACCAAAAGAACTCCAAATACACCTCCCCCAACATACAAATAAAAACATATCCCTCTCAGGTTAACGGTTAGTGGGCAGTTATTCACCACGAAGCCATTTACAGATTCAGGGTGACGGCAGCTCTATCATCTATCTTTATGATAGATGATATCAGGGTATGTGACTCCCCTCCATTTGGCTGGAGAAGGGATGGCAACCCACTCCAGCATTCTTGCCTGGAGAATTCCATGGACAGAGGAGCCTGGTGGGCTACAGTCTATGGGGTCACAAAGAGACACGACTGAATGACTAAGACACCTCCAGTTGGCAAAGACAGGAAAGGTTTAGGAGGCTGTATGGGTCAAGCCTGGAAAGAGCATAGAGTACCGCGGCTTCGACTCCACGGTGAGAACGTAATTCTGAGTCATCCCTGTCCCTAAGGGGAGAGGACTGGGCTGGCCTCACCAGGCCTCCAGGGCTATTACGAGGACTGGATCTCTGCCACAGGCCTATTTTTGAGTCCTCCACAGACAATTTAACAGAGCAAAGAAGTAGGTAGCTGGTCTGAAATCTCTGGGCAAGTGTAGCCTTCAGGAAAAATTTTGGCTAAACTTAAGCAAAGGCGAGGATAAACGAAGAGCAATACAGAGATGACAGTTGGGGAGAAAATATATGATTGAAAAGGCCTTTATTTTAAGTAGTGTGTACGGATTACCGTACATATTTATAAATCAATCTTTTCGCATTCAGGATGTGGATTACCCTTAACTGCTAAACACAGGAAGAGTTGTGACATACTATGAATATGCATGTGAATGAATTACAAAGACATACCTACCAAGAATTAAATCATTTCAAATGACTCGCTATCAGGACATCTGACTTCCCTTTTTATAAGCAGTTTTTGGGTTTTCTTTTAGCATTTGTTTATCCAAATCTCTTCTCTTTCTCTGAATGTACCCCTGCAGAGTATTTCATCAATTCAAATTAAAGATGTATTTTACAGTTGTCACTGATATATGACTTTGAGAATATGAACTGCTATATAAATGTTAAATGTTCCCATCCTCATGAAAATCACATTTCACCTCAGAGCTGTGTCTGGTTTTGCTATTCATTATTCATTTGAAGTCAGAGTTTTCCATTTCCAATATTATAATTAATTTGAATATTATTAAATGTTGTCACAAATAGCAGATTGTCAGCTTTCCTTGACCTCCTAATGTGTATGTATTTGTTCTCATTTTAAATAGGTTATTTTTATTCTTAATCTCCTTCAAAACAAAACAGAACCATTTGCTCTGGGTCTCTAAAAATTCCATTTAACAAAATAGATCCCTTCCTCCTTCTTCGCTCTGCACCCTTTCATTTAACAGGAGTTATTTTCTGTCTTACACGCCCCCAACAGTGTCAACCTGATTACCTGAAAGCCAACGCATGTAGGATTTGCATTAGGAAAAAAGTACGTGTTTTGTCAACTTTGCATCCCACACAGAAATCGTGGGCTCTAAGTTCAGAACAGAATTTCAAACCAATATAAGTGGTTTTTCATGCTGGGCACAAATTGGAGTTGTGAAAGACACTGGGGATATAAATTCATGCTCTCTTGGCACAGTCAGTAAGTTGAATATATGGTTGGATATGAAGAATAATGTAGAGAGCATCCTGGTCCCAAAATGTATCACCCAGTAGGAAAGCCTGTTATATACAAATCAAAGGTTCAGTCCTATCATTTAAAATTGAATTTGAAACTTTTCTATTAAAAGGCAAATAACATTTGGAATATAAAATTAAGTTAGCTATTGGAAGGCACATACCCATCAGAGTCAGAAAAGCCACATTTTTCAACAACTGTGCCATTTTGTACACTTTGCTTATTTATCAGACCATCTTTTTCTACAAGCCTGCATACAGTCTTGTAACCTTCTCCAATGCAGCATTCCATACAGCCACTACAGTTTATCCTAGTTGGCTCTGACTATAAACTTAGATGTCTTCCCAGGTGGCTCAGTGGTAAAGAATCTACCTGCCAATGCAGGAGATGCAAGAGATGTGGGTTCAATCATGGGTGGGGAAGAACCCCTGGAGTAGGAAATGGCAATCCACTGTGTATTCTTGCCTGGGAAGTCCCATGGACAGAGGGGCCTGATGGGCTACAGTCCGTGGGGCTGCAAAAGAGTCGGATACAACTGAGCACAGGTAAGAAATGAACTTAATAGCCATGCCATGAGTCTGGGAAAGGATTCAGAAGGATGGGTTCTGAGGGTTGAGACCCCACTGGAAAGACTAATAGGGGCATCTCCAATGCCAAACTTCAAGAACCTCTAAATTTAGGGGCTGCTGTACATAAGTGCTCAGAATTACAATCTGCAGAGACAATCAATTCTGACAATTCACTATCTCATTGGAACTATAAAAATCAGCAGCTACTTCAGCTGGTTCGAATTAGAAGGATATATAATTTTGTTTTTGCTTTGGAAATGTCGTGGACTACAGACACATTTGATTTAGTCACTGATTGCATTTACATTCCACTAGATTAATCTGGTAGCATCATACTTTTTATTTTTAACAGAAAGCTTAAAAGCAAAGGAATGGAAAAGAAAAATGTTATTACAAGAAAAAAATTATTACGCACTCACTCACTGGTGGGGCACTTATTTCAAAGCGTGATTAGTTTAGTGGTGTCTAGGACATGTAAGTTTATAGTTTTAAGGATCTTAGAAACAGACGAAGCTAATTTGGTCATTTTACAGAGGAAAGAACCGAGTGTTGGAAAGACTAACTTGTAGCCTGGTGGGCGACAATTCATGGGGTTGCAAAGGGCTGGACACAACTGCGTAGCTAAGCGCAGCACAGCTCCTGAATCCTAAAAAGAGGTAGATGGCTTTAAAAATCTTTGAATCCAGGGATGTGACAGTATCACCGGTTTTTTCCAGGGATGTGACAGTATCACTTTATTTTTTCAGTTCTGTTCTTTGCTATATATTTACTTATCTCTCGCTTTGTAAAGACATTTTCTGGGTGATCAAGTGGGCATTTTCCATGTGGGCATGGCTATATAAATAGCCTCTGCTTCACTCAGGTCAATTAACATTACAACTCCAGAAGAAAGAGACAGCTGCCCTTTCCCAATATGTATATACAAATATTACTGGGAAGAACTCTTATTGATCTGGCCTAATCACATCCTCAGTTAATCTCTGTGGTCAGGAGAGTGGGACACTTTGATTGCTGCAGCCAATCTTTTGTGGCTGGGGAGTGGCTCAGTACAGTAATTGAGAGCCTCATCAGAAATCTCCAGGACAAGGGAGAGGGGAGGGCAGAGAGGAACAGTTGCCCAGAGAGGATGATGTTATTGTCAGAAGACAGTGAGGAATATTAAGCTAACCAAGACAGAAGTTTCCTTGATTGTGAGTATCACTACATACACACATACACACACATAGAGAGTCATACATACTTCTTCCCAGATATGTATACCAATACAACTACCCCATGTACAATTAAAAATACACCCACCTCTTCCTCTAAACAGAAATCATGTCACTTGATTCATCTCCGAGTGATGAGAAATACTCTTGACCTGGTCAACATGTGTATTTTAGTAATTATGAATCTAAAGTTAAAAATAAATGTAAATGATCTATACTCAACATACAATCATGAGAAGAGATAACCTCCTTAAAATGAAAAAAGAAGTAACATATAGTTTGTCCCTGGTCCAGAATGTCTTGCATAGTTTGGAAGGGAACAAGGACTAATTCATTGTTTCCATTTTCTTTGAAAAATAACACACCAAAGGTGCCATCATACCATCCATTTTTTTTTTTAGAGAATACTTTATTAGTTTCTGTAATCAAACCCATGTAGATAAGACCTTACANATCTAATTAAAATTAAAAGCTTCTGCACAACAAAGGAAACTATAAGTAAGGTGAAAAGACAGCCTTCTGAATGGGAGAAAACAATAGCAAATGAAGCAACTGACAAACAACTAATCTCAAAAATATACAAGCAACTTATACAGCTCAACTCCAGAAAAATAAACGACCCGATCAAAAAATGGGCCAAAGAACTCAATAGACATTTCTCCAAAGAAGACATACAGATGGCTGACAAGCACATGCAAAGATGCTCAACATCACTCATCATCAGAGAAATGCAAATCAAAACCACAATAAGATACCATTTCACGCCAGTCAGAATGGCTATGATCCAAAAGTCTACAAGCAATAAATGCTGTAGAGGATGTGGAGAAAAGGGAACCCTCTTACACTGTTGGTGAGAATGCAAACTAGTACAGCCACTATGGAGAACAGTGTGGAGTTTCCTTAAAAAACTGGAAATAGAACTTCCTTATGACCCAGCAATCCCACTGCTGGGCGTACACACTGAGGAAACCAGAATTGAAAGAGACACGTGTACCCCAATGTTCATTACAGCACTGTTTATAATAACCATGACATGGAAGCAACCTAGAGGTCCAACAGCAGATGAATAGATAAGAAAGCTGTGGTACATATGCACAATGGAGTATTACTCAGCTATTAAAAAGAATACATTTGAATCAGTTCTAATGAGGTGGATGAAACTGGGACCTATTACACAGAGTGAAGCAAGCCAGAAAGAAAAACACCAATACAGTATACTAAGACATATATATGGAATTTAGAAAGATGGTAACAATAACCCTGTATGCGAGACAGCAAAAGAGACACAAAGTCTTTTGGACTCTGTGGGAGAGGGCGAGGGTGGGATGATTTGGGAGAATGGCATTGAAACATGTATAAAAAAAAGAAAGAAAGAAATATGTATAATATCATATATGAAACAAATTGCCAGTCCAGGTTCGATGCATGATACTGGATGCCTGGGCCTGGTGCACTGAGACAACCCAGAGGGATGGTACAAGGAGGGAGGATGGAGGGGGGTTCAGGATGGGGAACATGTGTATACCTGTGGTGAATTCATGTTGATGTATGGCAAAACCAGTATAATATTGTAAAGTAATTAACCTCCAATTAAAATAAATAATTTATATTTTAATAAAATTAAAATTTGTATTCACTTTTATATAATTAAGTTATTTTTATTTATTTTGAATTTTTATTTTAAAATTTAATTTTTACATTATTATTTTGATTTGATTTATTTTAATTTAATAAACTATTTTAAAATTTTTATTTGGCTGTGCTGGGTCTTAGCTGTAGCACACAGGATCTTAGTTGCAGCATGTGGGATCCAGTTCCCTGACCACAGATCAAACCTGGGTCCTCTGCATTGGGAAGTCAGTCTTAACTACAGGACCACTAGAAAGTCCTGTTCTCATTTATTTTTGCTTTTATTTCTTTCGCTTTAGAAGATTGATCTAAGAAAATGTTTTTTTTTTTTTTGAGTTTATTTTTGTATCTGGTGTGAGAGAGTGTTCTAAAAAACATAAATTAGTAATGTAAATAATGGAAGAAGGGTTGTCACTACTAATTCCATGAACATTTAAAGAAATGTTATGAATAATTATTTGACAAAATTTTTGATAACTTAGATAAAATAAGTCAAATCTTATTGACACTTATTTGACACTAACTACCAGAAATCTCACAATAGAAATAATCTGAAAACATGTACATCTATTTCTACTGTGAGATTTCTGGTAGTTAGTGTCAATAATTTATAACCTTCCAGAACACAAACCACAAGGCCTAGGTGATTTCCCTAGAGAATTCTATCACATACTTATAGGGAAAAAAAAAAAAAAGAATCTCTCTCAGAAAGTAGCAGCAGAAGAAAGAGTTTACAACTCATTCTATGAAGCCAGAAATTGTCTCATACCAAAACAAGATAATGGCATTACAAGAAAAAAAAAAAAGTGCAGGCCTATGTGCCTCTTCAGAATAGATTTAAAAATTCACAACAAAATTAGCCAATAGAATTCAACATGAATAAAAAGAGTTATACACCATGACCAAATGATGTTTATTCTAGTTATGCAAATGATTTCAATATTCAAATTAAAAATGTAATCTATTGCATCAATAAACTAAAGAAAAAATAGTACAATGATATTAACTTATGCAGGAAAGATATTTAACAAAATACTCTCAGCAAACCAGGGATAGAGAATTTCCTTGACTTAAGAAGGAACATCTACAAAAGAACCCCTATAGCTAACACCATACTAAATGTTCAGAGACTGAATGTTTTTCTCCTAAGAGTGGTTAAAATGTTAGGGTGCCCTCACTTTCATTTCTATTTCACATCACACTAGAGGTTGTAGCTAATTCAATAAGACAAGAAAAGTAAATAAGATTGGGAGGGAAGAAATAAAACTGTATTTGCAGATGAATATGCCTATATAGGGGCTTCCCTGGTAGCTCAGCTGGTAAAGAATCCACCTGCTATGCAGGAATCAAATTGACCCAGTTCTATTCCTGGGTCAGGAACATCCCCTAGAGAAGGAGTAGGCTACCCACTCCAGTATTCTTGGGCTTCCCTGGTGGTTCAGACAGTATGAATCTGCCTGCAATGCCAAAGACCTAGGTTCAATCCCTGGGTCTGGAAGATTCTCTGGAGGAGGGCATGGCAACCAACTCTGGTATTCTTGCCTGAGAATCCCAATGGACAGAGGAGCCTGAAGGGTTTTACAGTCCTTGTGGTTGCAAAACGTCAGACATGAGTGAACAATGAAGCATACAGCACAGCATGTCTATGTAGAAGTGCCAAAGAATCCACAAAATAATTCCTGGAACTAATAAACAAATATAGGAACATTGAAGGATACAGGTCAATAAAAAAACTTGAAAGTTTTCTGATATACCAGCATTGAACAATTAAATTTTGAAATTAAAAACATAAATAATTTCCTACAGGACAAAAACATGGAATGCTAAGGTATAAATCTAGTTACAGATAGAAAATCAATGAGGAAAATTACAAAACTATGATGAAAATGTCAAATAAGATCTACATAAATGGAGAGATATACTATGAACATGGGTTGTTGTTGTTCAGTTGCTTAGTTGTGTCTGACTCTTTGTGACCCCATGAACTGTAACACACCAGGATTCTCTGTCCATCACTGTCTCCCTAAGTTCACACAAACTCATGTCCATTGAGTCAGTGGTGCCATCTAACCATCTCATCCTCTGTAACCCCCATCCCTTCTTCCCCTCAATTTTCTCCAGTATCAGAGCCTTTTCCAATGAGTTAGCTCTTCACATCAGGTGGCCAAGTATTGGAGCTTCAGCATTGGTTCTTCCAGTGAATATTTAGAGTTGATTTCCTTTAGATTGACTGGTTTGATCTCTTTGCTGTTCAAGGCACTCTCAAGATGATTCTCCAGCACCACAGTTCAGAAGTGTCAATTTATTGGTGCTCAGCCTTCTTTATGGTCCAACTCTCACATCCATACATGACTACTGGAAAAACCATAGGTTTGACTACACAGACCTTTGTCAGCAAAGTGATGTCTCTGCTTTTTAATACACTGTCTAAGTCTGACATAGCTATTCTTCCAAGGAGCAAGTGTCTTTTAATTTTGTGGCTGCATTCACTGTCTGTGTTGATTCTGGGCCCCAAGAAAATGAAATCTAACACTGTTTCCACATTTTCCCCATCTATTTGCCATGAAGTGGGAAATAGGGCCAGATGCCATGATCTTAGCTTTTTAAATGTTGAGTTTTAAGCCAGCTTTTTCACTCTCCTCCTTCACTTTCATCAAGAGGCTCTTTAGTTCCTCTTTGCTTTCTGCCATAAGGTGGTGTCATCTGCATATCTAAGGCTGTTGATATTTCTCCCACCAGTCTTGAGTAAACCCGGTGAAGCATCTAGCCCAGCATTTCACATGATGTACTCTGCATATAAGTTAAGTAAGCAGGGTGACGATATACAGCTCTGATGTACCCCTTTCCCAGTTTTGAACCAATCTGTTGTTCCAATAAACATGGGTAGGAATAATCAATATTGTAAAGATGCCAGTTCTTTTTTTTTTAAGATGCCAGTTCTTTCCAAGTTAATTTTATTCATGTAATTCCAATAAAAATGCTGACAAGTTATTTTGTGGATGTTGACAAACTGACTTCCTCCCCAATTTTAAGACACACTATTAAGTGGGACAGTGTGATATTAGTGAAAGAGTAGACATATACATTAAATGAAACAGAATAGAGTGTCCAAAAGTAGACTCAGAAATATAGCTGACTGATCTTTGAAAAAGGAACAAAGGTAACTCAATGGAGAAATGATAGTCTTTTCAACAAAGGTGCTGGAACAGCTGACTATTTTATGCAAAAAATCAACAAAAGGAATCTATAAACAAATATCACATCTTACACAAACACACAAATCTAAAATACTGATCAACAACCTGTGGTGAGAAAAGTTAAACAATTTGGAGGTGTTATATTATTTTGGGAAGGGGCAAAGATATTAAATAAACATTGATTAACTTAAAGGTATTAAAAATAGGAGAAATAAAATGTACCATGTGTGTGGCAGCCACAAGTATGCATCTTTCAGATCTCCCAGGTTCCAACTGTGGAAAATGGAAATGACCAAGGGCTTTGGATGCTGTTTTGAAGCCCATCACTTCATCTGTACAGAGGTCCAGGGCTGCTCCTGTCCAGCAAGTGCACTCAGCAGGGATGCTGGTGTAGGTGTCATCTAGGACACACAGGCTCCTCTAAATGGTGACTTTGGCTCAAGGACTTTCAATCGGCTTTACCAAAACTTTTTGATAACTGCACTGCAATCTAAGGCTTTTGCTATTTAAGCTTTCTTTCTTCCCTTTCCACCATAAGAGCTTGACCTGCATCTGGGTCTAATAGCTGCCCCAGCTTCCTCAGCCACTGTTACTGTTTTTCCCATTAAATCCAGTCTTGTGCATCAGGTTTGTGGAGAACTTGAAATAGTATAAGTGGAGCCATGAGGAGTCTGAGAAAACAAGCAGTAAGATGAGGTCTGAGACACTGTCAGCCAGTACCCCACTATCCTTGGTGGTACACAGGCTGGACCCTGGTACAGTGGAGGAGGCCATGAACTGGCAAAGATATCAGCAAAGTGGCCTAGGAAATTTCCTCACAGGTGTGATGATTCAGGTTGTTGAAGATATGGTGAGAAAAAGCCACAGAGACAGTGGAATTGGCTGACTACAGCTGAGTTGGACTGACACCCCACAGAAAGATAATGAAGGATCCTGAGCATTAACAGACAGCTAAAGACTAGGGAGCAACTCGATAATTGGAAAGAAGCCGTTATCACCTGTAGTGAGAAAACAGAAATAGCAACACAGCAAAAAGCAGATCTAACTGAACTGAAGATCTCCAGAGACATTTATTTAGAAGCACAGCCAAGCAGTCTGCTATGCTAAAATTAGACCCCTGGCTAGGAAAATCTAGGATCCTGAAACAAGTGAGAAAGATATGAGTCACCCTTACAGATCCCTGAAACTATTGGTAGTTTGTAGAGGGGGCCTACTCTTTTCTAGTAAAGGTGAGCTCCCCATCTAGGAAAGTGCCAGACCTGAAGAAGGAAAAGAGATTATATACAGAGGTGGCTACAAGAATTAACTTTCCTGAGGTAGCAGAACCCAGGGTGACTCTTACAGGTCTAGAGTAAATGGTGGCCAGTGAAGAGAAAAGCAGACATGACTCAGCTGCTCTGGAAAACAGAAGAGGAAGTGAGGAGGCTGAGATCTGTGGGCATACCCTTATATAGCAAAAGAATCCAGAACACTAAGCAAAGAAACACTCCGTGGAAGTTCCCAGAGGGCCCTCTGTGCACCAAGGCAGTCAAGACTGTGCTGGTAACAGGGATACTGTTTTCAGTCCATGCTGTGGGCCAGGACAGGAGAGGAGGTCACAGCTGAACCCATTAACATCCATGGAGATGATGATAAATTAACAGGGGCCAATGGTGAAGCCCAGGGATCACAGTTACCATCGTGTCTGCCCCACAGCGAGTGTGGAGATAGTTAACAGATCATGGTAGCCTTAGAGGTACATGGGCACATGCATGCACACACACACATGCACACAACACTGTTTAACATCTATAACCAAAGGAAAGGGCAAGGACAGAGAAACAGGAGGATAACAGTTACTCTGATAAAAAATTAAGATGCCTTGCTCAGTTCCTGGAGTTGAGCTGATTTCAGACCCAGAACTCACTTACCAGAGGGATGACCCTAGAACACTGTGGGGAGCATGTATTGTACTAATCCCTTTGGTCCTTCTCCACTGGTCAGGGACAAAGGGAAATATTCAGGCATTTCTAGATTTGTGGGACCCAGGGTCTGAGCAGACAGTACAGCTTCATCATGGTCACCTGCGGTGGAGGGGGTCCCACATACCAGTATGCAGACACCAGTCTCAGAAATCCCTGGGCCTCACCCCCACCCATCAGCAAGAAGGCAGGACTTGGCAATCAAAGGGACCAGAGCCCAGCAATGCCTAGGAGACCATCCACAATAGCCAGCCTGCCTCGAAAGAAGGACCAAGGCAACCCGACAGGGGTACTCCTGGATCATGCAGCTATGGTATCCAGATAAGAATGTGCTGCTGAAACCTACAGGATGCCATTTATCCCAGGTTGGGAAATGTAACCAATCCACCAGATACATAGAAGTAAGAATAACAAATGAGATGACAGGGGAACACCTTCCAAGAAGAAAAAAATAAAACCCCAGAAGAACTAAGTGATGTGGAGACAGACAATATACCTGATAGAGTTCAAGGTAATGATCATAATAATAAAACAATTTGGGAGAATACTGGATGAACAGAGGGAGAAGTTAATTTCTAACAAAGAGTTAGAAAAAATAAAGAAGAATCAAACAGAGATGAAGAATACAAAAATTGAGTTCCAAAGAGGAGACTCGAGCAGTTAATGATGAGAGAAGTGAGAAAATGCAGAAACAAAGGATGACTGGTTAAAGCCTGAAGATTGATGATGGAGATTCTCAAAACATCACCCAGTTACCTCATCACCAATCAGTCAGAAGAACAACTATGACATGATCATGTATCCTGTGACTCGTACCCCTAATGTGGTCTTTAAACCCATGTGTGAAAGCCATCAGGGAGGATGGTTCAAGTCCTTTGGAAGGAAAGTCCTTTGAGCATGATCTGCCTGTTCTCCTTGCTTGACAAGGAGATTTCCTTGATTTTCCTTCATCACAACCCAATGTTAGTAGATTGACTTTTCTGCATATTGGTGAGCTGACCCAAGCTTGATTTGGTAACAAAGTGAGTTAAAACTTCACCTTCCTTTGTTGCAAATTAATAATGAACTAGTAGTACAAGGTTATTGTTGAGAAATATGGCAGAAATATGAGTGGAAACTAAGAGAAGTGTAATCGGGTGTAGGGAAGGGTGGAGCAGGGGGAGGCTGTTTTTTGTTACAAGCCTGGTGGTACTAATTGACTTTTTCAGTTCTGTCTACAATTAAAATCTTAAGAAAAATAAAAATTAATCAAAAGCAAAATGAACTGGAGAAACAGTGTATGCCTGGAAAATATGAGGATAACAAGCTGAAAAAACTTTCCTAAATGAATCTGACTACATATCTGCTGCAATTTGCTACTTGGACTTTGAAAGAAAGTGCTGTTCAAAAAGTTTAAAAAAAATAGCATACTGTCTAGGGAGAAAGTTTTGTGTATGGTGGATCTACTGCATGTTTGGATACTGCATTAAAAACAGTGTCCACTTGACTATGTTGACCTCCCATGCAAATGAAGGAAACAGATCATAAAGATGGATTGGCCTGCAGTCAGCCTAGGTGTATTGCTGTCTTCCTCTGGGACAATTTCTGCAGATGCACAACTTCACTGCAGCAAGAGTCTATAAGGTGATTTCCTGCCAGCTCTGATGCAAAGTTTGCAAAGTAAATGCAGCTGAAATTTCCACTGGTCTAAGTCTGTAACTCTCCGGACAAATGGTGAGCAAACCAGGCAAAACAATTCTTCATGCTACTTTTCATGTAAGTTTACTCACATCTNGTCTATAAGGTGATTTCCTGCCAGCTCTGATGCAAAGTTTGC
The DNA here is from genome assembly GCA_006410875.1 of Neotragus pygmaeus. NCBI lineage: Eukaryota > Metazoa > Chordata > Mammalia > Artiodactyla > Bovidae > Neotragus > Neotragus pygmaeus. The sequence continues at coordinate 164,534 of SJYV01052611.1, read as the reverse complement.
AAAGTAAATGCAGCTGAAATTTCCACTGGTCTAAGTCTGTAACTCTCCGGACAAATGGTGAGCAAACCAGGCAAAACAATTCTTCATGCTACTTTTCATGTAAGTTTACTCACATCTGATGTATGCAACTATAGTAACAAAAAGTGAAATGATGCACTTTGTGATGTAAAATTCCCACAAAGAAATAAGTTCAACCTATAAAAGGTCATTGGCTATTCACCAAATTATCTCTTTTTAACCCTTACTGTTACACTACTTATGCCCCCTAAGTCAATGGGCCATTACTTATTAGCTTGGCAAGACTTGCTTCCCACAGCCTGAACTGAACTTTGGGAGCCCATGCCACCTGTCTGGAAGTTAATCAGACTCACCCTTTTCAGAATCTGCAATAATAGCCACAGGGAAAATTCAGACCAGGGTCATTAGTGGAAGGTCCCCATAGTAAACATCATGAAATGAGAATACCAAGAATACTAAGAACACCAATACACAGTGCTGATACTGTGCCTGGCACTGTTCTATTATTCTCCTCATTTTAGAGATGAGGAAATGGAGGTATGGTTTCAATAAATATCTCCAAATCAGACAACTTGAAAAAAAAGTGAAACCACAATTTGCCAGTGACTCTAATCTGGCCAGGGACTGGGCCCTGTGCTCATCCCTGTCGGGTTCCCACACCTGCAAGCTATTTCCCTTTGCTGTGCAGCCTGGAGGCGTCTGAGAAACCCCATAAATTACTTAATCCCGTGTAATTTAACTGAGTTACTTAATCCCATGTGTTACTTAATTAAAGGTGGTTCTCTGTAGCTTATAAACAAATATGCCCCTCTAACAACCTCGGAGAAGGTGATGGCATCCCACTTCAGTACTCTTGCCTGGACAATCCCATAGACAGTGGAGCCTGGTAGGCTGCAGTCCATGGGGTCGCTAAGAGTCGGACACGACTGAGTGACTTCACTTTCACTTTTCACTTTGATGCATTGGAGAAAGAAATGGCAACCCACTCCAGGACAGGAAGGTGATGGCATCCCACTCCAGTACTCTTGCCTGGACAATCCCATGGACGGGGGAGCCTGGTGGGCTACCGTCTATGGGGCCACAAAGAGTCGGACACGACTGAAGTGACTTAGCAGCAGTAGCAGCAACAACAACCTTCTAAAGAAGATTTCTAATTTGCCTTGTGAAACGTGTGTATAGGTAGAATCACTGAGAACTTTCATTTTTCTCTTAGTTTCATTCTGGCCTGAAAAATATTTTCTTTCAATATGAAAGTGACTACTTTCATTCAACTGTTTTTTTAGAATATCTACTGGGCTAGCAGTATAGTTTCTCAAAACATACAACTCTAATGGATTTGAATCATGATATGATTGAATACAACGGTTATCTTAAATTACTAAGACTAGAGATCTCTTCAAGAAAATTAGAGATACCAAGGGAATATTTCATGCAAAGATGGGCACAATANTTTCTCAAAACATACAACTCTAATGGATTTGAATCATGATATGATTGAATACAACGGTTATCTTAAATTACTAAGACTAGAGATCTCTTCAAGAAAATTAGAGATACCAAGGGAATATTTCATGCAAAGATGGGCACAATAAAGGATAAAAATGATATGGACCTAACAGAAGCCAAAGATACTAAGAAGAGGTGGCAAGAATACACAGATGAACTTGTCCAATAAAGGTCATAATGGTCTGGTTAACCACGATGATGTAGTCACTCACCTAGAGCCAGATATCCTGGAGTGTGAAGTCAAGTGGGCCTTAGGAATCATTACTACAGACAAAGCTAGTGGAGCTGATGGAATTTCAGCTGAGCTATCTCAAATCCTAAAAGATGATACTGTTAAAAATGTTGCACTCAATAAGCCAGCATACTTTTAAAACTAAGCTATGACCACAGGACTGGAAAAGTCAGTTTTCATTCCAATCACAAAGAAAGACAATGCTAAAGATTGTTCAAATTACTGCACAGTTGCACTTATTTCACACGCTAGCAAGATTATGCTCAAAACCCTTCAAGATGAGCTTTAACAGTATGTGAATTGAGAACTTCCAGATGTTCAAGCTGATTTAGAAAAGGCAGAGGAGCCAGAGATCACATTGCTAACACCCACTGGATGAGAAAAATATCTACTTCTGCTTCACTGACTATGCTAAAGCCTTTGATTGTGTGGATCACAACAAACTGTGGAAAATTCTTAGAGATGGGAATACCAGAACACCTTACCTGTCTCCTGAGAAACCTGTATGCAGGTCAAGAATCAACAGTTAGAACTGGATGTGGAACATGAACTGGTTCAAAATTGGGAAAGGAGTATGTCAAGGCTGTATACAATTACCCTGATTTTTTTACTTATATACAGAGCACATCATGTGAAATGGCAGGCTGGGTGAATATTAAGCTGGAATCAAGATTGCCAGGAGAAATATCAATAACATCAGATATGCAGATGACACCACCTTAANAATTGGGAAAGGAGTATGTCAAGGCTGTATACAATTACCCTGATTTTTTTACTTATATACAGAGCACATCATGTGAAATGGCAGGCTGGGTGAATATTAAGCTGGAATCAAGATTGCCAGGAGAAATATCAATAACATCAGATATGCAGATGACACCACCTTAATCACATAAGGCAAAGAGGAAGTAAAGAGCTTCTTGATGAAGGTGAGAGAGGAGAGTGAAAAAACTGGCTTAACACTCAACATTCAAACAACAAAGATCATGACATCCAGTCCCATCACTTCATGGCAAACAGATGGGGAAATAATGGAAACAGTGGCATATTTTATTTCCTTGGACTTCAAAATCACTGTGGACAGTGACTGCAGCCATGAAATTGAAAGATGCTCCTTGCAAGGAAAGATATTACAAACCTAGACATGGTATTAAAAAGTAGAGACATCACTTTGCCAACAAAGGTCCACATAGTCAAAGTTATGGTTTTTCTAGTAGTCATGTACGGATGTGAGAGAGTCAGACCATAAAGAAGGCTGAGTGCTGAAGAATCGATGTGAATTGTGGTGCTGGAGAAGACTTTTGAGAATCCCTTGGACAGCAAGGAGATCAAACCAGTCCATCCTATAGGAAATCAACCCTGAATGCTCATTGGACAGACTGACACTGAAGCTCCAATACTTTGGCCACCTGATGCAAACAGCCAATACATGGGAAAGGACTCTGGTGCTGGGAAAGATTAAGGATAGGAGAAGGGGGTGACAGAGGATGAGATGGTTGAATGACATCACAAATTCAACAGACATGAATTTAAACAAATTTCAGCAGATAGTGAAGGACAGGGAAGCCTGGCGTGCTGCAGTCCATGGGGATGCAAAGAATCGGATATGACTGAGTGACTGAACAATAGCATCAAAGCTTTTCTATAATTTTCCATTGTCTAAAACATAAAACAGTGGGCAAGATAGTGTATACTTTCTTATGTTTCTCGTTTCCCCACATATTGCAAGAACATGGGGATCAGCATCTCTAATAAAATTGTGGCCATTTCTTTTCTACTTTGTTGTAGAGGACACAAATTTTGGAGTTCTAAACTCTTTTAAGTTGAAGAATTTAGCTTCTAGAAACACTTTAAGCCCACATATATTTTAAAATATTGGAGTGGGGAAGATTTTATCAACCCAATACAATAGGAAAGTTTTCATTTTTAAAACAAAACTCTGCAGAAGAGCAGAAATTATTTGACGCATATTTCCCCTTTATAATTACAAACCAAAACTGGAAGGAAACATATAAAACTCTATAAAGCAGAAGGNTAGCTTCTAGAAACACTTTAAGCCCACATATATTTTAAAATATTGGAGTGGGGAAGATTTTATCAACCCAATACAATAGGAAAGTTTTCATTTTTAAAACAAAACTCTGCAGAAGAGCAGAAATTATTTGACGCATATTTCCCCTTTATAATTACAAACCAAAACTGGAAGGAAACATATAAAACTCTATAAAGCAGAAGGTCCTGAAGCTGTTCTCAGAATACATACAAGCTAAAAAATCAAAAAATTTTCAGGAGAGAAAACCACCTCAGAATGTTTTTTTATAATTGACAGAGGCCAGCAAATCTGCAATGGGCTTCACAGGTCCCACACTGTTGAAAGTCAGTGGATTTTGTAAAAATTTTCAATAATGTAGCTACTGAAGAAAATGCCTTCGTACAAAGAAAAGTGCTATACCCCAAATAGGTGCCAAAGCCTGAGACCGGAAGGCGTGAAGCAGTTTTCTTCCACTGCCCTGGAAGCGTCCCCCCTGCAGACAACCACATGGTGACCCTTCTGGCAGGATTTGAGGTAGTTAACTAAGAAATCCAAATTGGAAAATACAAACTCCAACTTTGTTTTACTTGATCAATATTGTTGAGAGAATGATATTAACTGTTTGTGGTATTTTTCAGAGATATTCCATATCACTTCAGCTTTAATACCAGGTTGCAACCTGCCTCATCTGTCAGCCCAAGCCAGATAAACACAGACTATTCATCTCTAGATAGTTACTCAGAAAGATCTGGAAAACAGGCATATCATGAACTGAACATTTCATCCATATCCAGAAGTTCATTCCCAAGACAACATTTTAAAAGCTGACCCCTTAAAAGTCACCACACATGATAGAGTATGCATATGTCATTTCAGGACCGATTCAGTATTTTCTCCATTATAATGGTGAAAATTACATGTTACATATAATGATTAAAACTAATGTTATTTTTCTTCCTTCACTTTGTATACTTTTTGGGAAATATTTTCCACTTAAATTCATATGTTATACAATCTTGACTTTGGTAAAATACCACTCAGTGAAACTTACATGCAGAAAAATAATATTTATTTTTTAAGATGCGTGATTTAAAATTTTTTCACACATGTGTTTTCTCCCACTACTATTTTTTTCCCTTTGACTAGCAGTTATTTCCAATTGCCTTTGTTATTAATCAAATAAATGAGGGGAGCAAAATAGTGTATTCAAAAAAAATTTTTAAGCACACAAATTTTTTCAATAAAATTAAAATTTCAAATTGAACCATTGTTGATTTACAGTGTTAATTAGTTTTACATGTACAACAAAGTGATTTGATATTTTTATAGGCTTTGCTTCATCCAAAGTTATTATAAAAGATTAGTTATATTCCTTGGGCTGTACATTATATATTTGTGTCTTATTTATTTTATCCCTAGCAATCTGAACTTCTAAAAAATGGTACTATGAGGTATGCTAGCTATTTTTAAACTATACAGTCAAAACTTCATCTCATAATAATGCTCAAATAAGGCACATTAATTTTTTAATCTGTAAATATGGCTGCAAAAATTGCTTCTCCATTTGACAAATTTACTAGTCCTACTTATAAAAGATTAATCATATTCAAATCTTTTCATTGTCTTTAATTTCTGGTGGAGAGGGAACTTTAAAAAAAGGACTTCCATTCTGAAATATATTTTTTAAACAGTTTTATGTAAAAATTTCAGCAGCATATATGTCCCATTGGAAAAATACAAACATCTTTAAACCAAATGTTTTAATCTGTAGGAAAAGTCACCAAACTTCCTAGAAAAATGAGACAGCCTAATTTCCTTTATCTAGTACAACATGTAAATTAACTGAATAAGGTAAATTATCTAATGTAATTTTTGTAATATAGTTCAAATTTTACCTTTAGTCATTTCTATCTGTTTCATTGATGCCTGAACTAAATTTAGTGAAACTGAAGGAACTCATAGCTAAAACAAGATGTTTCTAAAAGCTGCTCTTTCTTAGCTACTGGCTGGCTGTCCACTTAGGCATTAGGGTTCCCTTAAAGGGCCTTTCAAATTACTGGAGACATTGGATCTACTCTTTTCCACTAAACCCAATGCTGGTTCTTGACACCAGATCAGGCAACAATCCTTATGATTTGATATCATTCAAAGTGCCAAAGAATGTTCACACTACTGCACAATTGCACTCATCTCACATGCTAGAAAAGTAATGCTCAAAATTCTCCAAGCCAGGCTTCAAAAGCACATTTAGAAAAAGCAGAAGAACCAGAGATCAAATTGCCAACATTTGGATCATAGAAAAGCAAGAGTTCCAGAAAACCATCTACTTCTGCTTTGTTGACTGTGCTAAAGCCTTTGACTGTGTGGATCACAACAAACTGTGGAAAGTTCTTCAAGAGATGGGAATGCCAGGCCACTTGATCTGCCTCCTGAGAAATCTGTATGCAGGCCAAGAAGCAACAGTTAGAACCAGACATGGAAAAATGGACTGGTTCAAAATTGGGAAAGGAATATGTCAAGGCTGTATACTGTCACCCTGCTTTATTTAGCTTATATGCAGAGTACCATGTGAAATGCCAGGCTGGAAGAAGCACAAGCTGGAATCAAGATTGCATGACGAAATACCAATAACCTCAGATACATAGATGACACCACTCTATGGCAGAAAAAAAGGAAGAACTAAACAGCCTCCTGAAAAAAGTGAAAGAGGAGAGTGAAAATCTGGCTTTAAACTCATTCAGAAACTAAGATCATGGCATCTGGTCCCATCAATTCATGGCAAATAGATGGAGAAACAGTGACAGATTTCTTGGCCTCCAAAATCACTGCAGGTGGTGACTACAGCCATTAAATTAAAAGGCACTTACTCCTTGGAAGGAAACCTATGATCAACTTGGACAGCATGTTAAAAAGCAGAGACATTATTTTGCCCACAAAGTTCCATCTAATCAAAGCTATGGTTCTTCCAGTAGTCGTGTATAGATGTGAGAGTTTGACTGTAAAGAAAGCTGAGTGCTGAAGAATTGATTCATTTGAACTGTGGTGTTGGGGAAGAGTCTTGAGAGTCCCTTGGACTGCAAGGAGATCCAACTAGTCAGTCCTAAAGGAAATCAGTCCTGAATATTCATTGGAAGGACTGATGCTGAAGCTGAAACTCCAATACTTTGGCCACCTGATGCTAAGAATGGACTCTTTGGGAAAGACCCTGATGCTGGGAAAGATTGAAGGCAGGAAGAGAAGGGGAGGACAGAGGATGAGATGGTCAGATGACATCACCAATTCAATGGACATGAGTTTGAGCAAGCTCTGGGTGTTGGTGATGGACAAGGAAACCTGGTGTGCTGCAGTCCCTGGGGTCGCAAATAGTCAGACATGACTGTGCAACTGAATCGAACTGAAATGATTCAAACTGCCCTGGAAATTTTTCCTATTGCATTTATAGCAGCAATAAATTTACTACATATGAGAGGACAAGATTATGGAGTAGAAGGACTTGAGCTTACTTCCTCTTATGAGGACACCAGAATCACTGAATAACTATCATTAAAAAAGACTGCAGTCTATCAAAAATATTCTGCATTCAAGACATAAATAAGAAACCCAATTAGATAGTTGGAGGGGTGCATATGTGATATAATCAAGTCCCACACCACTTGGGTGGCTGGCCCAGAGACTGGAGAATAATTAAATGGCAGATATTCTCCCACAGGAGTGAGAATTGTGAGCCCCCTGTCAGGGTCCTCAGCCTGAGGAAGTGTCATTCAATAGAGGAGCACCAAGACCATTTGGTTTGATGGCCAAATAGGGCTGGGGTGCGGGAAATGCACAGGAGTGTGGTAAAACAGAAACTCTACTCTTGGGGAGGGTGCACACAAGGACTCAAATGCGCCGGGACCCATGACAAAAGGACTGACTTTATAGGAGCCTGGGTCAGACCTACTTGCTGGTTTTGGAGGGTCTCCTGGGGGGTAGGGATGGCTCTGGCTCACTGTGGGGACAAGGACACTGGTGGTGGAAATATTCACCAGCATGAACTCTCCTGGAGGCTGTCATTTTGGTACCAAGACCTGCCCCCACTCAACAGTCTTCAGTGTCTAGTGCTGGAATGCTTCAGGCTAAACAACCAACAAGGTAAGAACATAGACCCATCCATCAGCAAGTAGGCTATCTAAAGTCACCCTGAGCCCACAGCCACTTATAAACACATCCCGTCACGTGGCTCTACCCACCACAGGAACAAGACCCTGCTTTCTCCACCGGTGGACAGACATTAGTCCTTCCTACAAGAAAGCTTGAACAAGCTTTTCAACTAGCCTCAACCACCAAGGGGCAGACAGAAGCAAGAAATCTATGATCTAGCAGCCAGCAGATGAGTTTGAGTAGGCTCTGGGAGTTGGTGATGGACAGGGAAGCCTGGCATGCTGCAGTCCATGGGGTTGCAAAGCATTGGAAATAACTGAGTGACTGAACTGAATTGAACTGAGCAGCCTGCAGACTGAGTCCCCAAATGTAGATCAGAATCTACCCTGGGGCCAGCTGATCCCTGGCATTTGCGACAAGAGAGGAGTGCATTGCTGGGACACATAGGACATCCCCTACAGAGGGCCACGTCTCCCACATTGAGAAATAATTAACTTTACACATACATAAAAGCAAACATAAAATTTTAGGTAAAATGAGACAGCAGAGGAATATGTTTCAGAAGGAACAAGATAAAACCCAAAAATAACAACTATGTGAAGTGGAATTAGGCAACCTACATGAGAAAGACTTCAGAGTAATGATTATAAAGATGATCTGGCTTTGCCAGCTTACACCTACTGTATAACATGCACTCTGTTGATGGCCATGCGTCTTCAGTCAGAATTTGTACATGAATACGTGCACACATTCCTTGAGTGCATATAATGTAGAACTAAAATCCTTATGGTTAGGTGAAACATCAGAAATATGAGGCAAATAACACCACAGAAGAATAGCTCAGCCTGAACAATGTGATGATCCCAGCTAAGACATCAGATGTGGTTTCTGTGCTCCCTCATGTTCTTGGAATATGGTTATAGCATTTATGGGCTTGGTGGTGAAGAACAGAAGATAACTGGTGCTGGATAGAGGAGCCTTATTTTTTATTATGGCAGCTTGCTATTTTTGTAACATGGTGATTGAGTTGAACACAATCAAAGTACAGTAAGTGATCTCCCCTTCTTCCTGGATGAGTGAGCAGATGATGAAATACTGACATCAACATCCTTGAACATATCCAAGTGGGCAGTGTTTGGCTACTGCTTCTGTTTGAAANATTTTTGTAACATGGTGATTGAGTTGAACACAATCAAAGTACAGTAAGTGATCTCCCCTTCTTCCTGGATAAGATGATGAAATACTGACATCAACATCCTTGAACACATCACATCATCTTTACTGCAGTCTCTCCTTAGCAAAATCCTCAACCTCTTCTCTGTATCCTCTTTACCTTTGTGCTTTCCCGAAGATTGGTTTTCCTTTGAAGACACATTTTCTCCCTTAGTCTGTCAAGTAGGGGTAATATTTTCTCTTGGACCTCAAAGCCTGGAGGAGTTCTAGGTGTCATTCTTACTTCTCATTATTTTTTTCTAAAAAAGTTTCTCCTCGTTTTCTCCAAAATACTTGCTTTTACTGTCTGTCTTCTTGTCAACATCATCATTTTATGTCCCAATAAGTTTCCTCGAAAAACACGGTTACCTATAAAGCCCCCACTGCTTAATCTATTTGTACGTATTGCCTACCCTCATAAATCCACCCACTAGGAGATGTAGGCCCGAAGAGGCCTAGGAACTGCAGACTGTTGGGAAATGATTGTGTGTATTAATAGCAATAGTATTTAAATGTGTATTACATAGCAAGAACCATACTTCACAGATTACCTCATGTAGTCCCAGCTGTCTTCTCCACTTTTCTCTAAGGTTCCTTAGAGCAAGGACTCTGTCTATCCTACTCACATAGCCATACCTGTATCTCTAACACTTAGCATAGTATCAGGGCACTGATGAATCATAATGAAAATAATATAAATACTGAGATAGAACTGAAAATGAACTTGGGCTAAAAATATAAAATGACATCTCTTTCCCAATATTTACTTGAACCTTTTAAGACTGGATTATTTTGAATGGTTTTGTGTTTGTCAAAAGGCTTTCCTAATTGAATTAGAATATTACTGTTAAACAAACATGCCTCATGAAATTGGATTCAGTTTCAGTGTCTTTTTTTCCCCTTATTTGGTATAATGGGTTTTTATATGAAAAGCATATTCCACTTCTAGAAATGTCAAATGGGGTAATTTGTACCAATTCTCTCACCAAGACGACAAGAAAGGCTGGCCAAAATATTTTTAAGAGCTTATATTTTAGAACTAATAAAACAATGCAGATTGGTATGATCCATTGAGGACAGAGGCTCAGCTGATGAGCTTCTCTCTCCTTGAGATTATTTGTTATTCAGAGGGGGCACCTGAAGGTTAGACTTTTGACAGTCTTCACACAGTAGGAGAACAGAGGTTTGGAGCACGAGTTCTCACAAAAGAGAACAGACCTGATGAACACCCCTCACTCAAAGGCGCTCCCTGTGAATCCAAAACTTAGTAAAGACCGCATCGAAAATAGGCTTCTAAAGGGACTACAGCTCAGTCTCATATTATATGGAATCTAAAAATTATATTAAGGCAATTCTGAAAACCTATTTCCCCAAGACATTTGGCCAAAGTCATAATAGTAATAATAATAAATCCTCTGTGGAGGAAAGTAATATCCTAGGGCAGAGATTACTTCTACCAGTTTTTTGCAAAGATGGTTTAAAGACACAGGTAAAAATACCCAGGCAAAAAGACAGACGACAACGTGAACCAGCAAAAGCAGAAACAGCAGGCACTTGTAAAAGACTCTGAAACCCTCTGACATTAGAAAGATCAGACAGTGACTTTAGGATGATTGTTCTTACCATGTTCCCGGTCACAAAAGACAAGATGGAGAATGCTGAGGGAGAACAAATAACTGCAAGAAAATGGAAACTGTAGAACTGAAAAATTACAATACCTGAAATTAAAGACTCACTTGACAGGTTTTAGAGCAGATCAAGCAAAGACTGAAGTTGGAGAAAACAGAAATGATGATGTACAAGACAAAGATGATTGAAAGAATGTCTATTACGTGTATAATTAGAATTCTCAAAAGATTACGAGAGACTAATTGATAACTTCTCAGATTTGAAGAATAAAGTCATCAAGACATAAAGTGAAGAAGCTTGAAGAACCTCAGGCAGAATGAATGCAAATGAACCACTCTTTTTACTGGCTGAGTAACAGAAGCCACTGCACAGCACAGGGGTCTCTGCTCAATATTATGTAACAACCCCAAAGGGGAAAGAATTTGAAAAAGAATTGATATATGTATAACTGTATCCCTTTTCTGTACACCTGAAACTAACACATTGTTAGTCAATTATAGTTCAATATAAAATAAAAAAGTTATTTCCTGAAAAAATAAATAAACCACTCTCAGGCACATCAGTAAAGCCAGAGATAAAAAGGGGAAGAAGTTTTAAATATAGCAAAAGAAAACTAGGAATTTCACCTTAAAAAATTTATCAGCTGAGACTAACAGGTGACTTTTACACAGAAAAAGTTCATGATAACCATGATATCAAACCAGACATGAACATCACAGGAAAGAGAAATTAAAAGTTAGCTAATTTCTTTATAAATACAGATGTGAAAATTCTAAATAAAAATTAGTAAACCATCCCAGCAATATATAAAAGGATAATACATCCATCCATATTCAATTTAGATTGGTTTCAGGAATATAAATTTGACTTAACATTAAAAAATCATTAATATAATTTATAACCAAATAGAAGAGAAAAAGTATATAACCATGTACATAAAGATAGAAGAATATTTTATATAATACAATATTCTTGGTGTATGTGTGCACGTTTACAATATTAAAAATCTTCTTTATTGTTTTTAACTTTTTTTAACTTTTGATTTTATATTGGAATATAACCAATTAACAATGTTGTAATAGTTTCAGATGGACAGCAAAGGGACTCAGTCATATATATACATGTATCCCTTCTCCCCCAAACTCCCTATCATTCAGGTTGCCACATAATATTGAGCAAAATTCCCTATGCTATACAGTAGGGTCTAGTGGCTTTTCCATTTTAAATATAGCAGTGGGTACATGTCAATCTCAAACTCCCTAACTATCGCTTCCCTCCTCAACAATCATAAAGGAATCTTCTCTAATTGAATAAATGGCCACTACACAAAACCTAGAGCAACCAATTTATCTAATTGTGAAATGTTGAAAGTTTTCCTTGTAAAAGTGAGAATAAAACACAAGTATTTCTATTTAATATTGTATTGGAGCTTATAATAATAAGGAACAAAAAGAAAACTGTTAAAAGATTTGAAAGGAGAAATACAGCTATTATTAATCATCACTGACATGACAGTACACATAGAAAACACAAAATAACCTCCAGATAAACTATTAGAAATAATAAGTTAAATAGGTAAAAATTCATAAAACAACTTTTGGAAACCAGTATTACTACTAATTCTAATCATAAATGCAAGCACATATACCGTATGTGCCACAAGAGATTTCTATAAAAGTGGTTTCGCAGTATTGTTAGTATAGCCAAATGCTGAAAACAAACCGAATACTCATGAACCATAGAATGGAAAAACTGTGGTATATTTATACAGTGCATTACAATTCAGTAAGGAATCTGAACAAATTACTACTGAATGCAACATCATAGATAAATTTCACAGGCTTATGTTGAGTAAAACAAGCCAGACAGAAAACATTATTCCATTTGTATAATTTTTTTTTAAATAAGCAAGTATAAATTTTAACACTTAAGAATGCATGTTTAGACAGATATCTGTCAAATAAATCAAGGCAGCAATTACCATTTAGAAGGAGTCAATCTTTTAGAAAGAGAAAAGGGTAACTATGGAGAGTGGAGGGGTGAGGTATGAGATCCTGGCAATGTTCTATTTTTTGATCTGCATGATCACTGCATGAGTATTTATTTGCTTTATGTTGAACCACATGCATGTCTTAAAAATATTTTTCTACATGTACTATAGATTTCATAATTGCAATATTTAAAACAAAATAAAGGAGAATTTTTCAAGTTAAACCAGGGGCAACAAGAAAGATAGCAATGGTCTTGCGCTGTTGCTGGAATGTAAATTGATATAGCCACTATGGAGAACTGTGAGGAGATTTTCTTAAAAACTAGGAATAAAACAGGAATACCACTACTGGGCATATACCTTCAGAAAACCATACTGGACAAAGACACATGTACCCCAATGTTCATTGCAGCACTATTTACAATAGCCAGTACATGGAAGCAACCTAGACGTCTACGGACAGATGAATGAACAAAAAAGTTGTGGTACATGTATACAGTGGAATATTACTCTGTCATGAAAAGGAAGGAATCTGAGTCAGTTGAACTGAGGTGGATGAACCTAGAGCTTGCTATACAGAGTAAAGTTAAGTCAGAAAGAGAAAAACATATACAGTATATTAACGCACATATACGGAATGCAGAAAAATGGTACTGATGAACCTGTTTGCGGGGCAGGAGTAGAGATGCAGATGGAAAGAATGAATTGGTGGGCATGGAGTTGGGGAGGAGAGGAATTCAGACAGTAGCACTGAAATATATCTATTACCATGTGTAACATAGATGACCAGTGGGAATTTGCTGCATGATGCGGGGAGATCAGCCTGGTGCTCTGTGACAACTTAGCAGGGTGTGATGTGGTGGGAGGTAGGAAGGACGTTCAAGAGGGAGGGGACATGTGTATACCTATGGCTGATTCATGTTGATGTATGGCAGAAGCCAACACAACAAGGCAAAACAATTCCTCCAATTAAAAATGAATTTCAAGAAAGGAAAGATAGCAATGGTAATGATTTAAGGACAATTCCTCCAATTAAAAATGAATTTCAAAAAAGGAAAGATAGCAATGGTAATGATTTAAGGACAGGGCCAGGAATAGGAGGACATGAGCAAGGCACTCACTTCGGGTGCAAACTTTAAAACTAACCATAAATAAATACTCTTTTAATGTATGGCTATTTTTCAGTCACTCAGTCCTTTCCTACTCTTTTGCGACCCCATGGACTGTAGTCCACCCGGCTCCTCTGTCAGTGGGATTTCCTAGGCAAGAACACGGGGGTGGGTTTCCATTTCCTTCTGCAGGGGATCTTCCTGACCCAGGATCAAGTCCACGTCTCCTACATTGCAGGCAGATTCCCTACCATTTAGCCACAAGGGAAATCCCATTAATGTATTAAAAACTTAAGGCAAAAATTCAAGATGAATGAAAATATCAAAAGGATCAATAACAAAGAACAAATATGAAGACAGGATCAATACACACCAGGCACTGTTTTTGAGCTTTTACTTACATTAACTGATTTAATCCATACAGAACTCTATGAGATAGACTCTATAATTATCCCTTATTTTACTAAGAAGGAACCTCTGGCACAGAGGAACGTATTTATTTTCCCAAGGTCATCCAGCCAATCCATGGCAAAGCCTGAGTTCAAACCCTGTTCAAAGAAGCCAAACTCTTAGAGACAGAACTACACTCCACCTGCCCTTTTGCAATAGTAGTGAAGGCAGTCAGGTCATGACAGCCGTCTATCTTCCCTGACACTGGCTCTGACTCCTTCTACTGATCATATGCCCTCCACAACCTATGTTGTGATTACTGTGTAATTGGGACCTTACAAAATTGTCGTGAAAACCTCTCTTTTCTTAAGCATGATTCCTGTGGTGTGGGGCATGTCAATCAGCCAGTAAACTCTCCCAGAATTCTCTCTATCAAATGATTCTGTCTGACGACTGTAATTTCCGCTGCTCTAGGACTCCTGTGAGGGTTAGAGTAAACGCAGTATCTGCTAAACATAGTTGAATTTTAAAAAGACAGATTTATATTAATTAATTTGAAAATTATACCACAGTACACAGCTACACTTTAAAAGCAACTTAGAACTATGTAACTTTTCATGTCTTTTTGTGTGTTTAAGGATGAAGGCTAGGGTGGGGTGTATATGGTCTCAGGTTTTATTTACCTTCTGCAGTGCTAACTCATTATTAACCAAATGTCATCAATTAGACAGTTGTCTTCTGTTGAAGTAAGTTCAGTTTGAGCCAGACAAAAAGAATTTACAGTATCAGTTTGGGAAAAGTGCACAAAACAGCTTAAATTTCAAAGTTAGCTCAAAAATTAATGAGTCCTGGTTCCCTCAAGGTGCAATAGTATGCTTTGAGGAAAGAAAAAAGAAAGAAAGAACAGAAAAAATTAGGAAAATAAATAATTCCAGTGAATATTAATGAAAGATGGGTACATTTCAAGCAGAGCTTCGTATGTAGAAAGGAAATAGAATTTGTAAGAGAGTAAGTTTCAATAAACAGTTATTTATAGATATGAGGAAAATGAGTTCTGCTGAATTTCAATCCTTCTTAAGCTGTGACAATGTCCATTTTTTCACACACATCAAACTTTTTGAGAAATAAAGTTTGCTATAGGCTGCCAATATATCTCCCTAGAACATAAAAAATTCCATTAAACAACTACTTTAAAAATATCTTTTCTAAATAGTCAGTTTGATGGTTTCACAGAACTATAACGCTGAGCCTACATTCAGAATTTTTTAAATTGCTATCAAGTCTTTAGCCATTCTGCTTTCTGTTTTAATCTAACTGTGGCATAAATAATCACTGTTAAAAAAAAATGAGAGTTCTACTGCAGAAATACTCTCTACATGACAATGATGAGAGAGTTGAGAAGGTGGCACTGAAGAGTGGAGATGAAACACTCAGTACTGCATAGAGGTGGTGATGGAGTTAAGGCAAGACCCAGGCTATCAATCACAGTAAGAAAAATCAGAAACAAATGCTTTAAAGTGCCACTGTGAGGAAGTCACAGTTTTCTATTCTCAACTTAAATTAGAAACCTGAGAAGCAAATTTCTCTCAGGCTTATTTTGAAATATTTTAGAATGAAAATTAATAGACAAAATGTCAGGTCCAAGACTTGAGAAAAATCTTTGTGATACTCAGTTGGGCCCCAAAGCCTTTCAATTCATCTCCTCCTCATTATTATTATTTTTTTGGTAACAAAAGGAGTTATTTTTGACTGTAAATGTTTCCATGCAACCATCCTTGACTGTTAAAGCCAGAGATGGATCTGTCAGAGCTGTCAATATCTTTCTGTGTTTGGGATTTCAGCCTTTCATCCATCTGAGCATATAAATGTAGTGCTTTTGTGCTTTGCAGTTTTGTTTTTTCATGAGCATGAATGCAAAAGAAACTGAGCTAAGAATGGCAACTAGAACTCTTCTGATGAAAAAAAGATAATGCAAAGAGGGCCAATTTTTAAAAGAGGGAAAATGTTTGGGGCATAAGAGGTTTTATGACTCTAGCAATATGTTTCTCTTTTCCGAATTGTTACTCATTACTGTCAATCACCTTCCTATCCTAGAATGCTAGATCCTGTCACTTGCTTTTCCAAATGCAAATGAAAAAAAAACATATGTCGTTTCAATCCAATCTTCAAGTTCATTTTAATTAGTTCTGGGTTTGTGGTTCTTTTTTCCCCCCAGCACTGAGATCTAAGTACATACAAGCAAAAGAGAGTACTCACCTAGCCGTGGTTCACAAAATGAAAGCTCAGATCTTTCAAGGAGATAATCTGTGCTGAATGCTGGGAAACTGCACTGAGCTGTGGACCACTCTTTCCAGAAAATGGGCGATGGTCACTGGGGCATACAAATATGAGCCCCCATGATGATCCAAACACCCTCTGGAGTGATGTTAAATTTTTCCGTTCTGTCTCCATAGATTCTCCTTCCTTCAACAAACAGTAGTTGAGTCCTATTCAGGTGCTGAATTGGCCTGGGGATAAAATGGTGAACAAGTTACAGTTTTAGCTACAAAGAGATGAAGGCCACTGAAGAGGCATTAGACTAACACTGGTGAAACCGTGCAGTTCTCTCGGGATTACTAAGGGGCTCTGTCCATGGGATTCTCTAGGCAAGAATACTGGAGTGGGTTGCCACTTCCTCCTCCAGGGGATGTTACCAACCCGGGGGTGGAACCCACATCTCTTATGTCTCCTGTACTGGCAGGTGGGTTCTTTACCACTAGTGCCACCTGGGAAGTCAGGAGCCTGTTAACACATTAAAAAAAAAAAAAAAANAGTAGTTGAGTCCTATTCAGGTGCTGAATTGGCCTGGGGATAAAATGGTGAACAAGTTACAGTTTTAGCTACAAAGAGATGAAGGCCACTGAAGAGGCATTAGACTAACACTGGTGAAACCGTGCAGTTCTCTCGGGATTACTAAGGGGCTCTGTCCATGGGATTCTCTAGGCAAGAATACTGGAGTGGGTTGCCACTTCCTCCTCCAGGGGATGTTACCAACCCGGGGGTGGAACCCACATCTCTTATGTCTCCTGTACTGGCAGGTGGGTTCTTTACCACTAGTGCCACCTGGGAAGTCAGGAGCCTGTTAACACAAAAAAAAAAAAAAAAAAAAAGAACCCGTTTTTGAGAAACAATCAGAAATTCCAAGAAGTTTAGTCTTTCAGCTGTTTCATTTTGAAGCCTGGGAAAGACTTAGAGCTTTACTCACACATTGACTATACGGGAGAGATTGGTGTGGGAGAACACGGGAGTCCCCTTACTCGCCAGGAGCTAATGAACTAGATCAAACTAGATTACTGTCCAGCCCAAACTCGATGGTGCGTCACTGCAACCGGAATAAGGCTTCCCTGCCTACACGGTTTTGCATGACGTGGCCTGAACACCTCTCTGCCCTCCTCTTCCCTCTGATAATACTGCTGTCATGAGAGCCTCACTTCAACCTTCAAATATGTCTACCTTGTTCCCACATCAAGATACTAGTGTGTTATTTTTGGCTTGGAATTCTCTTCCTCCAGATCATTGCATGGCTACTCTCTCCTCACCATTCAGGTCTCAATTCACAATTCTCTGAACTAAAATAACACCCTCTCTTCTCCTCCTTAGAACCCAGTTAATCTGCCATATTTTCTTGTTTGACTTTTCTTATTTGCTTTCAGCATTCAGCTGTACCTGAAATCATGTATATGTTTGTGTGTGTATTCAGTGTCTCATAATCCTGTAGTCATTCCATCTTCTTCACTTCTCTTCCTAGGGCTTCAAGTATTGCCTGTCTTCTAAGTAGTCCTTCCAAAATGTTTGTGCTGACTGATGCACTGACTCCTTTATGAAAGAAGAATGAGCAGGAGAGTTTCTGTGGGTACCAGTGTTTGGCAGAAACAAGAAATGTATACTAATGTCACTATAACATCACTGCAAGCAGACCTGAAGAAACTCATCATATGTGAGTTACATGCAGTTCAAAATGGTATGTGCTAAGAAGGGAATAAATTCAGATTTTGAGAGGTGAGAAATACTTAGGGAATAATGACATTTGAGCTCAAATTTCAAAGATAAGTAAGATATGGCCAGATTCTGGAAGAATAAAAGATGAAGCAGGGAGGCCAATTCCTACCCTCCACCCCCACCACCCTCACTGCATATATAAAGCCCAAATAGGTTTGACATTTACCAAGAAAAAAATGAAAAACAGTAAAACATAGAGTAATGGCATTATACTGGCATGACAAATAAATGGAAAGGTTGATACTGAAAGCAGGGAATCATGTTAGAGAGCTGTTGAAGAAACCCAGGGGAGAGATAATAGCATTCTTCAACTGGGGTAGATTCTCAGGGTGTGGGTAGAACTGGATAAACCAAGAGATTTAAAGGTACTATATTAATAAAATCAATAGGACTTGGTTGAGTCGGTGTGAGAATAAACAAAAGAAATATATATATTTTTTACCCAATTTACCTTAGTAAGCAGAATTGGATGCATCCTGGCTCTAATGACTGACTTAGAGGACCTTGAAGGAGAGACAGGTTTCAGTAGACAAGTGTTCTTGTTGAGCTTAATTTGTCAGAGAAATAGTCAGGTGGAGATATCTAGGAAGCTACTAGATGTACATGTATGGGAAGATGAATTTGTGAGTTAGCCTAGAAATGATACTTAAAGTCAGGGAGCTAATGAGATCATAGAGCAATAGTTTACAAAGGGATAAAGGAATGCAAACAAATATAGAACCCTATAAAACACGGACATGTAATATTTAAAAAAAAAAAGTAAAAGAGCTGGCTATGATGTTTACTTACAGCAACCAGAAAGATTGGTAGAAAACAAACTGTGTGAATTACAAAAGCCAATGAAGGCAAACACTTCAATAACTATTCAACAATGTCAAGTGATAGGGAAAATTTCAAGTTGGATTATGTTTCCAAAGTGTTCATGGGATTTGGTGAAGTTGCTGGTTACAGTCACAAGAAAGTTTCGGTGCTGCGTTGAAAATGAAAGTGGATTCCAGAAAATGGCTCCAGAAACCTGACTATGAAATGGTAGCAAAATATGGCCATAATGAGTAGAGAAAATACTTTAAAGAAATTTGGCCATTGTTGTGAGCCAAATGAAGAACTGGAGTAGAAAGAGAGATAGTGAAATATTGTGTCTATCATGGAAAGTAACCTAGAATATTTAAATGATGATGGAAAAAAGCCAGTGAGGAGAGTGGTTTTGAAGATATAAGAAAAAGATAATTAACAGGGCAAGATCAACGAGGAGGTGGAAGGAATGGCTATGAAAGGCTGAAATAGATTAAATTGTAAGAAGGGACACTTCTTTCTTATGAGAGGATTATAAAAGGAAAGTATATGTGTACACCAAGTAAATTATACATGTGTGGAATAGCAGAGACAAATAACTAGAAGAACACAGGAAAAATGACAGATGGTATTGATGATATAAATTTTTCAAGGCATCAGCCTATGTAAGTCTGTGATTTCCCTTCAGTGGGGCTCATCTGTCTGAATACAGAAATAAAAAGATGGCAGTTAAATTGGACAAGATTTGGGGGGTTTTGGGTATTCAGATGAAAAGGCAAGATAGCAAGCTAATTAAAACTGGTTAGAGACTGTGATCATATGATGAACTGAAAGTAAAGTAAGGAATAAAATAAATGTTAATGTAAAGTATAAGGCAGTTAACAGGCTGGCAAAATTCCAAAAAGCTGAATATTCTGACTTATCTTACTTTTCATTCTCTGTTTTTAATTCCTTCCAATAAAGTTTCATCCTTACCACTCCATAAAATGATTTTCCCTGTGAAAGCACTCATGATTTGCATCTTGCCAAGTATCAGTGAATAATTCTCAGTCCTCACTTCCCTTGATTTCTCAGCAGCATTTGACACATTGATCATTCTTTCTCAAAATTCTCTTTTTACTTGTATTCCAGAACTGCACACATCTTTAGATCTGCTCCTACCTTATCAGTTACTCCTCAGTACCAATTTCCCATCTATCACCTTTATTTGAATGAGAATTTGTGGAAGCATCCAGAGCTGAATCATTAAGCTTATTTTTCCTTACTCCTTAAGTGATGTCATCAAATCTTAAGGCTTTAGATACTACCTATTTTCTGATAGCTCCCAAATTTATATCTTTAGCACCAATTTATTTTGTTCTCACTCTCCCAACACTTGAACCTACTGAGATGTTCAAAAAGCATCTCAAACTTAAGCTATGTAAAAGAAATTCTCAACCCTAACCTTAAAACTCATTCCTCCTTCAGCTTTTCTGATTCAATAAATGACACATAAATTAATAAGCTACCCATGCTAAAAACTTATTATGTTATCTTTGAATCCTCTCTTTTTCTCAGGTCTAATATCCAAATGATCATCATACAATATTGGTCTCTCCAGAAACATGTACTAAGAAATATGTGGTGCCCATCTAAGATGTCAGGTGTTATTTGATGAGTTCATTTTTATATGGCTAAACTGTCCTCAAAATTTTGTATGGCTTTGATATTTAGATGTCCATAACCCAGGGTTAACAGTAGGAATTTGCCTTATATTAGGGAATGATACCCTTAAAATATAAAACGTGACATTTTTCAATTCTGGTTTAGTTGCTTGCTGAGGTTGCACCTTGGTAACCTTAAGAGAAAATAAATACTGATGCCCAGAGACATTTAAGATTTGGTTGATGGGTCATTCATCTTAGGTTCCAGAGTTATAGTTACAGTTTTTAAAGTACTGGACAAGAACAACTGTCCACAATTTAAGTTAGATTCATTTTTCAAAATTAGAATATGATTGTGCCTACAGGAGAAAAACATCTGAATCAAAAGCATTGGGGTTTGGAAAGTCCTCAACATTTTCATGGAGCTCGGCTTGAGTCCAGGCAGTGTAAGAAACAAGTTGGTGATTCTGGTGAGGGCTGGCTTGGTTAGGACAGGAGGGTCTAGTATAGCTTCAGAATCATCTGGATAGGAGTAATAAGAAATGGAAGTCTGGCAAGAAAAGGTTAGAGCGGGGAGGGGCTGAGAGGGGCCAGGCAGGTGCAGCACTGGCAGGAGTAGAAAGTAGCAGCAGGGGAGCACTGGGTGAACATTCAGAAGCTTCTTTCAGCTCAGTCAATCACTGAGACAATTCAGAATGAGCCTTAGATAATTTGGAATCAGTATCCTAGAGGGAAGCAATTTTGGAATTGTTAGTTGTTTAGAGGGCTCAAAATGCCAATTTAAATAAGCTTCCCATTCAGGCCACTTCATCTTACACCTTTTTTTCTAATCATCTGTATTGATAAAATAATTAAAGATTTCAAGGAGGCTGAATTTGGACAATTTAATTGTAAATAATTCTGGCTAACCATAGTCCAGTGAGACTGATACTCATAGGAGAAGGGCCCACAGTTTTTATACATAAAACAATTAGGAGTTCCAGAAGAAGGCTGCTCCATAGCCTTATCCTTAGAGAGTGAACTTCCCTTTTTCTAAGAGCAATTAATCACCAGACCAAAATGGGAAACAAAGTTCCTAAAACAGAAGCTGGTACCGAGGATTCCCAAATAAAGCAAGATCTCTACCAAGATAAAGGGTTCATTCCATGTCCTGGGATCACCAAGGAAATGATAGGGAACAATGGATTTTTGCAGATACCTTAGTGGAATCCATGGAAGTGCCAGAGTTTGGGGGTCAGTGGTGAGCAAGCAGAGACTACATAGGTTCCCTTGTATCCCACTTCTGACACCATGTATTGTCAACTAAAAAAATATAGAAAACTGCTAATAAGAATAAAGGATTTATTTGGGTTCTGAAGAATTGCAATTTAGAAGAGACCATTTAAGAAGCAACTCAAATTTCCTCTGAAGGGAGTAGAAAATGGCAAGAGTTTATAAGGACAACAGACAAAAACATTTCAAAGAAACTACATAAGAGATTACATTTACAGAACTTACAATTGCTGCTGGCAGGCATACTGTCACTTATCAGTAGCAGATTGGCTGCTAAGCTGTGCTTTCCAGAGAGTAAAGAAAATGAGCTCCAGATTAGCCTGAAGATGACCAGGTCAAAAGTTTATATTGCATCCATTCACAGACATGTGCAAATTACATCTCGCTAATGGTGAGCCAGACATCCTGGAATGTGAAGTCAAGTGGGCCTTAGAAAGCATCACTACGAACAAAGCTAGTGGAGGTGATGGAATTCCAGTTGAGCTATTTCAAATCCTGAAAGATGATACTGTGAAAGTGCTACATTCAATATGCCAGCAAATTTGGAAAATTCAGCAGTGGCCATAGGACTGGAAAAGGTCAGTTTTCATTCCAATCTCAAAGAAAGACAATGCCAAAGAATGCTCAAACTACTGCACAATTGCACTCATCTCACATGCTAGTTAAGTAATGTTCAACATTCTCCAAGCCAGGCTTCAGCAATATGTGAACTGTGAACTCCCTGATGTTCAAGCTGGTTTTAGAAAAGGCAGAGGAACGAGAGATCAAATTACCAACATCCGCTGGATCATGGAAAAAGCAAGAGAATTCCAGAAAAACATCAATTTCTGCTTTATTGACTATGCCAAAGCCTCTGACTATGTGGATCACAATAAACTGCGGAAAATTCTAAAAGAGATGGGAATACCAGACCACCTAACCTGCCTCTTGAGAAATCTGTATGCAGGTCAGGAAGCAACAGTTAGAACTGGACATGGAACAACAGACTAGTTCCAAATAGGAAAAGGAGTACATCAAGGCTGTATATTGTCACCCTGCTTATTTAATTTCTATGCAGAGTACATCATGAGAAATGCTGGGCTGGAAGAAGCACAAGCTGGAATCAAAATTGCTGGTAGAAATATTANAATCACATGGATGGAGGAGCCTGGTAGGCTGCAGTCCATGGGGTCACTAAGAGTCGGACACACTGAGCGACTTCACTTTCACTTTTCACGTTCCTGCATTGGAGAAGGAAATGGCAACTCACTCCAGTATTCTTGCCTAGAGAATCCCAGGGACGGGGGAGCCTGGTGGACTGCCATCTATGGGGTCGCACAGAGTTGGACACAGACTGAAGCGACTTAGCAGCAGCAACAAGCAATTAGTGTTAACGTTTTAGAAACGATGGAAGTTACAATTGTATTTTAAAAACACACCTTAGTACAAACTGTCAGTTACAGAATATATAAACCACGAGACTGCAATGTACAGCATGGTTAATAATACTGTCTTGCATATTTTAAATGTTGCTAAGAAAGTAAATCTTAAAAGCTCTCATCATAAGAAAAAAATTTCATAATTATGAGCAGTGCATATCCCAAAGCGTAATTTTACATTCAATGTGAGGAAAAAGGCATAAGAAAATTGACTGCTCAGATGTGGTCACTGTTAACATAATGATGTGTATGTTCTTCTACATATATTTATACCTCATGCTATTGTCATAATATTTAACTAAGTGGAATTGTAGGTTTTTTCTCGATCATTTTACTTTTGTATATGTAGGAATCTAGTTCCTATTATCATGACTGGGCCTTTAGGAATAAATATGATAATAATAAATCAACCAAATAACCTCCAGAGTAGCTTTTCAAAATTCTCTTCTAATTCTTCCTGTTGATCTCAAATCATCTCTAACACTATATGTACTTTCTAGACATTTATAAAAAATAAGCTGAAAATCTGAAGGGTAATGATATTTTACATAATTTTATTCTACCTCATGCTTTTGTCACAGAAGCAGTGTTCACTGTTAAAAATTTCTATATTTGCTGATAACTATGTTTCTACCTGCTATCACTTTTTCAATGCTCCTTTTAAATCCAGGATATCTGAATGTAAATTATCTAACGTCACTGGATATGATCTTGTTTCTTTTGTAAGCACAGTCCTTCAAACTATAGGCTAGAAATGTCATTTTATTTTAGACAATTTTCTCCACAGGCCTAGAGAAAAACTTGATTCTATAAAAGCTATTTAGTCAAAGACTTTTTCTTAAAAACAAAAACAAAAAACAAGTTTGAAGAGCCAAATAACTTACTTGATCCTTATAAAGTTAATGGAAAGATAATTGAATATGTGATGCAAGCTCTAAAAGAAATTGGCCCTGAATATTTATTGGAAGGACTGATGCTGAAGCTGAAGCTCCAATACCTTAGCCACCTAATATGAAGAAATGATTGGGAAAGACCCTGAGGCTGGGAAAGACTGTGGGCAGGAGGAGAAGGGGGTAGCAAAGGATGCAATGGTTAAGTAGCATCACCGACTCAATGGCCATGAGTTTGAGCAAACTCCAGGAAAAAGTGAAGGACAGGGAAGCCTGGTGTATTGCAGTCCATAGGGTTGCAAAGAACTGAACATGATTTAGCTATTGAAGAACAACAACTGCCATGAATTTTAAAAAATCCTTCTTGAATCTCAATCCTATGTGTTAATGGTATTTGAATATTTTAAAAAGAGAGAGACAGAGATGCTGCTTGGTCAGGTGTATCTATACCTTAATGCTATCTTTACATTCCAGAATTTGGCTTTTCACTTTGTAGATTTAGAAATGCAAAGATGAATGGGTTATAGGGGAGAAAGTCATGCTGACTGGTAAACTATAAGCATTGCTGTAAAACAGCATCAAAGTTTACTAATATACAATGAGAAATAGGGGTCATAAGCAGACTTGTTGTAATTGTTAGTTCATGATCACATAATTTCCTACTGATTAGCATGTCAATGTGGGAAGCCAAATTTTGATCAAAAGGTAACTTGGTGAGCTTAGTATCTGAAAAGGAAGCATTAATCTCATAATTATGAAGGGTAGAACCATTAATCTGCTCAGTGTCCTTTGTTTCGTTACCTTGGATCTTTTACAGGTGCCTCTATACCAAACTCAGTCTTTATTCTGAAGAGTACACATTATAGCTGAAAAAAGTGAAAGTGTTAGTCACTCAGGAGTGTCTGACTCTTTGCAACCCCATGGACTGTAGCCTGCCAGGTTCCTCAGTCCATGGAATTCTCCAAGCAAGAATACTGGCAAGGGTTGCCATTTCCCACTCTAGGATGGAACCCAGAGATCAAACCCAGGTCTCCTGCTTTGCAGGTGGATCCTTTGCCATCTGAGCCACCAGGGAAGCAATTACAATCCTATAACGTCCCTTAAAATCCACCCCGCCCCCAAATTTAGAAATTATGGATATTTATATTCAATTCATGTATTGCATTTGACAGGGCTTCCCTAGTGGTTCAGCGGTAAAGAACCTCCCTGCCAATGCAGGACACCTGGGTTTGATCTCTGGGTCAGGAAGACTCCCTAGAGAAAGAAATGGCAACCCTCTGCCCATGGGATTTCCCAGGCAAGAATACTGGAGAGTGTTGCCTGGCAGGCTACAGTCCAAGGGTTGCAAAAGTGTTGGACACGACTTAGCAACAAAACCACCACCACCATGATGATGTATGTTAACTAGACCTATTGTGGTGATCACTGCAATATACAAATACTGAATCATTACGGTAAACCTGCAACTAATATAATGTTATATGTCAATTATACCTCAATGAAAAAGTATGTAAAAGACATATGGAATTCAGATGAAATGATAAAATATCTCAGATTTTCAGCAAAATAAACTAGTGATGGAAATAGGGAGTGAAATAAATCAAGAGTCAGTAATTATTAGTGCAGAGTTAATGGTATGTTAGTGTTCAGTACACTATTCTATTTTAGCATATGATTGAAGTTTTCTGTAATTAAAAAAAAAAGATGAAAAAGATTNATGTAATATTCTAAAGGAATCACATTTTGGTACATTTTATTCATGTGATATTCTATTTTTTTGTTCATTTCTCTACTTGTTACTGAAAGGTGGGGTCTGGCTGCTTGCTGCTCAAAAAGCAACAAACAGGCCACCTTGCTGAAAAGGAAAGTTTCTTTTATTTCAGATGCTGGCAACTGGCGGGGAGAACCGATGTCTATCCAAAGGCTGACTCCCCCTCCACTGACAACCAGTGGGGCAAGAGCTTTTACAGGCTGAAACAGTGGGCAGCATGCAGAAACAGCACAGTCAGCTCTGACAGTCAGCTTCAAATCCATCATTGGCAGGCTGACCAGCATCATCTTGATTGTTCTAGGTACAGTTAACCTTCAGTTCCAAGGTCAGCTTGTTTCCATTTCTACGAGGCCAATTCTCGGAATTGGGGCAGCTTATGTCTGGTTATCATGCAGTTAACTTCTCCAAGTGATGTTTCAGTATCTATAAGACAGCTCATAGGATATGGCTTAGAATTTTATCTATAGCCCTTGTGAAGGAAATAAAGGTCTTTGACTATGCTGATTGAGTACATCATTATTATTTGGTTTCCACTGAATGTTTTCTTTTGGTTTCCTTTGTTTTTGCATTTTTCTTTTTTCTCTGATTAAACTTATTCTCAGACAAAGGGTAGGCTGAAGACATAGGGTGGGGGTGGACGGTAATAGACCACAGGGTCCTGCTCCATTTTACACTGGCAAAGAGAGTTTCAAAAAAATTCTAAATAACAGAGTACTTTCATAAATTTGATTAGTAAAATATGAGATCATGACATATTTATTACACCATATTTTGATAGACAAGTATATGAAGCTTCCTGAGACTGCAGTAACAAATTGCCACAAATTCGATGACTTGAAACAACAGAAATTTCTTCTTTCGCCATCCTGGAGGATAAAAGTCCCAGACCAGTTCCACTAGATTAAAACAAATGTTGGCAGGGCAGGCTTCTTCTGGAGGCTCTTCCAGCTACTGGTGGAAGCACACATTCTTCCACTTACAGTTGCATCACTCCATTCACTGCCTCCGTTTTCATGTCAGCTTTTCCTTCCATGTATGTATCAATCTCCTTTTACGAAACATGTGACTGCATTTAGGGCCCACCTGGATAATCCATAATTACTTATCTCAAAATCCTTAATTTAATCATGCTGGCAAAAGCCTGTTACCATAGAAGGAAACAGTCACAAGTTCCAGGGATTCGAATCTGATACCTATAGGGGGGCCAACTTTCAACCCAGTTGAACCATATCCCAACCAGCTTTTCACTAGATTTTAATCTCTAATCATCCTGTGTTAAAGAAGAAAAGATTTAGGAAATGCTTTCTAAGGGTCTTGTGTTTTGGCACGTAGGTCTAGTGTTAGAATCCTAGGTACTACACAGAAAAAGAAAGACAAAGGAGCAAAGTCAGTTTTCTTTTTTCTTGAACTATTGGTAACTAATAAAATTCACTGCTTTCTAGAGTTAGGATAACATAGGGAGGAGGAAATATTAGTACTAAAGAATATTTTATTTCCCATGTAAATGTGAAATGTTTGTTTCTGAAAGAGAAAACATTTTCCAATGTGAAATAATGGCCTCAACAGCAGGCTTGGAATTGTAATCATCTGACAAAAGAGTTAAATGAATACTGGGAAAATCCAACACTATGTGGTTTACACACATTAATCATTCATTTCCAAATAAAAAATTAGTATGATTATCTCAAAATGCTTTCCTGTGCTTGAAATAAAAGCAAACCATGTCCAATTGGGTATTCAATTACTTTATGTCATAAAATATGTAAACTTCTAAAACTAGTTCAGGCTCCAATTCTATAATCTCATATTTTCTTTATTTTATTATTTTTAAAAAGTTTATGAAGGAACATTTATCCTTTTTTGCACATATGTATAGTACACTTCCATATCTTTATTTAACTCACAGAGCTGTAGTGCGTTTTTATTGTAAGAAATTCAAATATCTCTCTCTCAAGGCCTATCTTTTGAGTATCTCAGTAGCCCATAACATCAACAGTTACAAAGGAGCTTGTCAAAATATATCAAAACCACGTTCTCAAACACTACAGTAGTTTTCTTCTACAAAACTACACTCCCAAAATGCTATTTGAAATACATAATTGCATGTGTGTGAGGTAATAAGATCACGACATACTGACAGTTCAGTTCAGTCACTCAGTCGTGTCCAACTCTTTGCAACCCCATGAACCACAGCACGCCAGGCCTTCCTGTCCATCACCAACTCCCAGAGTTTGCCCAAACTCATGTCCATTGAGTTGGTGATGCTATCCAACCATCTCATCTTCTGTCATCCCCTTTTCCTCCTGCCCTCAATCTTTCTCAGCATCAGGGTCTTTTCAAATGAGTCAGCTCTTCGCATCAGATGGCCAAAATATTGCAGTTTCAGCTTCAAACTCAGTCCTTCCAATGAACACCCAGGACTGATCTCCTTTAGGATGGACTGGTTGGATCTCCTTGCAGTCCAAGGGACTCTCAAGAGTCTTCTCCAACACCACAGTTCAAAAGCATCACCTCTTTGGTGCTCAGCTTTCTTTATAGTCCAACTCTCACATCTATACATGACCACTGGAAAAACCATAGCCTTGACTAGACGGACCTTTGTTGACAAAGTAAAATCTCTGCTTTTTAATATGCTGTCTAGGTTGGTCATAACTTTCCTTCCAAGGAGTAAGCATCTTTTAATTTCATGGCTGCAATCACCATCTGCGGTGAGTTTGGAGCCCCNGACGGACCTTTGTTGACAAAGTAAAATCTCTGCTTTTTAATATGCTGTCTAGGTTGGTCATAACTTTCCTTCCAAGGAGTAAGCATCTTTTAATTTCATGGCTGCAATCACCATCTGCAGTGAGTTTGGAGTCCCCCAAAATAAAGTCAGCCACTGTTTTCACTGTTTCCCCGTCTATTTGCCATGAAGTGATGGGACCAGATGCCCTGATCTTAGTTTTCTGACATATTGACAAAGGCAAGACAATTTGAAAAGCTGAGGATTTCTCTTCTAGCATTCCCCCCTTCCTCCTGTTATACTGATGTCTTAAGGAGTGTAGTGGGAAACTTCATGGAGCATACATGATGTAATTCCAAGAAAGGGAAAAAATTTTCAGAGTAGTATCACATTTAAAATATTCTTGGTGATTTGGGACTTCATTTCTGCCAAATTCCCCAATGTCTGTGTATTGTTTTAATCCTAATTAAAAAAAAAATACTAAGTCTTTCTTGTTACAGCTTTGGCAATTAATATTCATATTCAACTTAGAGACATTTTCCCCACCACAGGCAGCCATTCGCTGACATTTCAACTCAGAGATTTGCAATTGCAGACAATTGGTATCTAAATGAGTTGTGACAGCTAGAAGAAAAACTACTGTTTTAAGATTTTCTTTAATATGTCAAATCATTTCATTACTTAATTTTCAATGACACATCTAATGGCATTTTTTTATCATGATAAAAGTAACACAATCCAGAAACTGGTCTTTTGACATGCAATGTATTTTGATGTAAATTATATATATATATATATATTAAAATTTTAAATCACACCACATTATGGGTCTCCAGTTCACTGTTTCCTCATCATTGGGTATCTACAATGTATAAGGCCTATTCAAAATATTGGAAAACACTTTGACTTTTTTAAGATGATATGCTTGATGGTTATGTATTTTGTAAAGAAAAGGAGAAAAGTACTCACTTGAATTCCCTGGGGATGAGTGAAAAATGCAGACATTTGAAAAATCCTTCTGGTTGCCAAGCTGTCTCTAGGTGAAACCAACAGCAGTGCATAGCCTGACTACAAATTCTGGAGTTATTTATCTACCAAGGAGTGTTCTTTATTAGAAGTGGGGCTTTTGAATGGTTGTGGAACTATTTAAACCATGAAGAGGAGACCTGCCACAACAGACAGAGGGAGCAAAGTTAAAGTCAATGGGAGGAAGGAATCAACACACCTTGTAAAATGCCACAAAGAATATTTCCTATCATCTGGTTGGTCCTACAACAATTAAGTCATTGCCCACTGCAGCTTCTGACCCTGAAAGAAACCCTGAAAGAAGTTTACCCTGAAAGAAACTCAGGACAAAGAACAGGATGAGGCACTCTGTGCTTTAGGAAAACAGGCAAAAAAAGGCTTCTTAGATAGTTAATTATATTTCAGGAAACAACATTCATGAACCCAGATTTCTTGTATCTTCTCACACATAGAAAAGTACTAAAATCATGAACCAATATACCTGTCCTTGTGACTGGCAGTGTCTTTCTACCAGTATGTATACTTGACTGCACATATTCGTTAGCCATACATATTTTAAAACTTTCAGTCCACAGGATCTACTTGCTAGCATTTCTTGCAAATATTCTATGAAACCTCAAAAATCACAATGTGCTTGAGACAGAGCTTCTCCAAGTTCAGCAGGAGGCAGGTGTAGTCAGCCTATTTGAACTCAGGGATGGAGATATTGGGGAGGTGTCTCGCTGTTTGCAGAACCCAGGTTAGACAAGACGCGAGCAGGAATAAGTTGTGAGGAGCTGTAGGAACTGCAAACGTGTTTATTCTGTCCTGAATGGCAAGGCAGCAGCAGCAGACAAGCTGTATTCTGTCATGACTGACCCAGTGGACACAGCCATAACGCAGCTCAAGTCCAAGAGTGTTTCAGGTGGTGCTCATATTGTGCGTGCAGTGCTACAAATGATCTCAGCTGTTACATAAGTCAGCTACAAAACGTGGGGCGAGAGTGAGAGGACACGGGGTGAGAGAGCCTGATCACGCCATCTTGGCTAATTTGCTTTCCCTACAGGAGGTTAAGAAAGTAAGGTGAAACTAGGCGATTTAAGTAAGCTACCACATATCCTTTTCTCAGTGGAGAAATGAAACCATAGCTGATTAAAAATTAATCTGCCTTTCATATCATATAAAACTGCTGAGATTAAGAATCAGAATGCAAAAACAAAACAAAGATTTACATTTAAGGACATTTTTTACCAAAAAAGAAAAAAATGCAGTATTTGGAAGTGGAGAGGGAAAAAAAAGACATGCTGAAACCCAGATCCCTAAGAGCAACACATCTTAAGAATTTTTACATTAAAAATAGTACTTTGATATACTATTTAGAAGGAAAAGTATATATCCATGGCACAAAATACAGATTAAAAATACATCTCTAGCCATACCTGAAAATAAATAAATAACAANTGAAACCCAGATCCCTAAGAGCAACACATCTTAAGAATTTTTACATTAAAAATAGTACTTTGATATACTATTTAGAAGGAAAAGTATATATCCATGGCACAAAATACAGATTAAAAATACATCTCTAGCCATACCTGAAAATAAATAAATAACAACTTGAGACGGTCCTTAGTGCAAATATCCCTTTCACGATGGGCTTCAAGCATTTCTCCCATGTTATAATGGAATTCCTGCAGTTCTGATGCTTTCAGAAAATTACAAATGTAAATAACAAACCGGAATGTTTAATTCACTAGAGGACCTTCAGAAACCTTACTTAATATCCCTAGATTAACGTCTTTTGAAAAGGAACAGAGAGTTGCCAGGCTTACTGTTTGCCAATAAGAGAAGAGGATTGCCATTTTATTTGCTCTATTTGCATTTTTCTTAACCGGTGCACTTGAAATATCCACAGCTGAGAAGGTGTTACTTTTGAATTCAAATAAAGAGGATGAACCATATCTTCCTTAACCAATATCCATTCTACTCCTTTATTGACTCTTCCTTCTAAATAGCAGCTTACTTACATTAGTATCTTTTGACCTTACACAAAAGGAAGGCATTCAAGTGTCAGAAATGTATTCCTGATCCATAACCCCAGTGATCAGAAAACAGAGCCCTAGGAACTCTTGGGGGTTTTACACCTGTCTCTAATTTAATCACCTACTGTGACTGTTGCTCAACACCAAAATAACTCAAGTAGTCTTCATCTGCCAGGAAAAAAAAAAAAAGAGGAATTTTTAAAAAGGAAGCTTACTAAGAGAATTTCAAATACTCTGACACATTTCTAAGAAGAAAAAAAAAGAACTTAAAAGCTATTTTTCAAGTGATTAACATTGATTAATTCACAACTAAAAAGATCATTTGCATAATTTTAGAATATATAATTAACTACATGATTTGTCTGAATACTTCAGACATAAAGAGTTCAGCTTTTCGAGGGTTTTTCTCCCTCCCATGAATCAATTTACTATTTATACCCATACTTAATGTAGCTGAACCAAGGTGCTAGTGGTCTGAGCAATGCTGGGTAGATGGAACCCAGAAAGAGCAGAGGTTAGATTAAGGGTTTTGGAGTCACAGATCTGAGTCCCAATCATGATTCTACTACGTGCTTTGGGACTTTGGACAAGTCACTTAATCTCTCAAGCTATTGTTTCCTTAGCTATAAACTGGTAATGAAATTCCAAACTCAGAAGGTTTTTATAATTATCAAATGACATAATTAATATAGGTTATACACTTAGCCTATGACTGCAGCAATAATCTGTTTCTGGTACAATTATTATCATGATAATGATGCCCAATGTTTTCTCATGGAAATTATATACATTTCAAGGCTGTGCTAAACTCATAGAACAATAAGTATTTTATCCAGTATCACAAATGGTAGACTGAAGCAGTGAGGAGTGAATAAGAAAGGCAACTAGAGGACACATTTCTCCAGAATTTCTGCTTGCTTCTCAAAAGCATGTGCATACCGAGAGCAGGGGTAAATATTCATATATGTCTTGCAATTCACATTTGACAAAAGCTTTTATGTTTTAAATTAGCATACAGCCACCAGAGGCTTACAGAGAATACTGGGTAAAAAAAAAAGTTACATGGAACCAGTGAACAAAAAGCAGAAAAGAGATGAGTACCTGAGAAGTTGCAACGTCAGCACAAAAAGCTCCATGAATATTATAATAAGTAGTAAGTGAGTATTATAATAGTAAGTGAATGCTTATAAGAACTAACATTTAGTGAACTCCTGCCTGAGGTAGATCCAAGTTTCTTGTTGTTCAGTCACTCAGTCACGTGTGACTGTGACCCCATGAACCACAGCACCCCAGGTAGCCCTGTTCTTCACAGTCTCCCAGAGCTTACTCAAACTCATGTCCATTGAGCTGGTGATACCACCCAACCATCTCATCCTCTGTCATCCACTTCTCCTCCTGCCTTCAATCTTACCCAAAATCAGGAACTTTTCTAATGAATCAGCTCTGAGCATCAGGTGGTGAAAGTATTGGAGCTTCAGCTTCAGCATCAGTCCTTCCAATGAATATTCAGGACTGATTTCCTTTAGGATGGACTGGCTGGATATCCTTGCAACCCAAGGAACTCTCAAGAGTCTTCTCCAACACCATAATTCAAAAGCATCATTTGGCACTCAGCCTTCTTTATGGTCCAACTCTCACATCCATACATGACTACTGGAAAAACCATAGCTTTGACTATATGCACCCTTGTTGGCAAAGTAATGTCTCTGCTTCTTAATATGCTGTCTATGTTGGTCATAGCTTTTCTTCCAAGGAACAAGTGTCTTAGTTTCATGACTGTAGTCACTATCTGCAGTGATTTTGAAGCCCAAGAAAATGAAGTCTGTCACTGTTTCCATTGTTTCTCCATCTATTTGCCATGAAGGGATGGGACCAGATGCCATGATCTTAGTTTTTTGAATGTTGAGTTTTAAGCCAGCTTTTTCACTATCTTCTTTCCTCTTTATCAAGAGGCTCTTTAGTTCCTCTTAACTTTCTGCCATAAGGGTGGTGTCATCTGCATATCTGAGATTATTGCTATTTCTCCCAGCAAACCT
>SJYV01052611.1:73455-114918 GCA_006410875.1 Neotragus pygmaeus | reverse complement strand
CTGAGGAGCAACTAAGCCCACAAGCTGCAAACTACTAAGCCATGAGTCATAACTACTGCAACTACTGAAGTGCTGCAATTACTGAACTCCCTGCACCTAGAGCCTGTGCTCTGCAACAAGAGAAGCTACTGCAATGAGAGGCCCACATGCTGCAACAGAGAGTAGCCTGCACTCACTGCAACTAGAGAAAGCCTGTGTGCTGCAATGAAGACCCACCATGGCCCAAACAAACAAATAAACAAATCTTAAAAAAATATGGCAAAGCCAATAGAGTATTGTAAAGTAAAATAAAGTAAAAAAAATATTAAAAAAAATCTTAACAATAAATAAATCATTCCAAAAATAATGATACCAACTATCTATATTTTTGGAGAAGGCAATGGCACCCCACTCCAGTACTCTTGCCTGGAAAATCCCATGGATGGAGGAGCCTGGTAGGCTGCAGTCCATGGGGTCGCTGAGAGTCAGACACAACTGAGCAACTTCACTTTCACTTTTCACTTTCATGCATTGGAGAAGGAAATGGCAACCCACTCCAGTGTTCTTGCCTGGAGAATCCCAGGGACGGGGGAGCCTGGTGGGCTGCCGTCTATGGGGTCGCATAGAGTCAGACATGACTGAAGACACTTAGCAGCGGTGGCAGCAGCATCTATACTTTATGTCTAACTACTGAGTGAACGACTTTTTATATAAGGATTTCTGGCATTGAAAAAAAGGTTTAAATTTAATGTTCAGAGGGATCCTCCTAATTCTTCTGAAATTGCCCAAGATCAATGTTTTCTAGATTTCTTTTATCATAGTAATCACCTATGGAACTTGTAGGGACACACACACATACACACACAGACACACATACACAATCCTAGAGCCCACTCCCAACCTAATAAATAAAGATCTTCATTTTGAGCCCATTGAGGGGTTCAGAAATCTAAATTTTAAATAAGTGACCCAGCTAATCCTGTGATCTTACAAACGGGAAATACTATAAAATTTGGTACTACATACAACCACAAGCAAACCCATTCACCTGCCCTCACATAACTATACACAGCATTTCTGCTTTATAGAAACTATTCTTCAATGAATTTTTTTCATGTCTGCAGTTTATTCATGATATAAAGTGTTTTCAAAGTAGGAGTGACAACTTCTAGTGGGACTTGTCAATTTTTTTGTTGACTAGTATCACTGTTCTCAAACCTCAGGAGGCATAGAATCATCTCGAAGTGATTAAAGTAGAGATGCCCACACCCTCAGAAAGTGTTCAATCCAATCTGTCAGGAATGGACAGGAATCCCCACAAGCAACAAGCAATCCTAGATGATGTCATCACTTTCAAGTACACTTTGCATCCTGCTCTTACTTTCTGTCTCCCAGCCTAGCCTCCTACCACTTATTTTTCACTTTGTTTTCTCCTCTGCTTTTCCTGCCTTGTTTAGTTCTAATTAAGTGACAGGAACTATGATGTAATTCCTAAGTATCATATCTCTTTGGGTGCAGATTATCAGTACTCTTTGCACAAGCTATATGGTTTTATCATCAGCAAAATAAAAAGCAATGCAAGTATATCCTCAATAATTTCCCTTACTTGAAACAGGAAAGCAAGTGAGAACAAACTGGCTAAGAATAGTAGATCAATGGCTTTCATTCCTAGCTGCACATTAAAATCATCTGAGAAGCTTTTAAGTCCACCCTCAGAGATTCAGACTTATTTGGTTGGGTATGGTACCGTTGGTGTGGTCTTTTTAAATTCCTAGGTAATTCCAGCATGCAAGAAGAGTTTAGAACTTCCAAATTAAGCTCAGAGGAAGCCTATGTAAAGGTAATGACAAGGAAGGATATACCTCTGAGATCTAAAAACAATAGAGGGAGAAAGACATTTTAATGAAAAGAAAGAAGAGAAAGTGATAATTATATATAACTGATGGAAGGGAAAAGAGAGAGAAAGAAGGATTGTCAGGGCAAAGAGCAAAACAAATCAATGAAAGTGAGGTCTTTCCTTAATACTTGCTAAAAAATAAGGAGAGTTAAAGTGCAATTGAGGATAAAGTATTTTAGATGGATTACAGAAGAGATAAAAGGAACATTTATTATTTCCTACTCCAAAAATAATGGGAAGATTAAAGTCTATTTCTCCTTCTAGACTAAGACCAAGAGAAAAGAGACCAAGAGCAAAAGCCAGAGCATAACTCGAGATGTGTTAATGAATGCCTATGCAAAGAGTGGAGGCAAGTGACAGGCAGGCGGACGAATACTGTGCAATACTAAACCTTGAGGCTTGGAGCAGAGAGGGACAAACCAAACCAAAGTCAAGAGCACAATTAAGGGTAAGAAAAATCACTGCCAACAGTTTTAAGCCTGAGAGGCCTCTAGAAAAGGTCATAGAAGGTTTACATTAAACATAATCAGAAACAAAACAAAAGGAGAAAATGGAAGAGGAAGGTGTGCATTGCCAAGGTAATGGGAGATTAGAGTACTGCTTTGGAAGGACATGCAGAAAGGACAGTATGCAAATATCCTTTGTTTCAACAATAAAGATATTTCTAAATTGGTAAACATTATTAAGTATGAAAAATGGAGAAACGACACATATTGTCTGAAGTTTTAAAAAAAAAAAAAAAACAGACACGCAGACTTCATTCTTGGGGAAAAAAAATGCAATTAGGAAAATCCATGAATCCAGAAAAACCAAATTATGTTGCCTTACACAGGAAGGCAAGACGACTAATTTTAATTCTGCTCATAACAGAGGACACTGAAGACAAACATTGACTCCGCAATTCTGAAAAATCAACTCTTCTGAACAAGTCAATTTGAGATGACTCTCCCAGAATAGGACTTTTAATTCTAAATTAATTACACTCTTTTAATGCAGTGAAACAGTAGTGTGTGCACACACAGTCACACAGACACACAGACACTCACCCCTTTGCCATCTATTAAAAGCTGTTATTTTCCTGTTCTTCACCATCCTGTAGCCCCATATTCACAGTCTGACATTTTGGAAAGAGAGTATTCGTAATAAATGTAATAAAACACAAAATTTGATAATGCATCAAACAGCTGAATAAATTGTGATACGTAAGTTATAGTTTGGTGACTTTGTAAAAAATCATCATCCTAAGAACATAGGAAAAGAAAATTAAAAATGAAACATATCATTACCATATATGACTTTTATTCTTTCAGGTACAACGGTTTTGCTTCAGGTGTCAACTATAAGGGAGGAGCAGGGCAAATGTCCATGGGAAAAGTATTTCTTTTGAATTCCTTCGTGTGTCTAATGGGCTTCCCTGGTGGTTCAGATGGTAAAGAATCCACCTGCAACGTCCTGGATTTGATCCCTGGGTTAGGAAGATTCCCTGGAGGGCAGGGCAACTCACTCCAGTATTCCTGCCTGGAGAATCCCATGGACAGGGGAGCCTGGCAGGCTTGCGAAGAGGCGGACACGACTGAGTGACTGAGCACAGCACAGTGTGTCTAACATGCCTTCTGAGGCTTTGTTCTCCGTTGCCTCTCTTGTCTGCGTTTAGAAAATCCATTGGGTCACTTTAAGTCCACCTTGTACTTCACACAGTGACCAACACTACTGACCACTCCATGGTTAAACTCTACTTTCTGGTCTTTCGTGGCAGTTCTCTATACTGACCCTCTCTTTTCTGACCATTCTCTGTCGGTTTCCTTCTTGATTCTCTGACTTTGCATTCTGTGAGCAATCTTATTTATATCAATACATTCTCATTATCAAATTTCTATCTCTGCTCCAGGTTTCTCTTCTAATCTCCACATCCATATATCCAGCTCTCTGTTGAACATCACCACCTGATGTGGAATTCAGTGATATTTCTTTGAACACATCCTCTTTCTTCCAATACTGACTCCATGTAAAACAGAGCTCAATCATATTAGTGACTGAAATCCAGCTTCTCAAGGTGAAATCTTGGAGTCACCATATGCTGAAGTTGATTATATAATGCAGTTTTTCATTCCACCTAGAATATGTTTGATAGTGAAATGGGAACTCAGTAAATATGCTGGTCAACTAGGATGTGCAGTTATACTACAATTAACATTCCTTTACTTCAATTCATTTGTCGCTGAGTCTAGAAAACATCTTGTCATTTTTCAGGACCATTTCTTCTTCTTCAAGTTCTCATCATCTCATCTCTAGACTATTTCAGGTCCAACTCATCCTTTGACTTCTAACAATAAGTGTTTTCAACACTGCTATTAAGGTTAGTTTTCTAGATCCCAAATCTGATTACATTATTTCTTTGTTTAAACTTCCTTATTGTCACTTATCTGCCTTTCAGGATAATATTGTACTTATTTAATATAATATGTACATGTAAGCCCTAAATTATCTAATTTCCAACTACTTTGGATAATAGATTATGTGATAGTTTAAAAACATTTCCCAGTGTCTGCCTAGGTTGTAGAAAGCTAGAATGAACATTGTTCTCTAACAACAGTTAGAAAAAGCTAGATTAATTACAAAGTCATAGCTTTTATTGAGCCCATCAGATTGCTAAGTTTAGGCGGCAGTGAAGTGGCCTGAATCCCAACGAGAGACAAGAAGAAATCCAAGAAGAGATGGAATGTAAGGACCTTCTCATCTGAAGAATAGCACAGGAAAAAGCATCATCATCTGCCAAATGAGACGGTAAGAAGAAATCAGGTAAAAATAAATAACGAGTTCCTAAAATCAAGTGGGGACTAGTGTGACAATATAGAAGCCCTGGAAATTCCAGAGCAAAGGCAGACTTTGCACACACTCATAGGCTCTCTTCCATGGACTTTCATTCAGTGCTTGTGAGAGAGACTCGAAGACCAAATAGAGCTGCTCCCTCCCACTCTGATGGTGCTGCACACAGGAAGGAGATTAGCCATCACTGACGGAACGGTATGAAATCCTATTTCTCTGTCTTCATCTGTTCACATATGGAGCAAAAGTCTAAAGACACTGGGGAGGCCAGCAAACCCTGTCACCTTTAGGGTACTGATGTTACATGAAGGATATGGGAAACAAACCCCTTTACCCAAGAGAAAGGGGCAGAAAAGAGTCTGTAGCCCATTGTAATACCACTAGCAAAGGGGCAGAAATCACTCCCAATAGATAAAGTTAGACTTGGGCTCCCCGGCAGCGGTGGGGGTGGGGCATAAATCTTCCCCTGAGGCCCAGGCACACAGGATCTGCCTAAGATCGGGGCTGGACTGGAACAACAGAGAATCTGTCTGTCCCCACAAGAAGCCTAAAACATACCAAGTAATGGGCTACGGAAGGCTGTCGCTAAGGTGGGGAAGAGCGTGGGGAGAGAGCGAGAGCCTGTGCTCTCCCTTTGTTGTACAGGCACTTGGAAATAGCTGGAAACTGAGAGTAGATCACCACTGTGGGAAGAAATAAAACCTTGTGGTACCGTAGCCCCCACACAAAGCACAAGGCAATGCTGGAGGAAGCTGAAGCCAAAACAAAAGCCAAACTTGGCTCAGCTCCTGACTGGACTGACTCAATATTTCATACCAATGGCCCGAAAGAAGAAGAGTACCCATTTCTTCTTATCTATAACATTTCTCAGCTGTAAATATTATACCTGAATCTTCACTATTTACATATTATGTCCAGCATATACACACAAAAAAGAAAGGGAAAAACTATAGTCATTGTCAAGTTTAGTTCAGTTCAGTCACTCAGTCGCGTCCAACTCTTTGCGACCCCATAAATTGCAGCACTCCAGGCCTCCCTGTCCATCATCAACTCCCGGAGCTTACTCCAAACATGTTCATCAAGTTGCTGATGCCATCCAACCAGCTCATCCTCTGTCGGCCCCTTCTCCTCCTGCCTTCAATCTTTCCCAGCATAAGGGTCTTCTCCAGTTGAGTCAGTACTTCACATTAGGTGGCCAAAGTATTGGAGTTTCAGCTTTAGCATCAGTCCTTCCAATGAACACCCAGGACTGATCTCCTTTAGGATGGACTGGTTGGATCTCCTTGCAGTCCAAGGAACTCTCAAGACTCTTCTCCAACACCACAGTTCAATAGTATCAATTATTCAGTGCTCAGCTTTCTTTATAGTCCAACTCTCACATCCATACATGACTACTGGAAAAACCATAGCCTTGACTAGACGGACCTTTGTTGGCAAAGTAATGTCTCTGCTTTTNGAGGCTTTTTAGTTCCTCTTCACTTTCTGCCATAAGGGTGGTGTCATCTGCATATCTGAGGTTATTGATATTCCTCCTGGATATCTTGATTCCAGCTTGCGCTTCTTCCAGTCCAGCATTTCTCATGATGTACTCTGCATAGAAGTTAAATAAGCAGGGTGACAATATACAGCCTTGACGTACTCCTTTCCCAATTTGGAACCAGTCTGTTGTTTCATGTCTAGTGCTAACTGTTGCTTTCTGACCTGCATACAGATTTCTCAAGAGGCAGGTCAGATGGTCTGGTATTCCCACCTCTTTAAGAATTTTCCAATTTCTTGTGATCCACACAGTCAAAGGTTTTGGCATAGTCAATAAAACAGAAATAGATGTTTTTCTAGAACTCTCTTGCTTTTCTGATGATTCAGAGGATGTTGGCAATTTGACCTCTGGTTCTTATGCATTTTCTAAATCCAGCTTGAACAACTGGAAGTTCACGGTTCACTACTGTTGAAGCCTGGCTTGGAAAATTTTGAGCATTACTTTGCTAGCATGTGAGATGAGTGCAATTGTGCAGTAGTTGGCATTGCCTTTCTTTGGGATTGGAATGAAAACACCTTTTCCAGTCTTGTGGGCACTGTTGAGCTTTCCAGATTTGCTGTCATACTGAGTGTAGCACTTTCACAGCATCATCTTTTAGGATTTGAAATCGCTCAACTGGATGTAGCACTTTCACAGCATCATCTTTTAGGATTTGAAATCGCTCAACTGGAATTCCGTCACCTCCACTAGCCTTGTTCGTAGTGATGCTTTCTAAGGCCCACTTGACTTTGCATTCCAGGATGTCTGGCTTTAGGTGAATGATCACACTATCATGATTATCTGGGTCTTGAAACATTGTCAAGAGACATAACAGGCAAAAGGACCAGACTTAAAATGACCCACATGTTGGAACTGTCTGGCAGAAACTTTAACATAATATTATTCATAAATCATCTAAAAGTAAAACAGCAAGAAAAATGTCTACCAACCAGTGGATACATAAACTGATTATGGAATTCACCTAATGGAAGCTACTGAGTAATAGAAAACAAGGAAGTTCTGATATACGCCTTCATACGGATGAATATCAAGTGCACCTGTCAAAATTACTGCCAACATTAAAGGCTTAATTTTATAATATGCATATTCTACCTCAAAAAAAACTAAATTTGAAAATAAAATCAGGAAAACATTTGTCTGCCTGGTTTTGAAGCTGGCTCTATAATTTAATAACTATATGACCTTCATCAACTTACTTAGTCTTTCTCTGCCTGCATTCTTACATCTACAAAATAGGGAAATCAATGATATCCACCTTACAGAGCTGTTGTAAAGAGTTAAAACATGTAATATTAATTTGTCAACTTCATCTCCCACCAATGCAGTAGCCTGAATTAGACATCTGAATTATTTAAGATTCCACTAATCCACCCAATAGTTTCATAGCATGCTTTCGTACTTTTCAGAATGCCCTTTATCATCGTACCCACAATTCCCAGCAGTACAAACTTCTCATCATCAAAGACAGAGTTTATATGTCTTCTCTATAATTTTTCACTGCTATCCAATAAAGGAGATTAATTCCCAATCTTCCTTAATACAGATCTTCATTTTTGCACTGATCACATAATGTAATTATTTCTTGAATATTTTTCTTTTCTCGTATTATGTCATTGACTAGAAGCCAAATTGTATTTAATATTCTGTCCCAGATCTTAGTTCAGGGTATGACATATGATAGATGCTCAATAAATATTTGAATGATTGAATGGATAAAGGAATCTATTACAGTTCCCTTCAATCCTGGTGACCTGAGAGCACTGAAAAATGCCCTTGGCGGGTAACTATTAAAACCTCAAGATAAAAGAAGCATTATAAAAGAAGTTATCTGGAATATCAGGGTATGTAAAGTCAATCAGTACAATAATACATGCTCTTCTGAAAAATTGGAATCTGCAGGAGGACAGGATTTTAAATGATGGACTAGTGATCATGTAAGTGCCAAATATCTTAACAGGTAGAAGGAAAGACCCCATTACAGACTGCTGTGCTGCGTTCAGACGTGGTCAGACATTCAGTTGTGTCCAACTCTTTGCAACCCCATGGACTGTAGCTTGCCAAGCTGCTCTGTCCATGGGATTTTTCAGGCAAGAATACTGGAGTGGATTTCCATTTCCTCTCCCAGGGTATCTTCCTGACCCAGGGACTGAACCCGATTATCTTGTGTTTCATGCTTTGGCAAGTGGATTCTTTACTACTACTGCCACCTGGACAGACTATTATAGGCAGCTAAGCAGAATCCAGCACCTCAGAATCAGGCTGCAAAAGGCTTTGTAGGTATCTGTTTCCATAAGCCTGCTGAACAACCCAGGCTCTCTTAAATATTTAAACAGGTAGAATATGTATTGAGGAACTAAGGAGCACACAGAAGATTTTGAAAATCATATATATACATATGTATATGTATATATATACATGAATCACATGTGTGTATATATATCCCCTGGAGATATATATATACACACACACATATATACATATACATATACATACATACATACATATATACATATATACACACACATATACATACATATATATACATATACATATATACATACACATACACACATATATATATGTGTGTGTGTATATATCCCCTGGAGAAGGCAATGGTAACCCACTCCAGTACTCTTGCCTGGAAAATACCATGGACGGAGGAGCCTGGTAAGCTACAGTCCATGGGGTCGCAAAGAGTCAGACACAAATGAGCAACTTTATTTTCACTTTTTATAAACAAATACATACATACACCCAGTAGAAAATTTGAAATATATATATATATATATATACACACACACACACACACATATACATATATGGCAGATTTAGAAAATTTGAAATATATATATGCCATACATACATACACCCCGTGACCTAAAAACTCTTGCTATCTGATCTTAGGAACTGAAATTACATGGAAAGGAAACAATATTTGTATACATATCAGTTTGGACAAATTTTTTGTGTGGATCAATATGCAAGTTCTATTTATTATTAAAATGTAAAATATTTACTTTTCTCGAATGTTTGGAATTTGAGATGAATGAGATTTTTCTTCTGTCAATATTGAGTTCATAGTCTGGAGTAAGAAGGGTTGACTGCCATGTTGAAGGGCAAATGACGATAACCCATAGTCATATATATTAATAGTTAGGGCTAGTCATCAAGATGTCATAAGGTGACCCCGGTTTTAAACCAAATTTATATCCCAAAGAGGTGTTTTCTTGCCCCAGCTAATTCAGTCATATGTCAATGTGTCTGTAAGCTATGAGTTGTAGTTACTAGAAGTTTAAGAAAGAAATATATCCACAGGGCTTTGGGTTACAGAGGTCAAAGCATTTGTCAAAATTTTCCTGGAAGGAAACACTCATGATCTAAGCATTTCCTTATATATAAACTTTACCTCTGAAGAATTAACTAGAACAATAATTATTGAACTCCAGTTAATGATATGCAAGCTGAAGTGTCATGTCTGCAACTAACTTTGAAATGCATCCCAAAATAAGATGAACTGTAAGATGGGCAGAGAGATATGCATGTGGTAAATCCAGTATAGAAGAAAGAGAAACTGCAGAATCTCAGTGGTAGAAGGTTACTTATGTTACACATTTTAGTAATTTATTTTGAATAAAAGGACCAGTGAGGTCAAGATTGGGAGCTAAGGTAAGACAAATTTCTATAAAATATAACAGACTAAAGTCAGGTACCAATCTGGCAAAGAAGAAGTATCATATCTAATAACATGGATGTGAAAATCAGATTCCAAGATATAATCTGGGTTTGAAGCCAATAAAAGTCAATCAAAAAGCAAAGACAGAAGTCCACAGGTTAACGGGAACACTGA
Source organism: Neotragus pygmaeus (assembly GCA_006410875.1). Taxonomy (NCBI): domain Eukaryota; kingdom Metazoa; phylum Chordata; class Mammalia; order Artiodactyla; family Bovidae; genus Neotragus; species Neotragus pygmaeus. The sequence goes on along the minus strand of SJYV01052611.1, from coordinate 104,832 downwards.
TAGACAGGTATTAGCTTTCTATTTTTTATTTTTTGCCTTAGACCTTGTCTCCAAGAGCATGTCTTTCTCAATTTTGAATGCAAGGTCTTCTAAACCAAGCATCTCATAAACATACTTGAACAAAATTTACCTAATTAACATATATTTTCTGATTGTATATAATGCATTAAGATAGGCAATCATGTTTCATGATAAGCTTCCAGTTGGATAAAACTCAAAATCACACTCTATCCTTAAAAGAAATCATTTCAATTGGGTAATAAGTGCTCACAATAAGCAGTTTTCCATGATTACAAAAAAAAAAAAGTTCTGATTGGGAAAATATGCTTACTTTAGCAAGCTCTATGTAGCAGTTACATAGACTGTCCTTCATTTTTCATCAATAATATACAAAACTGTTAGCTTTCTATACTTCTTATGTGACTGCATGTCCTTCTCTGAAGGGCCACATAACCTGGGAAATACAGAAGATAAACAAAGGTGGAAACCAGAGTCATGCTGATAAATTTTAAGTCTTTTCTAGCTATAAAAAAATCACCTTCCTTAAGTCTTTCCGAGCTATAAAAAGCTCTAGAATGTTTGGGATTAAAACCCACCTGATACTCATTTCTTCTTCCTCCTTTCTTGCCTAATATAAGGTTGATTTTTGGTAAATGCGGTTAAATTAATGATGGATATAACTGACAATCATAAAGTGAAAGGGTCCAAATTAACAGGAGAATAGCTCTAATATTAATAAACATATTTTTGGTAAAAGAAACAAAAAAATTGACAAGCATTGTAAAAAAAAAATGGCTATGGTAAGTCAGGAAGAGAAGCAAAATAGAGCACAGCTTAGCTTATTGTTGGCATGAACGGTAAAGATTTAAGAGTGTATTCAGTTTCAACATGCTATCACCTCTTTCCCCCCCAATGCTGTTACCTGTTTCCTCCTCTCAGCATCACACTGAACTGAACAAAGAAATGAGCCAAAATTTAAGACACTTATCTGCAGGAGCACCAAAAACTAGAAAGTTCTCTTCAACGGGCCTGAATGCTGATTAATTCCTAGGAGATATGAAGCTTGTCAGGCTTACATAAGATAAGGTCGCTCTGCTGTCAGCTCACTACGCAACATGAGCAAAAGCTGCTCAGTGAAAAAGTGGCCAGTTTTCCCCAAGTAAGTGTCTGTGTTTGTCCCGGCCCTGTGAGAAGCAAGCTGTGAGGCAGAGGGGAGCAATCTAAGGGAGGCTACGAGGGTCATGAGCTCAGAATTCAAATCTCAGTCCCAAGTGAAGGAGAGAGAACATGAAGGAGGCAATTGGGTAAAAACATTTTAGACGGAAGTTCAGAAAAAAGTTCAGTTCCACAAGGTTGGTGGGGAGCCAAAAGCTGCTATCCCAGGAGTCCTGCTTCTCCAAGGAACAGGCCTGCCTTTGAGTCCCTGCCTCACTCACTCACTGGGGAGTGTGGCCTCCATGAAAATGGGGCAATGCAGGGCAATGGATGTCAGGATGGGGCCACTGGACTCTGTGTACTCTGCTCCTCGCAGTCCAACCCTGATTACGCACTCTCACGGCCTCCACAGCCCACCCTTGCTCTACTCCACAGATGCAAGAAAATCTTTTGCATGATTCCCCCTGGGCCTCTCTTCCTCAGTGAGATTTTAAATAATATCAATCATTTGAATTTTGACTAGGGAGATTCATAGTGAAGAGTGCGTAGCCCCAACCTCTGCAGTGGATCTGGAAGCCACCACTGGGCCTCATCCTCTCCTTTCTCCAGGATTTCCTTCAAGTTCCTCTCATCCCAGGCCATCACCTTGCCAGCTAATGGTGACATATACGTGATGAAATGATCTAAACATTCATTCGTGAAGGCAGTTAAGTTCTTGACAATTACCCTCTCGGTCTGGGGCAGCTGTGATTGTTCTTTCTCCGTTAGAATGGGGTTGACTCCCATTTGTAAGAGCAGCCCTTCTTCCTCCTGTGATCACTGTCAGTTTCCCCTGTTGGTGACCCCTCTTCCTGCCTGCTGAATCCAGGGAACAAAGAATCCTAAGTGCCCAGGCAGCCAACACAGCTGTACCTTGATGGTTCCCATAGTATTTGCCTGATATTAAGGGATCTCACAATGTCTCCCCAGCCAGAATCTATTGCTTCTTGCTAGATGAGACAATTTCTGGTATGATAACAAGTATTACTTCTGTGATATCTGACTTCTTAATTTGAATCCTAATGCCATAAAATTATTTTGGAATGAACTAAATCTAGTCCCTCCTAATACATACTCAGATTGTTGAAAGAAATAAATGAAATAATGCATGCAAAAGAGATGAATGCAGAGCTTGACACAAAGGAGGACTAAGTAAATATTGAATCTTTACCCAAATCTTTCCTGATGATGTTACATTTATAATGAACATTGTATTTAATATTGCTAGTGCTAGCATCAGCTTTTCATTTGACACAGTAAGAACAACAGAAAGCCAACTTGTGTCACACAGACGTTGGCATGGGCATGAAAGGGAAGGGTTGCATTTCAAACACGTAACATTGAACTCTGTCTTTTTGTGTCTCTCTTTTAAACTCAGTTTATAAACATGCCATGGTGGCCCATGTCTTACACAAATAACTTAGAACTTATCATCTAACAAAATGTTAAAATATCCTTGAACATTTTAACAAATTATTATTGAAATGAGGACTTTTTTTTCAGCAGAAATTACCAAAACTATCCTAGAGAGTTTATTATACAGCTTATAGTTTGGTAAGTAGCACAGTTTTAAACTAGTTTGTAATAGCTGTTTAAATTTGCATATAGATATTACTCACATTTTGGATATTTAATAAAGCAAACAGGTATTCATCTTCCTGAAATTTTCTGTACAAATCTGGAACTTTTTAATTTCAGTGGTTGATTAAAACTTTTCACTTTATATCCTCTGTGGTTTACACTGACATTAATTAGCAAGAATTCATTTTAAAAGAGTGCATAGTGTATCTTAGTGAAAAATCAGTTCCATTAGTAGAATCAAATCCTCATTCCCCAAAAGCAAAAAAACAAAACAAAACAAAAAACTCTGCATTTTTTCATTTGGTCTCTCTTTTGGTCCTTCCACAATATCTTGAATATTTTGCTTTAAATACCATCCTTATCATGGTGTTCTGTATAAATAAAGTAAAAGTTTTGTTCTTATTTTTAAAAAATCAGCTTTGTAGCAGTGTTTAATATACAGGGGTAAGAAAAAGACTACTTGAGCAATGAGCAGTTTCCTTTAAACAGTAAAATACCAGTTGAAGAAAAAAATAACGAACATTAAATCTTTACAGTGAAGAAGTGAGATAAGGAGAATCAGACGAAGGATAAAAGAATGGGCAAGAGAGGAAATAACAGGAAATAGGAAACATAATTATTGTGAGATATACAATATTGGGGACGTTTTCAAAGAATTTTTATTCCATGTTATAGTTCAAACTTGGCATATTAATAGCAAGTTCCAAAAATGGAACTTTAAACTGTTTTCTCAATTATTGGTTTGGAGTTTGGAAGGGATGCGGTTCTGACATTGTTCCTCCTAACCAGAACATAGAAGGGGCCAGGACAAAAGGTTTTTGGAGACTGATTGCAAAGTATTTTTAAACATTTTTGCCACTTTGGAAATGGAGAGTTTTATTATCATTTTTATAAATAATCCACTCTCCTTTTCCAGAAATATTAAAGGAATAAATTAATTTCCTTTTATTTTGTACATTATTATTTTCAGGATAGAAAAGCACTGCTTATAATTTCGTGACCACAAAATCAATTAATTTGTATTATACTCTAATGTTTTAGGGCCAGTTCTAGGGACAGAGCAAAGAGGGCAGGTTTTATGGCTACCCTAACGGGAGAAGCTCCTAAATCTTACTAATACTCACATTTCCCATGTCAGGGTGCCCGGGGACCTGAAATTCTCAGTACAGTCATTGTTGAAGCTAAAGATTCCATAAAGACTCAGTAACAATGCAAATGCTTTACCAGTTGTGAAAATACTAATCTGCTATCATAAATTTTAAAATATAAATAGTTGGCTGCCACTTCTTAGGATACTGTGAATCTTAAGAAGATACTTTTGATGAATTACTAAAAAGACACACTAGGAAAATGCAGAAACAATGTATCAGGTCAGTCAGTGTGGACTAAGGATGCTGAAATAGCTTCTGAGACTGGGGAACTGCAAGGAATAAATCTGTGTGTGTCATCTGAGACATCTGTGGAATGTTCCACTCTCTTCCTGTTTAATACCCTTACCCCCTGCATCACAGGGGTTGTATGACCAAAAACTACATTTCCCAGATGCCCTAGCAACTAGTTTTCTGGATGAGATTATCTTTCACCATAATCTTGAGATGTACTCATTCGAGTTTAGAAATGAAAGAGATGAGGGTCACTCTTCATTATTTAGGGGAGCCGGCCAATAAGCAGTAAGCAGCAGGTGTGCCACAACATTAAAAAGAAATGTCGAGGAAGGCATCTGTGAAGTTGGCTGTGGTGGGGCACTTTCTTGACCACTAGGTGGCAGTAGAATTTCTTGACCTCTAACTTTTCACTCCGCTAAAAATTTTGTAAGCACCTTAATTCTTGAATTCCTTTCTGCTTAAGAGCATTGAGTGATTCTATTCCCTGTCATGACAAACACGGTCCAAGGGTTCAGGAATTAGGAATACAAAAGAACAAAGAAAGAAGGAAAATATATGCAAAGCTCTTATAGCAAAGCTAGCTAAATGAAAGAGCTGCTTCAACGAGGAGATTTATATGTGCCACTTACTAGGAAAACAGCCAATTCCTATGAAATACAATTAAAATGCTCTGGACATAGTAGGGAGTATAAAAGGGCAGCTACAAGAGAGGCAGACTTTGTTTTAGGCCTGGATCTAAAGTGCCCACCTAAGGGTGGTGTAAAAGACTGAGGTGGAAAAGAGCAACGACCTGGTTAGAAGGAATGAGCAACGAGTGTGTAACACTCTCTGAATGGAGCTTGTGGCCTGCTTGTATAGTTAAATATTAGGGAAGTTAGACACTTGGTAAGATTTTCCATTCATGTGTCTGCTTTGACAGTTCAACACTTCATGGCACAGAAACCAGCGGCAAGATTATCTTTCAAACTAATAAATAACGAGAAGGTTTTTGTTAAGAACAAGGGGAGAAAACTTGGCAAGAAATTGAGGCCTAGGTGGCTTTCCACACATCTTTAGTCAGAAGGGGTAAAAGCCTTGGCTTCCCAGGTGGCACAGTGGTAGAGAATCCACCTGCAATGCAGGAGACGTGGGTTCAATCCCTGCATCGGCAAGATTCCCTGAGGTAGGAAATGGCAACCCACCCCAAGATTCTTGCCTGGAAAATTCCATGGACAGCGGAGCCGAGCAAGCGACAGTCCATGAAGTCCCAAAGAGTCAGACACGACTGAGTGAGTGAGCACACACTCATGGTGAAAGCCTTATAGAAGATTTTGGGGACAAGTCTTACCAAGTATCTTTAAAGGAAATAGATTTCTCCTGAGGGAAACTCTCGCTAAATGGATGGTACAGAACTTTTTATTCCAAGTTTATATTGGCATCATTTATGAAATATAAATCTCTAAAAGGCCAACTAGAAAATTGGGACTAAAAGAAATCAAACCTTCTTTTTAAATTACTGAAATGCCTTTTCTTATTTGTCACCTCAGCAGGCATTATATTTATTCACAAAGTAACTTGTTTATGACCATTGATCATCAGAAAGACTACAAAGGTAGTCAAGGGCGGTAGCTAGATGTCCAGAACATACAGAGAGTAGTCTGTTTGCTAAAAATCTGAGACACTTCACAGAGAAGTTCTGCAGAGGCTGGGGATCCCTGCTACAGAGAACCTCAGTTTAAATGACAAGGTGTCCTGTCAGTAATTCTAGATACTGATGAATGGAAGGGAGTACTTGGGTTGACCACAGATGCCCAATTGTCTGCAAACATTTGTGAGCAGTCTCATCAAGATGGCGAGACAACTAAATAGATGCAATGGGTAATGACGAGAGTTTGGCAGACTTACCCTGAGAGCACAACCCAACCCTTACAGCCTCACTCTATCTTTGACAAAGAAATAGAAGCCTCCCTCGAAGCATAGGAATGTGCACTCAGATTGACTGTATAATGATAAAAAAAAAAAAAAAAAAGATACCCAATTTAATGCCAGTAACCAACCATGACAGAAGCTGTGAGGGAAAGTTCTTCAATCTCAAACATCTTACTTAACAATGCTCTTGTATGTCAAGAAATTAACCATGGGACAAACCTAATTTACTAGACCTGTTATCATTCATGGTGCTAAATAATGAGATCTGTGTTCTTCTATCAAAGAAGATCTGTGTTCTTCACCTATCCAAAAGAAAGGTGGTACTAAGTTGGTGGAGGAGAATACAAAGGACAATAAGCAGCTTTATTGGGTGGGCTTTTTAGAAAGCTGTTGAAGAGTGTACAAAAGGGGAAATTGATAGCATCCTCACCAGAAAATTCATAACATATTGCCAACTTTTGGGAGCCAAGAGCATGTCTTCAAAGATAACCGTGACCCTTGTTTCTTAAAAAAAGGCCCTTTCAAATTCTCCCCATATATTACAGCTTGGATAAATTCAGATCTGCCTATTTCAGGACCAAAAAACATAGAGTAATGTCTATCTGTTACCAGGTTTCAATTGGACATGCTTAGTATTGCTTGAGCCCTTCTTGGTAATAAATACTAGGCAAAAATCACCATTTTGGTAGTAAATATTAAGAGCATAGCAAGCGATCACTAATTTGATAAGAAAATTGTTGAAATGAGAGTACTGATTCCCACCAACCCCTTTTCAAACAGCCTTCTCTGACTGATAAACATGACAGTCTGTTCACAGGACCAACACGGAGACAGACAGACTAACAGGGATTAAGCAAAGAATTCTCTTTTGGATGAGATCATGAGAAGGGAAAAGTTAAAAAGATTTACACGTGCTTGGGTTCCAGGCATTACTCATCAAATCCTACTGAAAGATAAGATGCTCAAACGCCCAGCTGATTTTAAAAGTGCTCGCAAACAGATCACATGTCATTTGGGACATATGATAGAAACTGAACACTGTTCTTCACTGGAAACTGCTGGAGTTTCAGATTTGAGAGTAATCTGATGCAGATGTTTTCATGTCCTTTACAAAGGAATACAGCTAGCTTGCCGCTGAGTACTGCTAGACCCCTCCCACTACAGGAGAACATCAGATAACTCTGATATTAAAATGATCTAAAATAATTTGGATAAGATCAGAGGAATGGTAAAGTGACAGAGAAAACAGAGCCCACTGATAAAGGGCAAAAGGTACATTTGAAAACAAGGGACAGGTTTGATGTTCAGAGGGAGTTCCTCAGTACATATGCGTAAACAGGTTGCTTCACTACCAGTGGTACAGCCCACTAAGGATCCAGCTACCCCCATCATTCCATGCTCTGAATTCTGATTTTCTCCAAACCAAGGTAAAAGAGGCTACTTAGTTCACTGATAGGAGTTCCCCAATAAAATCCACATTTTTCTGTGTTCATAAGACAAAATGGCATGAGACATCCAAGCAAAGCAAAGGCAGATCAAATGGTGACATAATTCCATTGCCCCTGCTGAAATCACCAGTGGATCAAAGGACTGCACTTGATATGAAGACAAAGAAACCACACGAAAATGGCTTTAGGAAGAATTCCCTGAGAACACACTTGGCAAGTGGATTATATCAGCACCTTACTGGTAATTCCAGGAGCCTATAAATTCATGTTACACAGAACTGACACCTGTAGTCAGTGTCTCACCCAACTGCTGCAGTGCTCTGCAGAAATGCCTAAGTTGTAAAGGGCTGTCTCAGTGAAAGTGACATACTTCCAGGGAAGCCCATACACTATGACTGATCAAAGTCAGCACGTGAATGCCCGGCTTTTTGAGCTCAATGTGATAGTCCACTTGAGCTTCAGAGCTCTCTGTCACGTTGGCCAAAACACAGTGGCCTGCATCACAGCTTGCCTTTTCTCTCTGCTCAATCCTGCTTCCCTCCTCTGCCTTCCAGGGGTATAGATTTTGAGGATAATTCCTAATCAATACTATAAATGGTAAATTCCACCCCAGAATCCGCTTCCCAGTGCATACCACCTATAACTGCTGATAACCAAGACTGAGGCTTTAGAGCAACATCAATCATCAGTTGTAGCCTGGCTACAGCAATAAGAGCTTCATCACTAATTGTAGGTGGAGAACAGATTAATACTAGTGGCAGCGTAATTGATAAAATTTCCATCTGTGGTAAATTGGAATTGTATAATTGAGTTAGGGAATTCACTAGCTGGCTTCTATCAGATATTTGACAAGTATGCAGGAAATTGTAATTATAAGGAATTGCGTGAAGTAACATTTTCAAAAAAAAAGAAAAATAAAATGAAAGGCTTACAGTCATTAATATGCAATTGAAAATCAAGTATGAAAGCCAGCTGGCCTTCCTGACAGAACACAAATGGGCTCTCATCTACTGTAGGAGGAATTCAAAATTACTGCCGAATTTTGTCAAATGCTTTTTCTGCACATTTTGAGATGATCATGTGATTTTTATCTTTTCTTTTATTAATGTAGAGGTTGTTAAACCATCCTTGCATCCAAGAGATGAATCCCACTTGATCATGGTGTATGCCTTTTAACCTGCTGTTGAATTCAGCTTACTAATATTTCCTTGAGCATTTTTGCAGCTGTGTCCATCAAGGGCACTGGCCTATAGCTTTTAGTTTCTGGTAATGTTCTTATCTGGTTTTGGTATCAGGATATTGCAGGCATCAAGAAATGAANTCTTGAGAGTCCCTTGGACTGCAAGGAGATCCAACCAGTCCATTCAGAAGGAGATCAACCATGGAATTTCTTTGGGACGAATGATGCTAAAGCTGAAACTCCAGTACTTTGGCCACCTCATGTGAAGAGTTGACTCATTGGAAAAGACTTTGATGCTGGGCAGGATTGGAGGCAGGAGAAGAAGGGGACGACAGAGGATGAGATGGCTGAATGGCATCATGGACTCGATGGATGTGAGTCTGGGTGAACTCCGGGAGTTGGTGATGGACAGGGAGTCCTGGCGTGCTGCGATTCATGGGTTCGCAAAGAGCCAGACACAACTGAGCGACTGAACTGAACTGAACTGAGAAAAGGCAGAGGAACTGAGGATCAAATTGCCAACATTCACTGGATCATAAGAAAAGCAAGGGAATTCCATAGAAGCGTCTATTTCTGCTTCATTGACTAAGATAAAGCCTTTGACTGAGTAGATCACAGAAAACTGTGGAAATTTCTTAGAGATTGGATTACCAGACCACTTTACCTGCCCTCTTGAGAAACCTGTATGCAGAACAAGAAGCAATAGTTAGAATTGGACATGGAACATTGGACTGGTTCAAAAGTGGGAAAGGAATACGTCAAAGCTGTATATTGTCACCATGCTTATTTAACTAGTATGCAGAGTACCTCATGTGAAATGCTGGGCTGGATGACTCAGAAGATGAAGTCGAGATTGCTGGGAGAAATATCAACAACCTCAGATATGCAGATGATATCACCTTGATGGCAGAAAGTGAAGAAGAACTAAAGAACCTCTTGATGAAGGTGAAGGAGGGAGTGAAAAAGCTGGCTTAACTCAGCATTCAAAAATGAAGATCATGGCGTCCAGTCTCATCACTTCATGGCAAACAGATGGGGAAAACGTGAAAACAGTCTCAGGTTTCACTTTCTTTGGCTCCAAAATCACTGCAGTTGGTGACCGCAGCCACGAAATTGAAAGATGCTGCTCGTTGGAAGAAAAGCTATGACAAACATAGACAGTATGTTAAAAAGCAGAGACATCACTTTGCTGACAAAGGTCTGTATAGTCAAAGCTATGGTTTTTCCAGTAGTCNTCAGTCTTTCCCAGCATCAGGATCTTTTCCAATGAGTCAGCTGTTTGCATCAGGTGGCCAAAGTATTGGAGTTTCAGCATCAGTCCTTCCAGTGTATATTCAAGGCTTATAAAAGAAAGTATTCCAGAAATTTGTTTTGATCTCCTACTGCATTCAGTTGCTATATATCAAAATTAAATTCTCTAAATTTTTGCTTGACTTTGAGTTAAAATATATTTGAGAATTTGTGATATTCTTTGAAATTTGTTCTAAAATATGTCTTTAATCTCAATGGTAAATACTTAAATTGGCTTTCTCAGGCTTTATTTCACTCATGTTCTATTTGAAGAGGTTGGAAAGCTGAAAGTTATATTTCCCAGACTTTCAAGTAACTCAAATTCTACAAAATAGATGCATTTATTGCAAAATGCATTATTTACAAAAACTGGAAAGTGCAAATGTTACTGTTTAGTCATTAAATTATGTCCAACTCTTTTTTACAACCCCATGGACTGTGGCCTGCCAGGCTCCTCCATCCATGGCATTTTCCAAGCAAGAATACTGGAGTGGGTTGCCATTTCCTTCTGCAGGGGATCTTCACAGCCCAGGCATTGAACTCATGTCTCTGTCATTGGCTGGTGGGCTCTTTACTAGGGAAGCCCAAGTGCAAATGAGTTGGAGGTAATCCTGTGATTTCTGGCTCTCACCACTGGTTAGGAAGGCCAGACTTTCCCTGTAGTAAGTTGCATTGTTGTTATTCAAGAAACAGTAGCAGTGGCAGTGACTTGATCTAACTCTATAATGATTAGAGCTTAATTCCCAGTTCAGGTGTCATTCCCTTTTCTATTCTCTAATTCCCTTGTGTCTAGAGACTGTTGTGAACTTCAGACCTAGGGGGTCAGTTCTATATTATTCTTGGAGTCATACCAAGAGCCTCAGTCTAAGACCTGTTGATTTACCCTGACCTCTTAAAGCCTTTGAATCCATGTATTTTATAATAATATACACATTAATTCATTCACATGTGTCATTTTGGATATTTATTTCATCATTTGGGTTATAAACCAATGCAACTTTATTTATTTTGTTGCTGTTAATAACATTTTTTCAGCTGTGGCCACTGGGAGCTCTTCCAGTTGACTCCTATGTCTTTTAGACATATTGCCATTAATGTAGCTTTTTTCTCTAAGTACTTCCTTACTTTCTGACACCAGAAGATACCCCATGTGCATCTTTTAATGTTTTTTACACCAGCCCTAGAACCAGTTACTTCTCCAAGGAGTCATAGTTTCTTTAGCAGGATCGTTATATTAGATAACCAATCTGGGCACTGGGTTTGCTTATTGCTGTTAGGGTGTTGATTCTAGGCCCTTTCAGATGAGATATATGTATGTATATTAACCTGATGGTAAAAAATCTGCCTGCAATGCAGGAGAACTAGGTTCAATCTCTGGGCTGGGAAGCTCCCCTGGAGATGGGAATGGCTCCCCACTCCAGTATTCTTGCTTGAATAATTACATGGACAGAGAAGCCTAGGGAGGGGGCACAGTCCATGGGATTCCAAAGAGTGGGGCACGACTAAGCAACTAACACTTTCACTTCATCTCATAACTAACCTATATGTATACATATATCTAAATATACTTATGCAGATAGCCATCTCTCCCTGTATTAAACTAAGCACAAGTATATACCAATATCTCTAATCCAAACTCATTATCAAGGCTCATTTTAGCTTTTTCACTTGCTTATCTGTAACCGCCCAACCGAATAGTGAGAAACTTGATTTCTACTGTCTACACCCATTTACTTAATTGTTCAGGTCCAGCATATGTAAATTTTTTTTTTTTATACCCACCCTCAAGGGAAACAAATTTATCAAGTAGAGTGCAGTTGTGTGTACAGTTCACTTTGCCTTTAAAGTCTCTGACTAATTTCCAAAATTGCTTAAGTCAACCCCTTATTCTCCCACCCTCTCCAATGAGATTGGTTTATTCATTTGTAGTACTGTTAGATTATTCTTATCACATTCTGCATTACATCCTGAGATCCTCAAACTTCCTAAATGACTTTTTATTTGATACATAATGTTTGCTTTTTATGTTGTAAAGTTCTACATATTTCACTACTACGGTCTTATATTTTGTATTCACCATTATAGTATAATGAAAAATAACTTTGTCCCTAAAAATCCTTTGGACATTTCCTACTGACCGCATCCTATTCCCTGCTAAACGTCTAACAACCACTTATCTCTTTACTATGACTATATTTTGTACCTTCTCCAGAAAATCATAAAACTGGGATTATACAATATGTAGTTTTTTCAGAGTGGCATCATTCATATGACAAGTAGACTCTCTTTGTTGCAGTAGATGTCTATTTAGTACAATATCATTTGTTGAAAGACTTTTCCATTGAATTATCTCTGTTATTTTGTCAAAGATCAGTTGGCTATTCCTGCATGGATCTATTTCTGAACTTTATTTTTATTTCTTATCATATCAATTATACATTTTTTAAGTTTATAGTGGTTATTCTAGAGTTTATAATCTAACCCTTCCTTTAAAGAATTCTATACCAGAGTTCTCAATTGCAGAGTATACTCAGTTGCTCCTTCTCATTCTATATGATGTTATTTTCTTGCATTTCACTTATTAATCTGTCTTTATGACAAAGTAAATTGCTACTGGTTTTGGCAACTACTATTTAACAGTTATCTTTAGATCAATTAATGATAACAATATATATAATATATTTTATAATATTATAAAATATATATAATTTATTTCTTCTCTTATATTTTCTTTCTGCCTAAAAATATTTGTTTAATATTTTGTATAGGACAGGTCTGCTAGTGATGAGGTCCTTCAGTTTTTGTTTGTATGAGAAAGACTATTTCTTTACAGTTTTGAAAGACAAGTTCACTGGATATGAAATTTCAGGTTGGTGATTTGTTTTTGCTCTTCAATATTTTAAATGTTTCACTGTGCCATATTCTTGTTTAAACAGTTTCTGATATGAAGTCTGCTGTAATTACTATTCTTACTCCCCTATAGGGAAGATGTTTTCCACTGGCTTCCTTCAAAAACTGCCTTTGTTTTGGGTTTTCTAAAGTTTTAATAGGATCTGCCTAGGATTGTATTATATTGTTGTTATTATTATTATCTTTGAATCAGTCACATTCTGAGGTACTGGCGTTAAGCCTTCAACATATAAATTTGGTTGAGGATACAACTCAGCCTTTAATTTCCATCTTGAGTTTGGTTTTCCAAAAATACCACCAGAGACATTTTGTGCTTGCAGCTTACTCAACTGTAATCTACTGTTACCAGACTAGAAACTGTTGGTGTAGGGAAAGGCGTGGAGGAGGAAAGGTGTTGTATAATCTACTCAAGTCTCAGTCTTTTAATGAGTCTGTGTCTCTGGCCTGTGACCATCATAAGTAATTCTTTTTATATAGCTCTTTCCTCTTGCAATGAGACTAGAAAGCTGAAGAGGGCTGAAATGAGGACAATGCCCTGTTCCCATGGTTCTTTGAAAGGAAGGCTCCAATAAAGTCATTTCCCCCTAGAGAGCAGAACTCTGTTATGGAGAAAACCATGGGTTTATTTCACAAAGGTCTTTCTTCCTCTATCTCTTCTAGAACAATAGGGCATAATCTTTTGAGTTTTCATTGTGAATAACTGGTGGATTTTTTTTTTTTTTTTGGAGTTAAAGTCTATGAATATATGAATCCCGCCCACCTCGCCCCCACCAAAATTGGGGCTGCAAGAGTTCCTTGCTCTCACACTAATCCATACTCAGCTTCAAGCAATTTTTCAACATTACCATTTCAGGGTTTCTACCTGTTTATAACTCCAGCCGTTTTTATCCAGATAAGCAAATTCCAGTTGTGATTCTCTGGATTTGTCCTTCTCTCCACATTTGGATTGGTATCCTGTAACCTCAATCATTTGATGGGTTTAAGAAAAGTCAGTTTCAGTGTGTCTAACTTTTTCTCATCATAAAAACAGAAGTGATGATTTCTAAACACTTTACGTGTTAAAACAGAAACCAAATCCCCTAATTAACTTTTTATTTACAATTCAGACGTCTTCTATCAGGCTTCCTCTTCCTTGATCTCTGGGGCTTTCTTTAGAAGACCATTTTCTTCTCCAATACCAGTTTATGAACTATTCCCAGTCTGCAGTAAGATAAGGAACATGTTGTTGTTGCTGAGTAGCTAAGTCATGTCTGACACTTTGCGGCCCCATGGACTGTAGCCCACCAAGCTCCTCTGTCCATGGGATTTCCCAAGCAAGAGTACTGAAGTGAGTTGCTGTTTCTTTCTCTAGGGAATCTTCCCCCCAAAGAGCTTGCATCCTCATCTCCTGCATTGGTGGATTCTTTACTGCTGAGCCACCAGGGAAACCCAAGAAACTTATTCCAGAAAGTAAATCTACTACTTCAGTAAGCACGTGTTTAGCTCAGATGACTTTTTTTTTTTTTTTTTAATAACAAGACTTCCTTAATGTAGAGGCAAAGTGTTACATATTCTTGCACAAGCCTTCTGTCCCATCAAGAACTAGTCACATTTTGCTGACTGGCCACTTAAAGTAGATGTACTCGGTCTGATATCCAGGTGTATATTTTCTTCTACTATCTCATTATGAAAAATTTGAAATATGAATTCCCAGTCCATACCTCTCTCTTGATATTTTTGTGCTCCAAGCCTTATGTATAAGTTACCTCCTAAGCCATATACATAGACCTGAGAATGGAGGATATTGTTCCAGTGCCAACACATCACTCTTTTGATATGTTTTCTAAGATAATATGTTTCTCTAACCACTTTATTGCCAAAATGGACATTTTTCCTATGTCTGAATGAGAAATTCTTTATATTTTATTGATAGAAGTCAATTTTATATCCTATATGTTTCATATATAGCATGTAAGTAAATGTATATTATCAAGTCAAACCATGTTGAATTTAGATCACTTAAAATTTATAAACTTGTAAGCTCATGGATTCATTAATATTTATGAAGTATTATTAGTAAATGTTAGTAGTCGATTCTTCTTACCTTTATAACCTAAGAATTTTATTATTATATCAAACACTTTCAATATTCTAGTACATTCTTTTGATAATTCCATTATATATTGCTAAAAACAATATAAGCAACCAAGTAAGTAAGAATATTCTAACCTTCCAAACTAAAAATGTCTGATAGAGTCTGGAATGTTTCCCAGAAAGAATCCATTGAATACAGGTTACCATGGTGATTAGCAAAAATGTGAAATGAAGTTCATTTCATGATAATTGCTACATATTTGCAGCTGAAGTGCATCTTTCAGTTTCAGTCTCAGACTTTGAGACCATAATAACAGCTCTAGAATCTGGGTTGTATATTTAAACCTGTAATATTGTGCAGGGACGTATCTAATTCTGTGGAGATTCTTTTTTTGTGGTGACCAACGTGGTAATTTTTTAAAGCTTATCCCTATTTATTGGGATTTCTGTATATAGTTAATTGAGATTATGTTTGATTGATTCTGAAAAAACAGAATTTATAATGTCTCCAAGTCAATTTAAAGATAAAACGAAAGCATTTTATTTTAAAATCCTCCCCTTTAGGAAGGAAGCTGCATTTATTTTTGAGGCAGCTGAGTGTTCCTGCTTTGTAATTATTTCTGAAGAAGTTCATGGTCTAATGCCAACTTTTGTGAATTAATAATAAGTTTTGAAAAATGTTACCAAAATCAGAAAGTTGGTGTTTTGGAAGCTATTTTAACTCTTTGGGGCCAAATGGAAATAAAATATCAAATATAAACTGTAACAAATTGCTAAGGGATCAATATATGATATTATAATTATTTAAGTAAAGCCAGTCAAAGATTCTTAATGATATAATAGATTCAGAATGGCTATATCAAATTTCTTTGTTGTATTTTACCATTTCAAGTTTTTGAAATGTTTTTATTTTAAAACATCTGTTTTTCCCTAATTCTTACAACACTTCAAATAAAAATAATATTAAAAACAAAAGTAGTAACATACATTGAGGGCTTACTGTGTCACCAACACCATTACACACACGCACACACACACACACTAATTAATTTAATCTTCAAAGTAATATGAAGAGGTAGATTATTCGTGTTCATTTTATGGATCATGAAACCAAGGCCCAGAGAAATGAAGCAGTTTACTTGATGTCACATAGTTAGGGCAGAGCCAGGAGTCAAATTCAGAGATAATGACTCTGATATACGCATTCTTAACCATACCACTGATTTGAAGTATTTTTATACTCAATTTATAGAATCGAAATAAAAGGCTCAAAGATGTCAAGTACTACCAATGGTACATGATTATCAAAGGGCAGAAATGGAGCAGAACTGTGCTTTCTATTTCTAAATCTTTAGTTGCTAAGTCATGTCCCACTCTCGCAACCCAATGGAGGGTTCATCTGTCCTTGGAATTTCCCAGGTAAGAATACTGGAGTGGGTTGTCATTCACAGTTTATGTTCTCCTTTGACTTGAATGCAAGATTAGTGTCCCCTACCTGGCTAGCTGAGAAATAAAACAAGCTAATTCTAACTGCTTGTTACAGTTACAGCCTTCATCTTGGACTCCCCTAGGGGTTCAGTCTCTCAGTCATGTCTGACTCTTTGCAACCCCATGGACTGTAGCATGCCAGGCTTCCTGTCCATCACCAACTCCCGGAGCTTACTCAAACTCATGTCCATCACGTTGGTGATGCCATCCAACCATCTCATCCTCTGNATTCTTTTACAAGTGGTCGACCAGTTTTCCCAGTATCACTTGTTAAAGAGATTGTCTTTCCTCTATTGTATATTCTTGCCTCCTTTTTCAAAGATAAGGTGTCCATAGGTGTGTGGATTTTTCTCTGGGCTTTCTGTTTTGTTCCATTGATCTATATTTCTGTCTTTGTTCCCATACCATACTGTCTTGATGACTGTAGCTTTGTAGCATAGTCTGAAGTCAGGGAAGTTTGTTCCTTCAGTTCCATTCTTCTTTCTCAAGATTGCTTTGGCTATTCGAAGTGTTTTGTATTTCCATACAAATTGTCAAATTATTTGTTCTAGCTCTGTGAAAAATACCTTTGGTAGCTTGATAGGGATTGCATTGAATCTATAGACTGCTTTGAGTAGTATATTCATTTTCACTATATTGATTCTTCCAATCAATGAACATGCGATATTTCTCCATCTCTTTGTGTCATCTTTGATTTCTTTCACCAGTGTTTTATAGTTTTTTATATATAGATCTTTTATTTCTTTAGGTAGATTTATTCCTAAGTGTTTTGTTCTTTTCGTTGCAATAATGATTGGAATTGTTTCCTTAATTTCTATTTCTGTGTTCTCATTGTTAGTGTATAGGAATGCAAGAGATTTCTGTGTGTTGATTTTATATCCTGCAAGTTTACTATATTCATTGGTTAGCTCTAGTAATTTTCTGGTGGAATCTTTAGAGTTTTTCTTGTAGAGGATCTTGTCATCTGCAGACAGTGAGAGTTTTGCTTCTTCTTTTCCAATCTGAATTTCTTTTATTTCTTTTTCTTCTCTGATTGCTGTGTCTAAAACTTCCAAAACTATGTCGAATAGTAATGGTGAGAGTGGGTACCCTTGTCTTGTTCCTGACTTTAGGGGAAATGCTTTCAATTTTTCACCATTGAGGATAATGTTTGCTGTGGGTTTTATATGCTTTTATTCTTGAGGAGATCTCTAGTCTTTCCCGTTCTATTGTTTTCTTCTATTTCTTTGCACTGATCACTGAGACAGGCTTTCTTATCTTTCCTTTCCTCCTCAGACAACCATTTTGTCTTTTTGCATTTCTTCTTCTTGATGATCATTTTGATCATTGCCTCCTGTACAAGTTGTGGACCTCTGTCCATAATTCTTCAGGCACTCTATCAGATCTAATCAGTTGAATCTATTTGTCACTTCCACTGTATAATATTAAAATTTTTTATTTAGGTCTTAGCTGAATGATCTAGTGGTTTCCCCTACTTTCTTCAACTTAAATGTGAATTCTGCAATAAGGAGTTCATAATCTGAGCCACAGTCAGCTCCTGGTCTTGTTTGTGCCGACTCTATAGATCTTCTCCATCTTCAAATGCAAAGAATATAATCGATCTGATTTAGGTATTGACCATCTGGTGATGGCCATGTGTAGAGTCATCTCTTGTGTTGTTGGAAGAGGGTATTTGTGTCGGTCAGTGCATTCTCTTGGCAAAACTCTGTTAGCCTTTGCCTTGCTTCATTTTGTACTCCAAGGCCAAATTTGCCAGTTACTCCTGGTATCTCTTGATTTGCTACTTTTGCATTCCAGCCTCCTATTTTGAAAAGGACATCTTTTATTGGTGTTAGTTCTTGAAAATCTTGTAGGTCTTCATATAACCATTCANTTGCCAGTTACTCCTGGTATCTCTTGATTTGCTACTTTTGCATTCCAGCCTCCTATTTTGAAAAGGACATCTTTTATTGGTGTTAGTTCTTGAAAATCTTGTAGGTCTTCATATAACCATTCAACTTCAGCTTCTTCAGCATTAGTGGTTGGGGCATAGACTTAGATTACTGTGATATTGAATTATTTACCTTAGAAATGAACAGAGATCATTCTGTCATTTTTGAGAGTGCCCCCCAGTACTGCCCATTTAGTGAGAATATATTGCTTCCTTATGGGGATACACCAGACATTGTCTGAGAAACAGTACAGACTATAGTGACTCCTCAACATTGCCAGTGACATTTTAATGCATAATATTCCATATAAAACACAAGTGAACATGATAGGAATAACTTAAAATGCTTAACTGATTCAATATATACAGGACAGAAATTATGATGTTATTGAGGTTAATTTCATTACTAAAATATGTATAAAGTATGTGCTACTATATACCTCATTCTATTATTAGCATATATAGATAAAGTTGCCAAAAATATTTTTGAAAACTAAGATTTATTGCTGATGTCACAGATAATAAAGTACCACAAATCCACATCAGGTTGTAGATTGTGGGAGGTTTCCAGACACACATATTAGCTGTATGAGTCATTCCCACATACCCATCTCACAAAGCTGTGTTTCAAATTTGCGCCTCATCAGAATCACAAGTGAGTACCTGTCACTGGCCTCCTGTTTGCAAGAATAGAAACTCCCAAAGTGTTAAACTGTCATATGCCAAATAAATGTTTGTAACTGAGACAATTCCAGAAGAAAAAACTTATATCCTTTCTGAGTATAAATAATTTTGTTGGCGGAAAGAAGACTTTCTTGAAGCACTCAAAACAAACAGCATTCAAATTACTTCAAAAATATAGTACACATTAAATAGTTCTCTTCTTCTATAAGAGATTTAAAAAAAATCCCCTCCTCTGTTAAATGTCCCTGACTTCTCTAAACATATTAACCAGTTCTTTCACTCTGAATATGTTTGTTTAGCATTTCTCAGTGTCTGTTTCATCTTATTTTTCTTACTGTGCCTGCTCTCAGCTGGAATTTGAGAATGTCAAACAACACTATAATGTTGTCCTATTCCTCTTTGTATTTCCTAGCACTTTGCCTGAAATATATCACTGTCTATCAGATTAAGTAATTCATAACAAACTCTGATGGATATGGGTTATTGGGCACAAATAATTGCCCTGTCCCTCTTTGATCCAAGAAGGTACTTAATCAGGTGTTGTTTGTGGATTCAGAATATGAATAGTGGTATTTAAGTACATTTATGTGCGATTTATCACATACTCTGGATACCATGCACACAGATACACAGAGAGATGACATGTAGAAGTATTATGATCAGAGAAGCGTATGTTGATGTAACAGTAGAAGATTCCCTTCAGGAGGAGATATGGATAGTTTATCTTTGTTTTCTGGTTTCCCTCTGGATGAAAGATTTGCCTGTTTACACTTTCACAAAAGATAGTACTCCGACATTTTTCATTATTCACTGTGGATTTGTGTACTATATTTCATTTTCTGTCATGATTCAGACAGTTACATTTTTTCCCTTCTGTGACTTTCATATGTCAAGTTATGATAGCAGGAAGCATTCTGATTCTCCCCCACGGTGGTCCACTCACCTCCATTGGTAGTGTCTGATTGCTAGTAAGGAGTGATGGTTTACGTTTGTTGCAGCACACAGGTCAGACACATACTCTACTATGGAGTCCTGACACCAGATGCTTTATCACTAAAGATTCATTTTCATGACTCAATGGTTTCTTTTAGTTTTCAAAAATAAAACTACTCATCAGAGAGGAATTCTTACAATGAAAGGATTGGTCAAATCAATTCTTTCCTGGACTGAAGGAATTTTAGAACTTCCTCAAAGGACTTGTCACCAGAGGAGAGCATGACTGATGCAATTCAGCCTTATTTTTCCTGTCCTCCTGTGCTAATTAAATCTGCCATTTGGTTATTTTAAAATCATCATTAAAAAGAAGAGCTCCAAGTGATACTTTTCAGTATATTTTTCTTTGATAGTTATCATAGCAAGTAGCACAGTGTTACACTAACTGAAAAAAATTAATAATTACCTTTTAATCAATTAATGAAATATTTGCCCTATCTTTTTCAGATGTTAAAGGATTTTCTCTAGAATTTTTATTGTAAAAGACACATAATTCTGAGTATTTTTTTGTTGTTAAGAAATTGTTTTCATTTTAAACTCCAGAGTTCTGATGCTTCATTTACCAACTATTCAGAAATCCTGCTGAGTTGGCACTTGCTTGGCAGCCTAGATGCAGTGATACTATTGTAGAACCACTTAGCTAATTTAGAGAGTTGTACAGTCTAATTCAACATGATATTTAAACAATATAGAGGCTTTTCAGAAAAGGAAAATATGGAGATCTGAATTTGTGTCACACTAAATTACACTAAATATTGATATAATGCTACACAAACAGGAAGACTTTTTGCCATTTTTCTTGTAAATTCTTATGAGAATCAGCATTAACTATCATCTCTTTCTTTGAACTATGTTCAACTTATGTTCTTCTTGGCTGTGAAATAATGACTAATGAACACATTCTGGTTTCAAAAATGTTGAAATGTATTTTGGTTATTTTCAGAAATATTTTCTTAAAGTCTTCATTTTCATGATTGGTAATAAGAAAAAAAAAGAATACATGGAATAACAACATAATCTTCTTCTATTCAGTTTGGTTCAGTCGCTCAATCATGTCCAACTCTTTGCAACCCCATGGACTGCAGCACACCAGGCTTCCCTGTCTATCACCAACTCCTGGAGCCTACTCAAACTGATGTCCATCACATCAGTGATACCATGCAACCATCTCATCCTCTATCATCCCCTTCTCCTGCCTTCAATCTTTCCCAGCATCAGGGTGTTTTCAAATGAGTTGGTTCTTCGCATCAGGTGGCCAAAATATTGGAGTTTCAGCTTCAACATCAGTCCTTCCAATGAATATTCAGGACTGATTTCCTTTAGGATTGACTGGCTGGATATCCTTGCAGTCCAAGGGACTCTCAAGAGTCTTCTCCAACACCACAGCTCAAAAGCATCAATTCTTCAGCGCTCAGCTTTCTTTATAGTCTAACTCTCGCATCCGTACATGACTACTGGAAAAACCATAACCTTGAGTAAATGGAACTTTGATGACAAAGTAATGTCTCTGCTTTTTAATATGCTGTCTAGGTTGATCATAGCTTTTCTTTCAAGGAGCAAGCATCTTTTAATTTCATGGGTGCAGTCACCATCTGCAGTGGTTTTGGAGGCCAAAATAATAAAGTCTCTCACTATTTCCATTGTTTCCCCAACTATTTGCCATGAAGTGATGGGACTGGATGCCATGATCTTAGTTTTCTGAATGTTGAGCTTTAAGCCAACTTTTTCACTCTCCTCTTTCACTTTCATCAAGAGGCTCTTTATAGTTCCTCTTCACTTTCTGCCATAAGAATGGTGTCATCTGCACATGTGAAGTGATTGATATTTCTCCCAGCAATCTTGATTCCAGCTTGTGCTATATCCAGCGCAGCATTCTGCATGATATACTCTGTATATAAGTTAAGTAAGAAGGGTGACAATATATAGCCTTGATGTATTCCTTTCCCAATTTGGAACCAGTCTGTTGTTCCATGTCCAGTTCTAACTGTTGCTTCTTGACCTGCATATAGATTTCTCAGGAAGCAGGTCACATGATCTGGTATTCCCATCTCTTTCAGAATGTTCCACAGTTTATTGTGATCCACACAGTCAAAGGCTTTGCATGACAGAAATTCAGATCAGGAAACTGATTTTATGCCACTATAAAATTTGAAGTATATATGAACTTTTGTATTTGGTTTTATAGATGTTTTGTCAATTCTTGCTTCATTCAGTCAAGAAGTTTGATTGATTATCCATAGTTCTATTGGCAAAGTTAGTGGGCCAATTAGCCGAAGGAGGAAAGATAACCTATTTTTTTTTACTGGAGCAATGTCTAAGTGAATTGTCTAGTTATTAAAGATAAACATGTTATTTATATTTATAACATTTAAGGTAGGTTGATGTCAAATTCATTCAATATGCAAAAATATAGTAAGCATCTACTGCGTATTGGAGTGTTTTAGGTCTTGAGGAAACTACAGTGAAAAACACATGTACATCTGTGGCAGATTCATGTCAATGTATAGCAAAACCAATACAATATTGTAAACTAATTAGCTTCCAATTAAAATAAATAAATTTATATAAAAAAAGAAGTTAAAACCTCTTTGTACTTATTTATATTCCTTGGGGGTGATATAAAATAAAGATAAGTTAGTAAAATGGCTATCTTATAGAAAATAAACAAAGCAGAGAAAGGGAATGGTAATTTTAAAATAATGTAGCAACAACATATATATGAGATTTTTAGTTAAAATATTTACATATTTGTTGATGCTCTGTATGATTTCTTCACGTTTTCAGTGACCTAGCTAAAATAGCATATAGGTCTCTTTATAAACTATAAATCCAAAGATGCTCCTAAAAGAAGGTCTTTACTGTTTACCACAGTCACCTTGGTAAATAGCAATGGAAACAGTTCAGGGCATGATCAATGCGCTTTGTCTGATCCTGGGGTGATGTTAGTTGCTAAAAAGATTGTGCATCTTTTATTAAACAATATCAAGAAAATTTGTCAAGACTGGTTGTGGGGATGCAGGTGGAGGTATTAAATATTTTCTTTTCTGATATATAGTGGTTAGAATTTGATACTTGTTTAACCACTGGATCCTATCAAAAGTTAATAATTTTCCATAAGTGGTAAGATTAACCATGGATTTTGTTTGCATTTTGAAGTCTGGCTCAATAATAATGGAGTAACATTTAGTGGGAGGGAAATATCACTGTTTTGAAATAGAAAAGTTTATGAGACAACAAGAGATTTATAAGCTGAAAAAGTAATAATAATGAGCTTAAAAAGATGAAAGAGCAGAAATATTAGTGCCACGATGCATTTAACAGCAAAATCTATGAGAACCAATTATTTTATAATTTAATCTTTTGTAAAAAGAAAGAAAAAAGATTCAAAAAGCATTCATTTCTACTTCTCATACAAAATGAGTTTATTTTATTTTAAATCTTAGTTTTATCCCATCCTTTTAATGCCTTGGCAGAGGGATAAATCTAAGAACTAAAGTCCAGGTGGAATTATCTCTTTCTCTGACATAACAAGTTATGCTGCTGCTGCTGCTAAGTCGCTTCAGTCGTGTCCAACTCTGTGCGACCACATAGATGGCAGCCCACCAGTTTACTGCAAATAATAATAATTATAGTTGACATTTATTGAAGTGATACCATGTACTAGATATAATCACATATGCTCCTTACAGAAATGTTATTATGTGAGTATTGTTTTATTGATGAAAATAATTGAGGCTCAGGAAGATTGTTACTTCATCAAGGCCAGTCAGGTGGTAAATGACAGAGATAAGAATCAAAGTGGATTTATATTTCTAAACTACACAAGTCTGACTTTCCTAAACAATATCCTTCAGTCAACTGTCATACTAGAGGAAAAAAATTTGAAATAACCTCTAGAAGAATAAAAGTGGGAAATAAGGGACTCATTAAGAGACTATTTTGTAGTTAGAGCTGGCAGTATGAAAATGGTTTAGACTAGGGGATAGTAGGGAAGGCAGTAAAAATTGGTCAAGGGTAGAATACATTTTGAAGGTGGAGCCAATAGGATTTGCTGCTTAAATGTAAGTGAGAGAAATATAAAAGAGAGAACAGCAAAGAGAGAAACGTAAGCCCAAGGTAATATTTTTGTTTAGACTGAGATTAATGATACAGTTCCCCGATATGAGAACATTTGGTGAGAAACATGTTTGGTGGGTTTCCCTGATGGTTCAACCAGTAAAGAATCTGCCTGCAATGCAGGAGGCCCAGCTTTGATCCCTGGATCAGGAAGATCCCCTGGAAGATCCTCTCCAGTATTCTTTCCTGGAGAATTCCATGGACAGAGGAGCCTGGTGGGCTACAGTCCATGTGATTACAAAGAATTGGACACAACTGAGTTACTAACACTAACTGACTATGTTTAGTGGAAGAGGCTAGTCATCATGAGATGAAGATGATTAAATATCCAAATGGCTATGCCAAGAAGGCAGCTATACCTAAAAAGTCTAGAGCTCTGGAGTATGATCAGGCCTGGAGACGTACATTAGGGAATCAGTGACATCTAAAGCTGTAGGAGCCTGGCACAGTGGCAGTATCATAGCCAATGAGGTTTATCTGAGGTGCGATTATTGCTAATTAAAGCTGTAGGAGACATCTTAGTGAAAGAATGTGAGTGAGAATAATCTGAGAATAAAGCCCTAGGGACCCTCTAGGAGGGAATGGAGAGGAAGAGGAAAAAGATCTCACTGAAGAGTCTGAGAAAACAGGATTAATTAGATGAAAGACAAGAGGACAGCCTTGTTCATGGAGGGTATAGAAAGATGACGCAAATTGGGAACAGTTCTCTGGCTCTTCAGTTGTCCTCATCAACAACACTGACATTGTAGAAACTTTCTTGCACATTAAAGTCAGAAGGTAGCCAAGAATCACCTTTAGAGGAAACATTTCACCTTCATTTTTTAATTTAAATTTTTACTGAAATAGTTGTAAAGTCACATGCAGTTATGGAAAATAACAGACATCCTGCACCTATTACATTTCTCCCCGGGATAGCATAAAACTAGTACAATACCACAACCAAGATATTGACATTAATATAATCCACAAATCTTGCTTGGATTTCTCAGGTTTTACTTGTACTCATTGTTCATTCTCTCTCTCTCTATGTATATTTACTTCAGTACAGTTTTATGAGTTGATGTATCGACCATAAGAACCAAGATAACAAAAGTTCCATCACAAGTATCCCTGATGTTATCCTTTTATGTGCATCACTAACCCCTGATAATCAGTCACGTGTTGATTTCCAAAATTTTGTCACTTCAGAAGTGTTATATACATGAAATTATACAATATATAACATTTTGTGATTGCATTCTTTTTCTGCTCAGCAAAATTCCCTGAAGGTTCATCTAAATTATTGGGCATCTATCAAGTGTTCATTCTGTGTTATTGCTAAGTAGTATACCAATATGAGCTTCCCTGATAACACAGCAGTGAAGAATCCACCTGCAATGCTGGAGACGAGGGTTTGATCCCTGTGTTGGGACGATCCCCTGGGGAAGGAAATGGCAACCCCCTCCAGTATTCTTGCCTGGTAAATTCCAGGGATAGAGGAGCCTGGTGGGCTACAGTCCATGGGGTCACAAAAGATACAACCTAGCGACTGAACGAATACCCAGAACTGGGATCACTGGGTCATATTGTAATTCTCTTTACAATTATTTGAGAAGTCTCCATACCGTTCTCCACAGTGACTGCACCAATTTACATTCCTACCAGCAGTGCATGAGATTCCCTTTTCTCCACATCTTTGCCAGCACTTATTACTTCTTTCTTTTTGATAATACCTATTCTAATGGCACAGAGAAGGTGATGGCAACCCACTCCAGTACTCTTGCCTGGGAAATCCCATGGACAGAGGAGCCTGGTAGGCTACAGTCTATGGGGTCTCAAAGAGTCGGACACGACCGAGTGACTTCACCTTCACTTTTCACTTTCATGCACTGGAGGAGGAAATGGCCACCCACTCCAGTGTTCTTGCCTGGAGAATCCCAGGGACGGGAGCCTGGTGGGCTGCCGTCTATGGGGTTGCACAGAGTCAGACACGACTGAAGCAGCGACTGAACAACAGCAACAGTACTGGTGTACCAGCATATATTTAACCATCTACCTATTGAAGGACATCTGACCTGTTTCCTGTTTCTAGCTATTCTGATAAAATTGTTATAAACATTTCATATATAATTTCTTACAAAGGTAGTTTTTATATTTATCTGGAAAAAGTATTCAAGAGTAGCATTACTCTATCATATGATAACTATATGTTTAGTTTTCTGTAAAACTGCCAAACAAATTTTCAAAGTGGGATTACCATTCTGCATTGCCATCAATAATGTATGAACCATACAGTTTCTTTGTATCCTCACCAGCATTTGTTGGTGTTGTTATTTTTTTAATATTCAGTTCAGTTCAGTTCAGTTGCTCAATTGTGTTCGAATCTTTGTGACCCCATGAATCGCAGCACTCTAGGTCTCCCTGTCCATCACCAACTCCCAAAGTACACTCAAACTCATATGCATCCAGTCACTGATACCATCCAGCCATCTCATCCTCAATTAACCTGTCTAATAGATGTATAGTGATACCTTGTTGTGGGTTTAAATTGCATTTCCCTGGTAAGGAGTACGTCAAGGCTGTATATTGTCACCCTGCTTATTTGACTTCTATGCAGAGTACATCATGAGAAACGTTGAGCTGGAAGTAGACAAGCTGGAATCAAGATTGCCAGGAGAAATATCAATAACCTCAGATATGCAGATGACACCACCCTTATGGCAGAAAGTGAAGAAAGAACTAAAAAGCCTCTTGATGAAAGTGAAAGTGGAGAGGGAAAAAGTTGACTTAAAGCTCAACAATCAGAAAACGAAGATCATGGCATCTGGTCCCATCACTTCATGGGAAATAGATGGGGAAGTAGTAGAAACAGTATCAGATTTTACTTGGGGGGGCTCCAAAATCACTGCAGATGGTGACTGCAGCCATGAAATTAAAAGACGCTTACTCCATAGAAGAAAAGTTATGACCAACCTAGATAGCATATTAAAAAGCAAAGACATTACTTTGCCAACAAAGGTCCATCTAGTCAAGGCTATGGTTTTTCCTGTGGTCATGTATGGATGTGAGAGTTGGTCTGTGAAGAAAGCTGAGCACCGAAGAATTGATGCTTTTGAACTGTGGTGTTGGAGAAGACTCTTGAGAGTCCCTTGGACTGCAAAGAGATCCAACCAATCCATTCTGAAGGAGATCAGCCCTGGGATTTCTTTGGAAGGAATGATGCTAAAGCTGAAACTCCAGTACTTTGGCCACCTCATGCAAAGAGCTGACTCATTGGAAAAGACCCTGATGCTGGGAGGGATTGGGGGCAGGAGGAGAAGGGGACGACCGAGGATGAGATGGCTGGATGGCATCACCAACTCAATGGACTTGAGTCTGAGTGAACTCTGGGAGTTGGTGATGGACAGGGGGGGCCTGGCGTGCTGCGATTTATGGGGTCTCAAAGAGTCGGACTCTACTGAGTGACTGAACTGAACTGACTGTTAACTAATAGAGGAGAATATCTTTTCATATGCTTGTTGTTATCTTAAACCATTCAGGGCTCCTCCTGCCTTGCAATCTGGGAAAGATTGAAGGCAGGAGGCGAAGGGGATGACAGAGGACGAGATGGTTGGATGGCATCACTGACTCAGTGGACACAAGTTTGAGCAAGCTCCAGGAGATGGTGAAGGATGGGGAAGCCTGGTGAGCTGCAGTCCACGGTCGCACAGATTTGAACACGACTGAGCAACTGAACAACAAGGTAGCTTAAGGAACAAGCATTTACTTCTCATCATTCTGGAGGCTGGGAGGTCTAGAGCAAATCACTGTGTTTAGTGAGGGCCCACTTCCTACTCATAAGCAGCTGTCTTTTCCTTTCTATGTCGTTATATGGTGGATGTGGTTAGGGAGCTCTCTTGGAATCTCTTCTATAAGGGTGTGTGTGTGTGTGTGTGCGCGCGCACGCGTGGACATCCGCACAGGCTCAAAAATGTCTGACTCTTTGCAACCACATGGACTATAGCCTGCCAGGCTCCTTTGTCTATGGAATGTTTCCAGGCAAGAATACTGGAGTGGGTTGCCATTTCCTACTCCAGGAGATATTCCTGACCCAGGGATTGAACCCTCATCTCTTGTGTCTTCTTCANATGTCTGACTCTTTGCAACCACATGGACTATAGCCTGCCAGGCTCCTTTGTCTATGGAATGTTTCCAGGCAAGAATACTGGAGTGGGTTGCCATTTCCTACTCCAGGAGATATTCCTGACCCAGGGATTGAACCCTCATCTCTTGTGTCTTCTTCATTGGCATTCTTCCCACCTGGGAAAGCTTTTATAAGGATACTAATCCTACTTATGTGGGCTCCACCCTCACAACCTAGTTACCTTGCAAGACCCACCTCCAATTATGTTTTGGGAATAGTTTTCAACGTATGAAGTTCAGAGGGGAACAAAATTATTGAGTCTATAACATTTGTTACCTGTATGTCCTTTTTGGTGAAATGTTTGGTCATCTCCTTTGCTCATATTCTCATTGGATTTATTATAATGTTGAGTTTTAAGAATTCTTTTATTCTGGATACTAGTTCTATGTCAGATACATGTTAAAAATATCTTCTCTCAACTTGCAGCTTATCTTTTCTTCCTCTTCACCTGGCCTCACAGAGAACAAAAGTTTTCATTTTGATGAGGTTCAATCTCTCAGTTTTTAGAAATGGTATCAGTTCATTTGGTATCATTTCTAAAAACTCTGCTCAGTTATAGATCCAGAAGATTATTTTTTCTTTTCTTGTTCTTCTAAAAAGTTTCATAGTTTATGTTTTACATGTAAGTCCATGATCAACTTAAAATTAATTTTTGTATAAGGGGTGAGGTTTGGGTCGAGGATTATTTTTTTTCTTTTTGCCTGTGGATGTTCAGTAGTCCCATCATCATGTATTTGGAAATAAATAATGCTCTATTATTCCTCTATTCAGTTGATTTTGTATTTTGGGAAAAGTCAATTATGCATACTTATCATAACCCAGATAATTACGATGGTGTGATCACTCATGTAGAGCGAGACATCCTGGTATGTGAAGTCAAGTGGGCCTTAGAAAGCATCACTACGAATAAAGTTAATGGAGGTGATGAAATTCCAGTTGAGCTATTTCAAATCCTGAAAGATGATGTTGTGAAAGTGCTGCATTCAATATGCCAGCANGTTTAGGGCTTTGTGTCTCGCAGGGATTGGCTCGTCTCATGACTGGGTGGAGTTGATTTCTGGTTGGGTCTCCATCACGTCATCCCAGAAGATCTTACAGAATGACTCAGGAATTTTTCTTGGCCTAGTACACCCCACATAAGCCTGTCATGGCGTCAGTGTGGCTGTACGGTTCCAACAGGGTTCCCCTGAAAACTTTTGTTTCTTAACAATTTTCTCACATAATGTAATTGAAGCTTTTTTAAATTACAATATGATGGTATCTCTGGTAAGCCTCAGGAAAAATGTTTCTCAGCAATGAGGAGCATTATACTTATTTTAATCTGTTGCTTTTCCCTGCTTTGTAGAGGCTGTCAATCGAATCCTTATCATCATTCCTCTTTTTGATGACTGCTAGAAAGTTTAGCCAAATTAACAATCCTCCATGAAATGTACTGCCCAGCATAAGGAAATTCTTGTTTGTAATCTAATTCCTAGCTGATTAACTCCATTCTCATTTTGATCTCTATTCATATTCATTTACTCTCTTATGTATCATCTTATTTTGCTTATTTGCTTTAGGTTTTTGTCATCTTAAATCTTTTCTAGATGCTTGCAGATTTAAAAAAAAAGGGTTTAAAAATAACAAGTTAAGTTAATTATATGGGCTGAGAAAGCAGTGCTTTTGAACTCGTCCCATGTCTATATTATATATGAGTTATTTTTCCTCCATATCCCCAGTCAAAAAAAAAAAAAAAGAAGAAATGAAACTAAGTCTTCAAGGCTAATATTTTTATACGAATTAAACATGGGGAACTTGGGGTGTTTTTGTGCCCCCCGTCATAATTACTCTAGAATGCTTCTGTCACAAAATGNTCCTCCATATCCCCAGTCAAAAAAAAAAAAAAAAGAAGAAATGAAACTAAATCTTCAAGGCTAATATTTTTATACTAATTAAACATGGGGAACTTGGGGTGTTTTTGTGCCCCCCGTCATAATTACTCTAGAATGCTTCTGTCACAAAATGCTGCCACTTTTTCATCTGGAAATTCTTTGATCAGTGATATAAATGAAAAGACTTAAAACATCTGAATCCCTATGTTGACTCATTTACTGAAATATTCTTCCATTTTGGCCTTCTTACTCCCGCTACACAAAAGGTATTTATTTCTTTATTGAAAAACTCATTACATATGCTTGTGTGATGTCAATTAGCCATGGTGAAACAAGAATTTTATGTTTGAGCTACAATGAATTTCTAAGGAAATCTGTTGTTTGCCAGGCTGCGGCTGCAGTTGGAGAAGATCCAAATCATTACCTAAATTTACATCCTATTGTTATGCATGAATCTTTTTACAACTTCCTATAGGGTATTTAGAAAAAGCAAAAAAATTTTTTTTTCTCCTTGCTTCTATTGTGCTAATACCTTCTTATGTAGCTCGCATTTTGGGGTAAAATCTAAACCAGGAAAGAAAAAAAGCAGAACTAAGTCTCATAAGGAACTCTGTTTGGAAAGAAAGGGAATTGGCTGGTGGAAAGCAGAGCTTCCTTATGGCATCAGAAGGGAAACCAAAACCAAAAGTAACACAGTAAAAATGTATGCTTTGCAGTGAGAGTCTGTTTGCATTGTTTGGGAAATAATTTAGCCAACTATGTCTCTACATTTTTGGGTATTTGAAATCAGTTCTTTAAAAATGACATTAACTTATTTTACAATGAAAAATCAAGCGATTGAGAAAACAGCACTAAAAGATTATTATCTCACATTGTGTCCCTGAGAAAACAAACTCTGATGTTGAGGTTTGGGTGAGGGAGGCTTACTGGGGAGGGTGTTCCACAGAAGCACTTCTAAAGGAGTGAGAGCAGCAAGATTGGGCAGACAGAACCGGACTGAGATGCAGGCACAGCAGAGACCTTGGCCTATTCCAAAGGAGCTATGGCTCTAAAGTTTCATTGACCTAAAACAGACTATCAGTTATTTCTCTAGCAAAAAAAAAAAAGAAAAGAAAAGTTATTTAGTATCAGCAAAGTATTTTAATACAGGGAATGGTGGCGAGG
>SJYV01052611.1:0-67426 GCA_006410875.1 Neotragus pygmaeus | reverse complement strand
GGCAGGAGGAGAAGGGGATAACAGAGGATGAGATGGTTGGATGGCATCACTGACTCAATGGAATTGAGTTTGAGCAAGCTCCAGGAGTTGGTGATGGACAGGGAAGCCTGGCGTGCTGCAGTCCATGGGGTCACAAAGAGTTGGACACAACTGAGTGACTGAACTGAGTGTGGATGTTCTCTGGGGGGCTTTAATAATGTAATATAAAATAATTCAGGTCCACTCCCACAGATTCATCCACATGCCCCTTCCCTAGACCTCCTTAACCTTGATCTCCAAATCTTTCTCCTTCCCCAAATCTATCCTCAGATGACTGTTGTTCCATATATTCCAACCTCAGATTATTTCTCTTTCCTTGCAAAGTGAAAGTCTCTTAGTAGTGTCCGACTCTTTGCGACCGCATGAACTATACAGTCCATGGAATTCTCCAGGCCAGAATACTGGAGTGGGTTGCCATTCCCTTCTCCAGGGGATCTTCCCAACCCAGGGATTCAACCCAGATCTCCCACACTGCAGGCAGATTCTTTACCAGCTGAGCTACCAGGGAAGCCCCTTCCTTGCAAAGGGGATGACCAAGTACACCACCCAAAGATGTGCCTATTGGGGAGCATTTCCTTCACTGCTGACTTTCTGGCCCTCCCTTAAGCAGAGCTGGACTATAGCTACTGTTCATTTTCAGCTTGTAGGCATATAGCAAGCCTATCCATCCTTAAAAGAGCTCAGTCATTTTCTTCCTGTCATTTGATTTTATGAGACCCCCCACCCCCTTGCCATATGGCCACAAATGTTAGCCAACGGAGTGGTGCCAATGTGACACTGGTGAGTGATATGGGAGTCTGGGCCACCTGTTTTTGCAACTTGCTTTGCCTTTTGGCGCTGCTCATGTCTGATCCTTAGACGTATCATTTCTGTTTTATAGTGGATTGCTCTTGGGCTAGCCTCCCAGGCCTCGGTGCATCTGACAATTCCCAGCTCAAGATGGGCAATTCTTGCAGGATAGTCCACTGATGCTCCATGGCCAGGGGCTCCATCTTGGGCCCCAGGGGCTCTTTTCAATGTCATAGAATTCTTTTCTGTAGAAAACATGGCTTTGCTTCAGCACTTTAGGTTTTCACATTGTAATCCTTTCACTGGGGCTTTCTATAACCTCCACATGGCATTATTTCCCATCACAAATGCCTCTAAAATGATGGATGCTGCATTGTCCTATGGTTCAAATGCCAGGTCTGGTCACACTATTGCCCAGATCTACTATTAAGAACTTGGACTGTTTGGGCCTCACTCAAAGCTGGTGACCTTGTAGTGTCACTTGGTAGTAAGGATAGAGAAGAATTCCCAAGTGAGGAACATGCTGCTGATGCAGTTACATACTTACCTTTGATTTAACTATAGCAATGTTAAATTGATGATAAAGGATATTATGTTTCACTATAAAGAAGAGCTGTAAGTTGCTTTATTTTTAATGTTATGTAACATGTTTGAAATCTGTTTTTATTCTAGTAGCAGATAACACAGTAAAATATGTTTTTGAGGAAATCCTTATTGAAAGTAGTGAATATTATCATTGTTTAAGTTAGTTAAGGGAACTGCGGAAATGTAAGAGAAATACAGCCATTCTCTCAAAGTTAGAAACAACTGGGCAATGAAGTGCCAAAGGTCCATATTCTTTAACTGCCTAGGCATTTGCTTTTAACATTAGAATACTCAGAACAAGGAAGGCAAGATGAAATTTTAAAAGTGTTTGGAACCAAATGCTTCCATGTACAAAGACAGAACTGAATCCTTTGGCAACACAAAGAAGGAAGATTTGGCCCTTGGCCCTCAACATATCCTCTTCCATAATATTAATTTTTGAACAATCTCACCTTATAAACATACGTAGAGTGAACCTACACTGGCCCTTGGAAAGGCTTGCATTGTGATCAGAGGCCTTAAAAAAGAAATTATGTCGCATGACATGGGCAGCTCAAATCATTCATTATGACATAAGTTTGATGGATAGCATACACTATTTCTTGTTGTTCTTAGTATAATAGTTTCAGGCATGAAACATTAGCCACATGAGGTCACTGTTGTTCATACATAAATTACAACTACTGTATAAATCTTGATTCTCCTGGTTGAATGGTCTTGAGATCTATGACTTGAATAAATAATATGTGTGTATAGTGGATGGGGGACAGGGTAGGATATTCTGTAAAGCATATTCTAGGAATTTATTGAACTTGCTTATATTTCCTTACAATTAAGGACTTATTTTATGGATAGATTAGCAACTAGTTTAAATAAATCTAGAATTTAATATTTTAGGTAGTTCAATGAAGAAAAAAGGTTTAATAACATATACAAAAACTAACTTTCTGCTTTGACTAGTTCTGAAACTGTCTGCATATGAAAGTCTATCATTTACTCTTCACTGGCGATTTTTAAAGATCTTGCCTAGTTTCACAGTCTTACATGCAGTCAATTATTATGGAATGTCTTTAGCAACAATAAGCAAATTATTTATATGATCTTGAGTGTGTGCTCAGTCGTGTTCAAGTCTGGGACCCCAACGGACTGCAGCCCACCAGGCTCCTCTGTTCATGGGATTTTCCAGGCAAGAATACTGGAGTGGGTTGCCATTTCCTCCTCCAGGGGATCTTCCTGACACAAGGATTGAACCCATGTCTCCTTCATCTGCTGGTTGGCAGGTGGATTCTTTCCCACTAAGCCACCTGGGAAGTGCAAAAATAGTAGTAGCCAATACAAGTTAGTCCGTTTGGAAGTAAAATGCTTCAGTTATTGAATGANCTGACACAAGGATTGAACCCATGTCTCCTTCATCTGCTGGTTGGCAGGTGGATTCTTTCCCACTAAGCCACCTGGGAAGTGCAAAAATAGTAGTAGCCAATACAAGTTAGTCCGTTTGGAAGTAAAATGCTTCAGTTATTGAATGATCACAGAAATACCAGGCTTTCCAAACGATGCAGCATCCTGGATATGATGTGTATGTACCAGAGGACATCATAACTGAGCCTGCATATGTGTGTGTTCTTGTCTAATTCTCCCAGGGTACCAGTGCCACCACAACTGATACTGTGAAAATCACTGAAAACCTCTGTGAAACAAAGTTCAATTCACCCTGCTTAGAACTGACCACTTCCTTGTTCTTAAAATTCCCTCTTCTGCTTCTAATGATGCTCCCATTTCAATAGTTGTCTCTGTCTGTGATATCCCTAAATATTGGTATTCCTTATGTCTCCCTCGATCTTCTTTTCATGTATCTCTAGTACATCCCTAAGTCATCTGATTTATTTCCATTTTAAAAATACCATCTATTAGTATATGCTGATAACTACATGTTTGTATTGGCCACCCAGTTCTTTGTTTCCAGCTCATGACTAGCTAGCTTATCCAAACTGCCTCAGGTCACACAGACACTGCACCTCAGCACGTAGTGTATTCATTCCTGGTCATTACTGGTGTACTGGCAGCATGCTGAAAATCTCTTGAGTGAATCTGTGTGTGAAATATGTAGGTATATAATGTGTGCCTCAGCTCATGTACAAGTTATTTGTGTTGGGGTTACGTTAGTTCACTTAAGTGTTAAGACTACTAGAAGAACCATACAAGATGAAATTCTAACCTATGTGGAAGAGGATGTCCCTAATGCTCTTCTCTCTGTCAGTATCTTTTGAAGATCTTTGGTAAACCACATAAAATATACTATGTTATCACATAAAATATTGAGAGTCATCAAGACTGGTAATTTAATTTTTTCCTCCATTTGGTCACTTTTTCATTTATCTGTCCATATTGTCTAAGATCCTTCCCCAACTCTGTTTTTTTTTTTTTTTGGCTGCCTTCAGAGGTCCATCAGAAAATAGGCTACTGAGAGTTGGACTGTGAAGAAGGCTGAGCGCCGAAGAATTGATGCTTTTGAACTGTGGTGTTGGAGAAGACTCTTGAGAGTCCCTTGGANTAAATAACTAAATTACTTCTACAGAAGCAGCAAAAAGCAGAAGAAAGAGGTTGCCAGGACAAAGTAAGTAAAAAAAGTCATGTTGCAACATGAGCAACAAAATGAGTACTAAGTCATGTTATTTAAGCGCCCCACAAAGAAACAGGATATAAGGAGACAAGTGTGTGAGAAAGACTTGGCCTTATGCACAGAACTGACACATATGCAAAAACCTAGACCAGATTCCCATTTTAAACAGGAACTTGCAGACTAACCGGACCCCTTCTGAAAGGGAGGCAGTTCTTGTGTACCAAGTCATCCTGTGACCCCAGCACCATGACACACACACAACGCCTGCTTGAGCGAAGCCCCACGGAGAGCACCATGCCACAGACAGACAGAGGACCGGGCCGGTCTGACCTCCATGTGCCGATTCAAACCCAAGACACAATATCCTCTAAGGAATTTGCACACTAACATTTTACTAAACTCCTCCTCGGCTGCCAGGAGAGTGAAGTGAACCACACAGGGGTTGTGCACGCCTCACAAGGCAGACTAGCTCTCTCTGCAAATACCCGAGGAGGGAGTTCTGATGTTCCTGCTGGACTGAAGAAAAGCACCCATGTTTCAGTGAAACGGGATGGCTTTCAACCCTCTAAAGATGCCATCAATCTATCAGCTCAAACTTCAAAGGAACATATTCCGAGAAAATTGACAATGAGGCTGGGGGCCAGGAGAACAGAATCCACACCATTTCTTGACTCCTTCCCAGAAAGACAATGGGAACCAAACTGGATACCTTGTCACTGTATCCTCCCCATTTTTCTTGTCGAACTTTTGAAAAGATCTTCTACATAGTTCTCTCTCTGGATGAACAGATTTTTTAGTCCAGTTTATGGCTAAACACTACTCCATGAGGTCATTTTTTCTATGATTTGTTGGACATTTTTATGTGGCTTTTACTGAGAACAGCTGAAAGTGAATTATCTTGGAGAAGCCTCTGGGATTCTATAAATCTCCAGTGCTCTTTCCCATCAGGATGATATATTCCAAGACAATTCTCAACCAGGAAGGACCTGATGCCCAGACTTCTGATAAGCTTCGGTTGATGTCTCACAGAGCCAGGTGGGGTGGGACAGTGGGAAGAACCAAGTGGTGGAGGCTTAAATCTACTCTTATGTGATGGGGACAAAGGATCCCACCTTGCTGGGAGGAGATTATAAAATATAAGAGGTGGGGACTTCCCTGGCGGTCCAGTGGTTGAGACCTTGCCTTCCAAAGCAGAGGACGTGGGTTTGATCCCTGGTTGGGGCGCTAAGATCCTATATGCCTTATGGCCAAAAAACCAAAACATAGAACAGAAGCAATATCGTAACAAAGTCAATAAAGATTTTTTAAAATGGTCCATATCAAAAAAAAAAAAANTAAACACTATAAAATAATAAAAATGGTTACTATTTATTGAAAGCTCTTTCTGGCTAAATGCTAATCTGAACTTCTAATGCTAAAAAAATAAGTGTGCTTTTTTTCATTGATTCCTTTCCATTAATTCTGTGAGGTAGGTAATAGATGTTAATATCCCCTCTGTAAAGAGAAGCAAACAGGTTCTGAAAGTTCAGGTGACTTAAGTTACCCCCTTAGTGGTAGAGCTTGGATTCAAAGTCAAGTCTAACATGACTTTAAGCCTGATGGAGGTTGCGTCACTGCATACATTACACATACGCATCTATGTACACCAGGGTGCATGAAACCATATCAGTAGCTTTACATTTGTTTTACTAACAAAGGCCATATTATCCATCTACTGATTCCCTGTCAACACTGTAATCAGCGTGAGACTCAGCAGGCTGGGAGAGGAGGCTTGATGCCAGGCCGTTGTCCACACCTGGCTGGACCAGGTGGACTTGGGGTTTCACAACTTGCAACTGCCAGTGTGTGGACTAGAGAATCGGAGAGGGTGTCCCTGCAGAGTCAGTATAACTGACCGTCCCTCTGAGATTTCAAATATGTCCTAACACTGCAAACACACTTGTAGTTCTACCCTAGAGAGATAACTTCTCATAATAGGGCTGTATTTCTGTCATTGTTCAAAGGTAGATTAAAAAAACGTTACAGCTGCTCTGCATTTCTGGCCACCGTGGAGGTGGGCACTTTGATAGGTATGTTTAAAAACAATTCCATGAGGGCCCTCCCTGGTGGTCCAGTGGCTAAGACTCTGAGCTCCCTATGCAGGGGGCCCAGGTTCAATCCCTGGTCAGGGAACTAGACCTACATGCCACAACTAAGACCCAGTGCAGCCAAATAAATATGTCTAAAACAGTTCCATGGGAAGAAGAAATGTATTCATTTTTCTCAAATTCCTGTTCTTTTTGAGGCCAGTGCCAGATGAATGGTTAATGCAAGGTGATATTATTTGCCTATTTATATATATTTTAATGTGTCTCAAATCCAAAGTCCTTCTAGACCATTATTGGTGGGGATATTCATTAAAATTATTTTTATGGGAAATAATAACTTCAAGTAACAGGTTATTTAAAATATGTATTGCATTGAATATCATAGAAAATTCTGGAACTTTAGTGTACCTCAAATTCACCTTCAGGGATTTTCCCACACATGTCAGTAGGCCCACCCCAGTGTTTCTGATTCTTAAATTTGCATTTCTGAAGACTCCCAGGTGACACTACAGGTCAGACTTTGAGAATTACTGGCCTAGAAGTTAGATCTTTACTTAATGGTGTTGCAGGAGCACCTCAACCTGTTTTGAAAATTCTTCAACCCAACTTAGGTAATTAACTCATTTCTTCCTTTTTCCTGTTACAGACAGAAAAGAAAACTGTTCTTCAGGATCAAGTGTGATTGTTTCTGACTTCTAGCTTAGTCCTCTTCAGAAATTTAAATAAGGGGAAAGGAAGTTCTTTTCACAGCATTTGTGTCTTTGCAATGAAGAGAGAAAAATATGAAAGAGACCCAGTGCCTCTGGTCTGTACCCTCTATGCCTAGTAATGCTGGAGTGGAATTGGTCCGTTCAACTGCTTCTCTTTGCCAACNGGGGAAAGGAAGTTCTTTTCACAGCATTTGTGTCTTTGCAATGAAGAGAGAAAAATATGAAAGAGACCCAGTGCCTCTGGTCTGTACCCTCTATGCCTAGTAATGCTGGAGTGGAATTGGTCCGTTCAACTGCTTCTCTTTGCCAACTTCGCCCCATGGTCTGAATTTCTGGAATAGCTTCTCACTGTGCTAAGCACAGCCCTGGGAGAGAGAGAGAGAGAGGACGGAATATGCTGGAAAAGCACTGGACTCAGTGAGAAGGCACATGTTTTCTATACGCTGTCTAGGGCGTCTGTACGGGACAAGTAAATAAGTGTGACTTTGCTCAAGCCATTTATATTCCTGGTGCTGTTTCCTCCTTTGAAAAGTGGGGCAAATAATTCCTGACCCATTTACCCTACAGAATGCTTAGGAGCATCTGAGAAAATGTGCTGAAAGTTTGCATGAAAGAGCTTCACACATGTGAGGCTTCATTGTTGTGTTACGTCTGATGCCTAGAAAATCTTTGTTGTTCTTCCTAGTTTAAACTTAAAGAGCTGTTCATCCAGTGAGACTGGGAATAGTTGTACGGGTGCCTATGTATCATTTGACCAGTGGCCCTAGTTGCAAAAATTAGTTAGTTTTTTTTTTTTTGTAGAAACATTTTTTTTTTTTACATCTGCTCATCATTTTTGGGAGGGAGTATATGGATAAGGATTACAATCGTAGAGGCAAATGACTTGAAATAGATAAACATACTTGTGTTTGTGATGTACCTACTCTAAGTGTTCATTAAGAATTAAACCTAGATTTCAGAAGCCAGTCTGCATTCTGCTTGGTCAGGCAGCGTTTTGAAAACTGCATTCTGTGGGTACTAGTCCTGCAAAATCAAATACTCCCTGAACATGAGCTGTGAGACTAAATACATTGTGGGGCTCTAGAGTCATCATCCTCTCTCCTACATCCTAAGGCTCATGATTCGTGTTAGTGTTTCTGCAGCTCCTAGAAGTCCAGAATTAAAGAAACATGAGCTTAATTCCCTTCAAGTCTTTGAACACAAAGTGTTTGCAACAAACCAAGGAACCCTTTTTCTCATATCCTCTATTAATCTTGCATGGAACTAGTATTCTCAGGAACATGTATCAGTGAATATTGCTCTACGCTCATGATGCAATCTAAAAGTTAATAATATTAAAGTATTATCTAAACAATCCTTGATGGCTAAAAATTCAGGATGGAAACTCTTAACTTTGGAAGAAGGTATCTCCCAAAGAATAATACATAAGGATGTTTAAGAGTAGCAAGTATTATTATTCCATAGTTAAAATATGAATAGAAGGGACCTTTGCTTTGAGCTGCTTGCCTTTTTTTTTTTTTTAATGTGTTTTATTTGTTCTGCTTGAAGTTATGTTTTGGTAACTAAAATCACAGTCCTTAACTTTGAAATTCAGTCAAATCCAATTGCTGTTGCTGCCAGGAGGATGCCAGGTTGCCAGTTTCAAGGATGTTTGGAGCTTGAGAACGCCTGGGAGAGAACTGCTGCAGAAGCACTTTCTTTTAGAAGCCATGGCTGAGGCGCAGTATCCTACAGCTAAAACCATATCCTACAGCTAAAACCACACTCCCTCTTCCAGCATCATGCCCTAAATGTTTGCAGGGCGGGTGGTGAAGAGTCCTCATACTGACTTTTGTTTTCTGATCAGTGCATACACTCGAAAACAGTCATGCATTTAAAAACCCCAACAATGCTGTATTCTTTGCAAACAAATGGGTCTTGGTTTGGAATGGAGGAATCAAATCTCTCCTGCTAACAGAAGTCTTTGTGTACCTCTGTAAAGTGCTAATTGCACAACAGAACAAGGAGGCATTTCAGA
The DNA here is from genome assembly GCA_006410875.1 of Neotragus pygmaeus. Taxonomy (NCBI): domain Eukaryota; kingdom Metazoa; phylum Chordata; class Mammalia; order Artiodactyla; family Bovidae; genus Neotragus; species Neotragus pygmaeus. The sequence continues at coordinate 58,579 of SJYV01052611.1, read as the reverse complement.
TCCTTTAACTGACAGCTGTGTGTCAAATGATGACCGGTCAGGGTTGTATCTGACATGTTCCATGGTAGGGAATTCATATGACCCTCTTCTAGCCATAGGAGATATACAAAACCGGTCTTCAGAGTATTTCTTTTTCTAAAGGACAATCTCTGATGCCACTGAGAAACAAAAGTGGGGAGGAGTTCTCCAGGCCCCAGTGGGCAGAGAGCATTCCAGCCTGATGGTGCGCTGCCTTCTCTGGTCCCAGCCTCTAGTCAAGGAGTCTTTCTTCTGCCTTGGTTTGAGTACCTTCTTTGTCACAGAGCTTGCAGTAGTGGGAGACAGCTTGCTTCTGGAAGTTATAACTCATCCCCAGGGACACGGTGATTCAGACCTAATTCTCTTAATCTGTAAAATGGGGATCAGAGATGGTGTATCCTTCAGCTACATATTTGCTCCACTTGATTAGTCGGAGGTACAGAGAAGAGATTAGGGTCTATGCTGCTGCTGATGCTAAGTCGCTTCAGTCGTGTCCCACTCTGTGCGACCCCATAGACAGCAGCCCACCAGGCTCCGCTGTCCCTGGGATTCTCCAGGTGAGAACACTGGAGTGGGTTGCCATTTCCTTCTCCAATATTAGGGTCTATACATGTGTTTAACTCTGGTTTCTGGAAGCGGTGAGGGAGCTGCATATTTGAAGGAGTTAGAAGCTATTGTAGGTTTGGTAATACACAGCCGGTATATAAAGAACCCTAGCTTTTGGGTACTTTTTAAAAATTTATTTTTAATCGGAGGATAATTGCTTTACAATGCTGTGTTGGTTTCTGCCCTACAACAGCGTGAATCAGCCATGGATATATTACATCCCTCCCTCTTGAACCTCGCTGTCACCCTGCACCCCTCTAGGCTGTCACAGAGCCCCCGTTTGAGCTCCCTGTCCCATTCAGCAAATTTCTACCGGCTCCCTGTTTTGCATATGGTGATGTGTATGTTTCAGTGCTCTTCTCTCAGTTCATCCCACCTTCTTCTTCACTCTCTGTGTCCATGAGTTCTTTCTGTCTGTGTTGCTATTCCTGCCCTCCGAAGGTTCATCAGTCGTCCCATTTTTCTAGATTCCATATATATGCATTAATATTCGATATTTGTTTTTCTCTTTGTGATTTATATCTGTCTGTAAACAGGCTCTAGGTTCATCTTCCTCACTAGAACTGGCTGAAATTCATTCTTTATTATGGCCAAGTAATAGTCCATTGTATTTATATACTACATCTTCTTTATCCAGTCATCTGTCAATGGACTTATAGGTTGTCTCTGTGTCCTGGCTATTGTGAATAGTGCTGNGCAAGGTGAAAAGACAGCCTTCAGAATGGGAGAAAATAATAGTAAATGAAGCAACTGATAAAACACTCTTAAGACACACTTTTTCCAACTTGGAGGAAATAATGTCTACATTACCATTCACTCAATGTGTTTACTGAATGCCTACCATGAATCAGAACTGTGTTAGATGCAGAAGATAAAACAGTCAATACTGCTAACTCCAGCCCTTACTAGCTTATAAAATAGTGAGGAAGATAGATAATATATAAGTAATTGACAAGTGCTTTCAAGAGATAAGTACAGAGTGCTAAAACCATATACAATTCAAATTCCTCTCATACTGACAAATCAAAGACTTCCTAGAGGAAGTAATATGAGTAGTATTAAACCTAAGGATGAGTAAGAATTAGCCAGTTTCTTTTGTGGGTACAGAGAGCATTAAGGTACGCCAAGGACAAAAATAAAAGCATCTTCATAAAACCCTAGAGGAAGGGGAAGGCACTGCAGTTTTAGGAAAGAAAGTAATTCAGACAAATAAAACTTTAGAAGCATGAATGAGTAGCAACAAGAGATTAGGTTGCACAATAATCAGAGACTAGGTCACAGGAGCCACTTGAAACAGCTATTGGAGCTTTATGCTGGGGCAATGGTGAGTCATAAACACGATCAGCTTTGTATTACACAAAGAGCAAACTGGTTTCAGAGTGGACAAAAGATTGGAGAAGAGCAACATTAGAGATAGGAAACCAGTCAGAAAACTATGGCAGTAATCAGGAAAGAGAGGATAATAACCTAGTAACAATGAGGGAGTCTACCGTGTTCCAACCACTATGCCAGGCACTGGTGGTTGTGGTTTAGTCGTGAGTCATGCCCAACTCTTGCAACCCCATGACTGTAGCCCGCCAGGCTCTCTGCCCATGGGATTCTCCAGGAAAGAATACTAAAGTGGGTTGCCATTTCTTTCTCCAGGGGATCTTTCTGACCCAGGGATAAAACCCACATCTTCTGCATTGCAGGTGGACTTTTTACCACTGAGTCATGAGGGATGCTAGGCACTGAGGCTATAATTAACAAGCCAGGCATAGTTCTTACCATCAAAGAAATTTTGGCCTTGAGAAAGGAGAAAGAGAGCAATATTGATATAGATGAGTGCTATAAAGTGAAAGGCTACTACAGAAACATATTCTAAGGGTATCCAATTTGACTTAGGGGGTCAGAAAATGCTTCTTAGAACTAAAAATTGCAATTACTAGAAATAATAAAAGCAATTAGATAGAAAAGAATGGAAGGAATTAAATATTAGTTTCCAGTAATATGAACCAACCTTTGAAAAAATGTTTGGTGAAAAAAAATTTTTTAAGCATTTGAAACATATTCATAAGCTGACAAAAAAGTACAGAATCTTCAATGAACAAAATTTAAGTTAGGGACTTCTCTGCAGTTCCGTGGTTAAGATACCACGTTTCCACTGCAGAGGAAGCAGGTTCAATCCCTGGTTTGAGAACTAAGATCTCACATGTTGCAAGCCAAAAAACAGAAAAAAAAATTAAAAACAAAAAATTTTAGTTAAAGGTTAACTTGGAGGGATAAACAAAACAGTATGATTTGACTTCTTATAGTGTATACAAAATTTCTGTCACCTCCATTTTTACTCTACTATAACATGCCTTAGTATCTACAATCAAGAAATTCTTTCCAGGGCTCTTAGACACTCAAAGAGATACACATCAAATACTCAACAGGATAACAAAGATTAAAATTACATACTGAGGGGGACAACTGACAACAAGTAATACAAATTATCAGATATTACCTGAAAGTATAAAAAAGACACATGACTGAATATATAAAGAACTACTATCAATAAGAAAAAGACAACCCCAGAACAAAAATTAACAGAAAACATAAATAGGCAGCTCATACTATGAGAAATCTAAATGACAGAAAAAAACAATGAAGAGATCTCTCCTAGTCATTAGAGGAATGCATATTAATGTACAAAATACAATTTCTTACACATTAATCAGCATGACAAAAATTAACTATGACAATACAGACACTAAGTATGATAAAGAAACATAACTCTGATCAGGGACAATACACTGATACTATGTTTTTTGCAAGTGTCTGTAAAGAAAATAGGTGCATACTTCACAACTTANAAATACAATTTCTTACACATTAATCAGCATGACAAAAATTAACTATGACAATACAGACACTAAGTATGATAAAGAAACATAACTCTGATCAGGGACAATACACTGATACTATGTTTTTTGCAAGTGTCTGTAAAGAAAATAGGTGCATACTTCACAACTTAGCAATCTCACTTCTAAATATGTACTATGGAGAAATTTAGCACTGTTTGTAATAGTTTTTAAGAGTGAAAAAACAACAAATGTGGAACGGAAATTTATCAAACAACAGAGTTAGATTATGAAAGACTATTGAGTGAGTAAAAGGAATGACATGGAAATAAAATATATCAACAGAATCAATCTCTAAAATAAGATGTTGGTCATATCATTTGCAAATAATATTTCTGACAACAGGTTAATACCTAAAATATACAAACAATTCTTACAACTCAATATCAAAAAGTAAACCACTCAATTAAAAAACAGTCAGAAGACCTGAATAGACATTTTTCCAATCATCTATGTGTGCCTAAACACAGCTGGCACACACGCACATGACAAAATGCTCAACATCACTAATCACTGTGGAATTGCAAATCAAAACCACAATGAGATGTCACTTCACACCTGTTAAAATGGCTATCACCACAAATAACATGTTGGTGATGCAGAGAAAAAAAAATCCTAGTACGCTACAGGCAAGAATGTAAATTGAGACAGCCACTATGGAATACAGTATGAATGTTCCTCAAAAAAATAAAAACAGAATTGCTATATGATCCAGAAATTCCATTCCTGGGTATATATTCAAAGAAAATGAAAGACTAATTCAAAAAGACATATGTATTCCAATGTTCATATCAGAATTGTTCACTACAGCCAAAATATTGAAGAAACCTAAGTATCCATCAATAGANACATCAATTCTTTGGCGCTCAGCTTTCTTTATAGTCCAACTCTCACATCCATACATGATCACTGGAAAAACCATAGCTTTAACTAGATAGACCTTTTTTGACAAAGTAATGTCTCTGCTTTTTAATATGTTGTCTAGGTTGGTCATAACTTTTCTTCCGAGGAGTAAGCATCTTTTAATTTCATGGCTGCAGTCCCCATCTGCAGTGATTTTGGACCCCCCCAAAAATAAAGTCTGACACTATCCCCACTGTATCCCCATCTATTTGCCATGAAGTGATGGGACCAGATGCCATGAGCTTAGTGTGATCATGATCACAAAGTGTGGCTCCATTTTATTCAATCGAAAGGTGACAATTAAAATATGGTTGTTCAATAGCATTTATGAACCTAAGTTTTGCTTCTCTTTTGGCCTGGTCTTGAAGGTTTTCCACTTTCTTCTATGGGGTGTGGAGGCGCTGGGGGCGGGGGAAGGGAAGAGTGTCTGGCTCTTGAAAGTCTCGGAGTTCAAAAGCATGTGATACTACTTTTGATGATATATATTTTAAAGGGCAGTCTGATAAAGTCTGTGAAGNGCTTCTCTTTTGGCCTGGTCTTGAAGGTTTTCCACTTTCTTCTATGGGGTGTGGAGGCGCTGGGGGCGGGGGAAGGGAAGAGTGTCTGGCTCTTGAAAGTCTCGGAGTTCAAAAGCATGTGATACTACTTTTGATGATATATATTTTAAAGGGCAGTCTGATAAAGTCTGTGAAGTTGACTGTGGATTCATTAATGAATCTTCTCCAGAACATATTTCTGTTTTTTTTTTTTTTTTTTCTTCCTGGGAAGTTCCATAGGCTCTTAAGTTCTATGGGACAGTGTTTTCCCAGATTACCATTTTATGGGCTGTCTCAGAATAGATTTGCTTTTGTTAAAAAAGAAAGCTGCCCTTAAAATCAGGGAAGTGGCATAAGTTCAGTTTATGTTTAGTAAATTTTGATCTTGTTAACAGCAGTGTTTGGTGACCTTTAATTATATGCTTCTCTTATTTTAATCCTTAAGGGATACCTGTTGGTTTTGACTTTGTCTTCTCCAGAATGAGAAAATGATCTGTCTATTATTGCACCTACTTTGACTCTACAGTTTTGTTAAGAATCACAGTGACGTAAAATCTTAACTTTTCTCATAAATTCAGAGAAATCCTAGTGAACTTTTTTGGAGATTTATATGGCAGTTTGATGCAGAGTTTACATACAAAATAGTTCTGTTGTTGTTTGTTGCTGTTAGGCCCATCTTTTAATTTAATCTTTTCTTATGTGAATAAAAATGTTACATATTGAACTTTAAGGGCAATAGATGGATAAGAAATGTTAGCAAAGTCATAGACACAGTAATCTTTGCCTAGATGGAATGTGAGCTTTGGGGGTTGAAAAATAATTCAGCAACACTGAATACTTCCTTTTACAAAATAAGTCTCTCTGAAAGTCTTTCTGATGTGTTTGAATGCAGCCCTTAGATGGACCATTCCCAGTCATGTGCAGAGAGCCAGATGTACACAGAGCCCTGCCCTGGGTTGTTGCATGATGGAGACCAAGCAAAACTCCAGGAATCAACCTACAGTTGATTCTTAACCTGCAACGCTGTATTCCAGTTATGATCATTTAAAAAGAATGAATGAATGAGTGAATAATGGAAGGAAATGAAGGGATTATCAAATCAGCTTTATCAAGTAGGATTTGTGAAATGGCCACACATGAAAAGCATAAGGATATGTGCTGAATAAATTGTTTCTCTACCCTTTTCACAATTGGACATGATCTAACTGATAGGAATGTCAAGCTGTGCTTCTGTCATAAATTGATTAATATCTAGTGGTTTTAATATCTAGATTACTTTAAGTTGCAATCTGATCCTTATTATTTATTAGTTTACTAACACATCCAGCTTACTGAATATAATAGTTAAAATGTTTTAATGTTCTCAGTTCATTATGTGCTGTAAAGATCACATTTAAGAAGATGATTAATCAGTTCATTGATGGTAAAAAGTACATGTTGATGTAAACTGGGCCATTGTGGTTCATTTTTTGAAAATGAGTTCATATAGTTTAAGTTCATATTGCTTAGTTTTACTTAATGTAATTTGAGACAATATTATTTAGATATTCTGAAGATTAGAAAAAAATACAGTTTCTGTAGAAAAAATACAGTTAATTGTTTGTATATTTCACATCTGTGGAATAGTAGTTTTTAACTTTTTGTGTATCATGAACGCTTTTCAGAATCTGTTAAAACTATGAACTCTCTCACTAGAAAAATACCCAGGCAGCTAAAGGAGATTCACAGATTTCTTAACTGAATTGATAAAGCATAGGTGACAAACTCCTGATACATTTTTGTTTCTTTTATTTATTTTCTTTTTTTGGTCAAGGGATATCTACCATTTCATTAAGAGCTTTTACGTAGTAATGATCTCTTTCTTTCTCTGTTTCTTTTGTTCCTTTCATCTTTCTTTTTTAATTGAAGTATTCATTGTTGTTCGATTGCTAAATTGTGTCCAACTCTGCGACCCCATGGACTGCAGCACACCAGACTTCCCTGTCCTTCACCATCTCTCAGAGTTTGCTCAGACTCAGATCCATTGAGTCAATATTGCCATTCAAACATCTCATCCTCTGTTGCCCCTTTCTCCTCCTGCCCTCAATCTTTCTCAGCATCAGGGTCTTTTCCAATGAATCTGCTCTTTGCATCAAGTGGCCAAAGTGTTGGAGCTTCAGCTTCAGCATCAATCCTTCCAATGAATATTCAGGGTTGATTTCCTGAATATTAGGATTGATTGGTTTGATTTTCCTGCTGTCCCAGGGACTGTCGTGAGTCTTTCCCAGCACCACAGTTTGAAAGCATCAGTTCTTTGGTGCTCAGCTTTCTTTATGGCCCAACTCTTCACATCCATAATGACTACTGGAAAAACCATAACTTTGACTATATGGACCTTTGTTGGCAAAGTGATGTCTTTGCTTCTTAGGTTTGTCATACCTTTCCTTCCAAGGAGCAAGAGTCTTTTAACTTCATGTCTTCAGTCAACATCTGCAGTGATTTTGGAGACTAAGAAAGTAAAGTCTGTCACTGTCTCCACTTTTCCCCCTTGTTTTGCCGTGAAGTGATGGGACTGGATGCCATGATCTTAGGTTTTAGAATGCTGAGTTTTAAGCCAGGTTTTCACTTTCGTCTTTGATCCCCATCAAAAGGTTCATTAGTTCCTCTTCAGAAGTATACTTGATTACTTATAAGTAATGTTAATTCAGATACTTTGAATTCAGGAACGTTTGAAGATATATATAGATATATATATATATATGTATGATATATCAACTATATATTGTTAAGATATATACACATGCATGTAAGTACATATATATGTGTTTGTAATATAAGATGGAAGCTGAGAGTGGATTTGGGTTTTAGAAACAAAGTTGGACCTCTGTTAAAGATATTAAATGATATGATTTTTGAAAGTAACAGTAGTGTAGATCCCTACGAAATAATACAGAATGATAACTGCTATGAGAGAAGTAAGAATAAAGTGCTGGGAAGAGTTGGGGAAAGGTGTAAGTTTTCTTCTCATAGGCCGATTTCAGAAGGTATGAAGGGCTGGTGTATGGTAGTAAAATTTTCATAACTATAGACTAGAGGAAACAAAATCCCAGGAGGGAGAATGATAGTAGCAAAAAGGTGAGAATGAGAGGGTCAGCACATGGGGCAATGAGGAGTCTGACATGGTGGCAAGTTGAGGGGAAGTGGGAAGCAAAGCAGGGAATGGAAGGGGCAGGGCTGCGGCTTGTGGATGGACTTGAGTACTTTGGGAAGGAGTTTAAACCTTAAAGGATAGGATTTGTGTCTCTCTAGATGTTAATTATCAAAGTGAATGGCCCAGTTCCCCGTAGTGGAATAGGAAACAGCATGATATGAGAGTTAGGGTTTGGGGCAAGCTCTGTGGGGAATATGAGGGCAAAGCAGCAATAAATTAAACCGATTACTAAATTGATCCGAGGTCTTGGTGAAACTGAGGGATATGCATCTGTGGGGAAACCAAGTACGTCTCCGTCATGACCCAACTTTCTAAGAATTGGAATGGAAGTACAGAAAATGGAAGTTTCTTTGTTCTAAGACAAAATAAAACTGAGGGTCAGTGAGAGCTCTTAGCTGTCTGTGAGAATAGAATGTCTGACCAACTATAGGATTGGGTGGAAAAAGAATCAATGTCAGATTGGAAGGGTTAGTTAGGTTACTGGATTCTCATTGCGGACACTGGAGAACAAGAAGGTGGGTCTAGCAGAAGGATGATAATAGAAAAGGTGGGAGGAATGTGGTTGGTAGGAGAGATGACAGATATCCTTCTTGAAGAGGCGCACTGCCTGGGTAATGCAGAGGCCCTTGATTGGCCACTGAGTTGGATGGAAGGTTTGTTTTCTCAAAGGGTGAGAACCAATGAGGTCCTTCTGTTAGAAGAGACTTCATTTTGTATTCTGACCTTAATAAAGATGATCAGAAATATGGGACTGAAAGAAAACAAAACCAGGAGGCAAGAAAAGTGTTCTGAGGATGGTAGATATTTGAAATAATTATACAAATAATAATTTGTAATAATTTGGGGAGAGTTTGGTTTAACCAAGTGATTGGAACTAGAAAAGAAGGATGGTTAGGGAGAGTCTGGAGGTAGCTAGGATAAGGATGATGAATTGGGAGGGAATGGGAATATTTATTCAATGAGTACGTGAGGGGAGTAACTAAGGAAGAGACAAAGTAGGCTTCAGGCAAAGCACTTTCTCAGCTTCAGCAAAAATATTACCATTTTAGATTGGATGATTCTTTGTAGTGGGGGCTGTTCTCTGCAATCTAGAGTGTCTGGCAGCATCCCTGGCCTCTACACACTAGATGCCAGTAACATATTCCTAGTTGTGACAACCAGAAAAACCTGTAGACATTATCAAATGGCAAAATAGCTCCCTCCTTGAGATCCACTAAGCTAAAAAGTGAGGTGCTAAAGGAGCACTTAAAGGTAAAAGCAGATTTCGTTCATAATAGGTTCTGAATTGTCCAGAGGACAGTGCAGGTGATGGTAAAGGGAAGAGGAGCCTGGAGCCTAGTTGCTGTGAGCCTGTGTGGGGGTCATACTCCGAGGAGCACCGTGGACCTGGGTCATAGCCATCCTCTTGATCTATGGAAACAGCATCTTTAGGGAAGCAACCTAGCCATCTAGAGATTTTGAAAACGAAGTGATTTTTATGTGTGTTTCTAAGCAGGTAGTAAATTAAGAAGAGTGGGCTGGTGGGTTAGCAGCTATGGAAAAAAGCAGGCGGGGAGACAAAGGAGATTGGGAGGTAGGTTGAGATGTACATTAGGGAAGGGAGTGCTGAGTAAGCATTTGTGGGCATATCAACTGGAAAGACAATGTTGAATCTAAATTTATTTGGAAGCTACTTTTTTATGGTCAATTATCTGCTCAACCAAGCTTTTGCATTCCTGGCTGTTTTGCTCAGTTTAGTTTGAGCCAGGTGGCTGTTATGTAAGACTCAGTGAATGTCATCTTTTCTTTGGTACCAGAAACAACTATTGAGGACCTTGACACTTAATTTGTCCTTTCCCTAATCTGCTAAAATGTACACATACTATGGTTGTCTTTGCAAAACTTCTTAAGATTTCAAATAAAGAATATGCATTCATTATGAGGTAGATATGTAATCATTTACATGAAGAGGGAGATGTGAAAAGTTTTGGGTCAAATTATGAATTTTTAATTTTATAAAAGATTTGGATAAGAGTTAATACAATTATAATTTAAAAGGTAAACGTTTTTTAAGACTAAAGAGTTGGGTAACTTTTTCTTCCTTTTATAGAAATGTACACACACACACACACACACACACACACACAAACACACACAAGTGACAACTACTGCCCGTCAGGAAAGTGAAGTGAAGTCGCTCAGTCGTGTCCGACTCTTTGCGACCTTATGGACTGTAGCCCACCAGGCTCCTCCGTCCATGGGATTCTCCAGGCAAGAATACTGGAGTGGGTTGCCATTTCCTTCTCCAGGGGATCTTCCTGATCCAAGGATCGAACCCAGGTCTCCTGGATTGCAGGCAGACGCTTTAACTTCTGAGCCACCAGAGAAGCCCACTGCCTGTCAGGAACTTGCAACTAAAAATACTTAAGCTATTTATATTCCTTAGGTGAAACCCCAAACCTGAGAATATTCAACAGGCATTTTAATATTTGATATTCGGATTCACCAGAAGGCCCAGTTTTTGCTGAAGAAGCATAGTAAAACAGCAGAGATTCATTTTTAAAATTATCCTGTCTTAAACTATATAATGTCTCTTGTTCCAACTTAATTTCTTCTGTCAACTCAGTCTTTTGGTGGACTCTAACTTGCATACCTGGAGAGAGGGGAGTAAGTGATAGACTTCATGAAGGTCCCTTTAACTTGATGATTTTATGATTAAATTTTGTGTTTAAAAATTGCCTTTTTTCTGGGGAGAGCCAGGTCAGAAGGTGGTTTTCTAGCTCCTGATTTTATGGATTAATATAGCATCTCGTGCATTTTTCTTTAACACAGTTCAGGCAAATTAGGAGAAATGGAGGCAAAAAATTTACTTAGTAAACTTAGAACCAGGTGTATATGAAGTTTTTCTTATTGACAGTGATGGTGCAGTCCTCCTAAAAGTATACTTGGATCCTCTGAAAATGTAGGTGTGGTGGGCGGCGGGTGTACTGGGTGTGGGATCAGAGCGAAGCGGGGAGGAGCGGGGATAAAAATGATGCTTTCCTAGGGATCAGCTTGGGTGTTCTGGCTGTATGTGAGAGGAGGGAAGTGAATTTCTTAGAATACACTGTTCACCTCTGGGTGCATCGCTCTCCTGAGTGTGGTAGGTTTTTAGCAGGTCTTGTTAACGGGATAGCCATAGTGTTTAGGGTGAACAGTGGAGCCCGCATAAAGCATAGGGCAGAGTGAAATAGAAGCAGAGAATGGAGAAGCATACTGTATTTAGATGAAACCCACGAAAGTTTAGGTAGGCCAGATTGCAATAATCCCCCACTGGAATTTAGCCAGGACACACATTAGCGCAGGCTACTTTCTGTCTAGCCTAATTAAAGTTTTGTTGAGAACTAACAAAGTTGGCTGACTTGCAAAAATCTGCTTGTTCAAATTTGTAAGTTATAAGTGCTTAACAGTATGACCCGATTTTTATGCTGGGGTCATCTTATTAATTAAAGTTTTCCAGTCATCTAATTAGAGAATACAGTCTGAACTGAGTCTGGAGGATTCCCAGTCTTACTTGCTAATTTAAAGGAAAGTGGAAATGGAGAAGAGTTCTCAAAGCGATGCTATGGAAAGTGAGACTCTGGACATGCCTTGAGAGATGCCCAAGACCAGCGGGGTAATTATTTAGGATGTGCTTCCAGTAGAGACATTAAAGGGACACCAGTGAGCTAGCTTTTAAACATAGAAATCTGTGCCAGCCCCCAAATTAACTCTTGGACCAGAATATGAGCGCCTGTTGGAAAGCTGGAAGGCAGGACCAACACGACTTATTGAAACTAAGCATTTGCTCACTGATGTTATACCTATTTTTTTTTTCAGCTTGAATAATACTTTGCCAACACAGAAGAAAGAGAAGGAATAGTCTAAGACTCTAAATGATTACCTGACACTTAAAAACATCTTCTCTCAGAAAAAAAAAAGCAGTAGATAAATATATTCCATGTGTTTCCTGAAGGTAAAGTCCTGTAACTGAGATGTTACATGTAAGTCCTTAAAAGCCTGGAGCTGTCATCAGTGTCTTTATATTCACATCATGCTGAGCTCGGTGCTGTATCCAAAATAAATAAAAAGCTTTCAAACATTTATTCAACATCTGTTATGTGCCACTCAGTGGACTAAGCAGAAGGCATTAAAAAGAAGGACAGAAAGGATTTGGCCAATGTGGAGAATACATGGTCGGTGGCTATCTGGCAACTGAGTAATTAATCATAATTTCTCACTCTCCTGCTTAAGCAGCCAAAATCAACCCAGTGTTTGTCTGCAGGCTCTAGAAAATGAAGTATTGGTGCAGGACTGCAGTATGACAATAAGTACTGGTACTTACCACTTCACAATGGAACCAGAAGGATGAAAGGGAGCTTTTCAGTTCTCGTTGGGTATTTAAAAGAAGCTGCCTGTGTTCTCGTGATCTTGATCAGTTTTCTAGGTGCATGTTTGTGGTGCGCTTCCTGTTTGTGTGTCAGTGTGAGTGCACAGCGTTCTGGGACACAAACGCTCCCTCAGCTTTTCCATGCTGACCCACCCAGATGCTTCAGAGCTCCATAAGTCATGGCAGCGTCCTGGGGGCTCTGCCCAACCAGACGCTCTCCATGACAGCTGTTTCACAGACCCTAGGTGACGGTCACAGGGGACCAGAAGTGTTTTTATTTATGTGTCTTGTAGCCAAGTTGAACTTTTAAAAATTTGATACTTGCTTTTAAATTAGTCAGGATATTGTTGGCAGCCCTTATCTGTTTAGCAATAACCCCTTAGCAGTATTTTGTTTAAATCCTATAAGATGCCATCTAACTTAATACTTAAAAGTTAAACTATTATTCCTATTCTTCTATAAGAGACTTTTAAATAATACATTCCAAATTAAAATTTTAGCTTTAGGTCAGTTGCTTGGGTCTTGCCCAAGAAGCAATTTGAATGCATATATCATAAACGCAGAGGGGGAAAAAAATCTAGCTGTTTCAGAATGATTTGGCCTGAAAATCATAGCAGCTGATGGTTTATATCAACAATGTTGCTCACAATTCATTTGGGCCATTGCTATTATGTTTTTAATGAGTAATGTTTCATGCCAGTCAAGCGCATATCACTAGATCATTATATAAATTGGCAATTTACAAGAAAATAAAGAACACTGACCTGAAAGGATAGAAATGAGGCATTTGTATATCCAGTGGGAGGGGTGTGTGTGTGTGTGTGTGTGTGTGTGTNTTTGTGTTTAAAAATTGCCTTTTTTCTGGGGAGAGCCAGGTCAGAAGGTGGTTTTCTAGCTCCTGATTTTATGGATTAATATAGCATCTCGTGCATTTTTCTTTAACACAGTTCAGGCAAATTAGGAGAAATGGAGGCAAAAAATTTACTTAGTAAACTTAGAACCAGGTGTATATGAAGTTTTTCTTATTGACAGTGATGGTGCAGTCCTCCTAAAAGTATACTTGGATCCTCTGAAAATGTAGGTGTGGTGGGCAGCGGGTGTACTGGGTGTGGGATCAGAGCGAAGCGGGGAGGAGCGGGGATAAAAATGATGCTTTCCTAGGGATCAGCTTGGGTGTTCTGGCTGTATGTGAGAGGAGGGAAGTGAATTTCTTAGAATACACTGTTCACCTCTGGGTGCATCGCTCTCCTGAGTGTGGTAGGTTTTTAGCAGGTCTTGTTAACGGGATAGCCATAGTGTTTAGGGTGAACAGTGGAGCCCGCATAAAGCATAGGGCAGAGTGAAATAGAAGCAGAGAATGGAGAAGCATACTGTATTTAGATGAAACCCACGAAAGTTTAGGTAGGCCAGATTGCAATAATCCCCCACTGGAATTTAGCCAGGACACACATTAGCGCAGGCTACTTTCTGTCTAGCCTAATTAAAGTTTTGTTGAGAACTAACAAAGTTGGCTGACTTGCAAAAATCTGCTTGTTCAAATTTGTAAGTTATAAGTGCTTAACAGTATGACCCGATTTTTATGCTGGGGTCATCTTATTAATTAAAGTTTTCCAGTCATCTAATTAGAGAATACAGTCTGAACTGAGTCTGGAGGATTCCCAGTCTTACTTGCTAATTTAAAGGAAAGTGGAAATGGAGAAGAGTTCTCAAAGCGATGCTATGGAAAGTGAGACTCTGGACATGCCTTGAGAGATGCCCAAGACCAGCGGGGTAATTATTTAGGATGTGCTTCCAGTAGAGACATTAAAGGGACACCAGTGAGCTAGCTTTTAAACATAGAAATCTGTGCCAGCCCCCAAATTAACTCTTGGACCAGAATATGAGCGCCTGTTGGAAAGCTGGAAGGCAGGACCAACATGACTTATTGAAACTAAGCATTTGCTCACTGATGTTATACCTATTTTTTTTTTCAGCTTGAATAATACTTTGTCAACACAGAAGAAAGAGAAGGAATAGTCTAAGACTCTAAATGATTACCTGACACTTAAAAACATCTCTCAGAAAAAAAAAAAGCAGTAGATAAATATATTCCATGTGTTTCCTGAAGGTAAAGTCCTGTAACTGAGATGTTACATGTAAGTCCTTAAAAGCCTGGAGCTGTCATCAGTGTCTTTATATTCACATCATGCTGAGCACGGTGCTGTATCCAAAATAAATAAAATGCTTTCAAACATTTATTCAACATCTGTTATGTGCCACTCAGTGGACTAAGCAGAAGGCATTAAAAAGAAGGACAGAAAGGATTTGGCCAATGTGGAGAATACATGGTCGGTGGCTATCTGGCAACTGAGTAATTAATCATAATTTCTCACTCTCCTGCTTAAGCAGCCAAAATCAACCCAGTGTTTGTCTGCAGGCTCTAGAAAATGAAGTATTGGTGCAGGACTGCAGTATGACAATAAGTACTGGTACTTACCACTTCACAATGGAACCAGAAGGATGGAAGGGAGCTTTTCAGTTCTCGTTGGGTATTTAAAAGAAGCTGCCTGTGTTCTCGTGGTCTTGATCAGTTTTCTAGGTGCATGTTTGTGGTGCGCTTCCTGTTTGTGTGTCAGTGTGAGTGCACAGCGTTCTGGGACACAAACGCTCCCTCAGCTTTTCCATGCTGACCCACCCAGATGCTTCAGAGCTCCATAAGTCATGGCAGCGTCCTGGGGGCTCTGCCCAACCAGACGCTCTCCATGACAGCTGTTTCACAGACCCTAGGTGACGGTCACAGGGGACCAGAAGTGTTTTTATTTATGTGTCTTGTAGCCAAGTTGAACTTTTAAAAATTTGATACTTGCTTTTAAATTAGTCAGGATATTGTTGGCAGCCCTTATCTGTTTAGCAATAACCCCTTAGCAGTATTTTGTTTAAATCCTATAAGATGCCATCTAACTTAATACTTAAAAGTTAAACTATTATTCCTATTCTTCTATAAGAGACTTTTAAATAATACATTCCAAATTAAAATTTTAGCTTTAGGTCAGTTGCTTGGGTCTTGCCCAAGAAGCAATTTGAATGCATATATCATAAACGCAGAGGGGGAAAAAAATCTAGCTGTTTCAGAATGATTTGGCCTGAAAATCATAGCAGCTGATGGTTTATATCAACAATGTTGCTCACAATTCATTTGGGCCATTGCTATTATGTTTTTAATGAGTAATGTTTCATGCCAGTCAAGCGCATATCACTAGATCATTATATAAATTGGCAATTTACAAGAAAATAAAGAACACTGACCTGAAAGGATAGAAATGAGGCATTTGTATATCCAGTGGGAGGGGTGTGTGTGTGTGTGTGTGTGTGTGTGTGTATGTATGCGTGTGTGCTAAGTCTCTTCATTAGTGTCTGACTCTTTGTGACCCTATGGACCATATCCCGCCAGGCTCTTCTGTCCAAGGGATTCTCCAGGCAAGAATACTGGAGTGGGTTGCCATGCCCTCCTCCTGGGGCTCTTCCCAACCCAGGGATCAAACCCATGTCTCTTAATTCTCCTGCACTGACAGGAGGGTTCTTTACCACTAGCATCACCTGGGAAGCCTGTGTAAGTATATACTTACATACATATCTTATCAGTTTTTCTTTTCATTGAGAAATTGAAGAAACCCTTTAGTGAAACATGGCTTCCTGACATTGTCCCTCACTATTTTAGATAGGGCATCTTATTTTTAGTATTAAAGATGATCGCAGCTGGTTTAGGTGAGGTGCTGATAGTACTAATGTTGATGTAAGATCCTGATCGGATGGGTAGTTCAAAGGGAATCATTGTCCCTTGATTTGATCATGCTGGCTCTCAAATTTATTTTTTGATCTGGCATCTGACTTTGCATTATACCCAGAGAGCTGGAAATCACAAAGCTTTGCACCTTCAGAGTATATATAGATTGAGACCGTGTAATGTTACCTCACACACCCAGCACTCATTATCAGCAGTCTCTGTAAATGGAAGATTCTGTTCTGTAACACAGGCTGTTTGTTTTCATCATATGGTAAGAGTATGTGTTGGTTGCTCAGTCGTGGCTGACTGTTTGTGAGCCCTGGACTGTTGCCTACAAGACTCCTCTGTCCATTGGATTCTCCAGGTAAGAATACTGCAGTGGTTTGCCATTCCCTTCTCCAGGGGATCTCCTGTTCCAGGGATTGAACTTGGGTCTCCTGCATTGCAGGTCTATTCTTTACCATCTGAGCCACCATCTGAGCCAGGGATGTTTGTGATAAGAGAGGCCTATAGTTTGAACCCCCTGTGGGTGTGTGAAAGGGTGGAGGTGGAGAGCTGGGCCAAGGGTTGGGAATATAGGAAAAGTAGGGAGACATTAAGTTAAAAAATAATATTTTCTTATAAAGTCTGTTCAACCCTTGAGTATATGTATAAGGTGATTTTAGAATCTAATTAAGATTTTTGATACTGTTCTTAAAGCTGGTGGAATAAAGCTATCTGAAAACCAGGAACAGTTAGGCATAGAGTTAAATTTGAATATTTTTTTCTGCCATCTTTTTTATATTGTTTTTTTAGTGAGATTATATATAATTGAAATAAAATAATCCCTTACATTAACTCTTTTAAGGCTTTATATGAAATTAAAAAAATATTTCTTGGAAAGTATTCATTTTCCCCTGTTGCTACATTTAATGAGATAATTTAGTGTTTCTAGGTAAGTGATTTACACAAATGTCAGAGTTCTTTGCAGTGGGATAGCGGTGATAAAAAATACTCACAGGCTTCTGACAACTCATTTTATGCCTCAGTTGCCTCCCCGTCTCGTCTTTCTTCCTGACTTCAGGCAATTTTGAAGGCCTGGCTCTAGCTTTGCTTTTAGAATGATACGTTTTGGAGTGGATAAATCAGTTGGTCAATAAATATTGACTGAATGCATGCAGTGGGATTTGTACAGAGTTTGATGTTATGGAATATGTAGGGAGAAAAAAGCTTCCCTCCACCCTCAGAGGTCCATGGCTGGGTCTGGAAATTAAACTAATAAAGACAGAGTAACAGGAGAAAAACATGCAGGTTTATTTAATTTTTGGATGTCACAAGCGTCTTCATGAAAGAAGCCCAGAAGAAGCAATGTGCCCTGAGTACATGTGTGGTAGGTTTGAAGAGTGGGCCATTGTGTAGAAATATGACAGGTTGTAAGTGTAGTAAAATGGGGGAAGCTTGGTAAGCCGGTTAAAATTCTTGGCATCTCTTTGTCTTCAGAGACAAGGGTGCTCTTTTACTCTGGGTGTATAGAGGATACCTTTTACATGAGAGGTTTATGACCTGTTTCAAGGGAAAACGCTGAAGGGAAGTCAAAATGACTTTGCTTCTGCTGTGTTTTCTAACTCCTTCAGCTTAAAATATTCAGTGTGTCAAGGTGCCATATTTGGGGGTAGCATGTTCCTGAACCCCATCAAATTCAAAACAGGAAGATAATGATAAAGAGCTTTTCTTCCATCTGGTCAGTAATACTGAAATGATTAGATTATCTCAGGGAAGTTTCACCCATGTGGCAAGTCCAGTTGAGTGTTGAAACATGGATAAAATTTAGATGATTGAACATCAGAGTTGAAAAAAGAGGCAGGAGCCTGGATTGATCTGAGACAGAACTCTCTTGTTTATTTATTTATTTAACTTTTTGCCATTTTGTGTGGCATGTGGTATCTAAGCTTCCCCACCAGGGATCGAACTTGTGTCCCTTGCAGTGAAAGTGCAGCGTCCTAACCAGCGGACCAGCAGGGAACTGCAGGACTCTGCTGTTTAGACTGAAGTTTTTATGTAGGTGTTGTGCGGGTTATGAATGGACAGAGTTCCTGAAGATTGTGAATTTTGATGTTTAGTGTAATTTTTAAGAGTTCAGCTGCTGGAATCAGATTCTCAAATGCTGACTCTACAGTTTGTATCACCTTCCACAAATTGCTTCACCTCTCTGGACCTCACTTTCTGAATCTGTTCAAGGAGGATGATAGTGGTACTTACCTCATTGACTTGCTGGGAGAATTAAAGTAATTAATGCATGTAAAATGATTATAATAGTCACCTGCACCTGTTAAACACTCAATAAATGCGACTTTTGTCATTAGGAAGAGTTTGAAAACTGACAGAGGAGTTTTAAGTTTTATGTGATAAGTGACAGCCAACATAGTTTCTTTATTATATAGTGATGTGTTCTAAGCATCATTTAACGAAAAACTGTTAGAGAATATTGGGCCAGTTCCTATGGAGGAAAGCTTTAGTTGAGCTGTAACAGGACATACCTGGTTTTAAGATAATGAGAGCCTAGGATAATAGCTACAGTAAAAATGACGATAAGGAAAAAAAAAGACCAAAAAAATGTATTTTCCTTCCAAAACATGTTTGATAAAACTGTCAGTACTTCTGTTGATAAAACAAGATCTCCAGGTCAGGTATGAAGAAATAGCAGCTTGGTGCTGCTTCCCGTCATGTGGTGAGAGCGAAAAGAGAGGGGGCATAGCTGATAATGAAGGATCTTCCGAGGAGTGATTGTTGAGATGGAATGACAGATAGTGTCTTGGGCAGAGTGGTGGAGAGGGTGCTGGGTCAGAGTTCTCAGGGAGGGAGGGGGGAGTGTTAGGAGGCAGTCAGGTTGGGAGAGGAAAGCTATTCAGTAGGAAATAAGTAGTAGGAAAAGAAGGCAAAATATATAGACCATTTCTTTAGAACCTGGGAGGCAGGATCCTTGGGGTTTAGTTGTAGATTTTTAACTTCATGACTTTTGACAATTTGTGTGTTACTAATAGAATTTATCTGCACATAACTGAAAGTACTTATTTTTACATTTAGGAAGCACTTTGACTTTTTGGATTATCTTAATATATATACAGTAATATCAATATAGCAAATTATCGGGATCCTGAGAAGAAGTAAAAGGGCTTCCTGCACATCCAGGCTGACCCAACTCACACAATTCATGCACCAAGAAGAGACTGAAACTGATATACATGAAATGATTATTATCAGTTATTATAAACCATAGAAAACCATTTGAAGGCGTAGGGTGAAGAAAAGAAAGAGCTTTATGGTAGGTACACCAATGGCAGTGACAACTATATTACTTAGTAAAAACCTGAAAGGGCAAAAGATAAGTGTAGTGTAGTATTTGGGGACAGTTTGAGGGGAGAGTACCATCAGCTCTGATTCACCTCGCCTTGCATTTGAGGGTGTGATTATAGGAGCTTAAAATAACTTTCAAAGTAATTTGCAGTTTAAAAGTTAGTGTCCCAATTAGAAAGTGAAGAGTTTGAGCTTCAGAACTAGATCTCCTGATTTGGAGTTGGGATAGCAAGTTGGATGCCTTCTTTGCTTCCCTGCCTGAATGAAAAGTTTAGTTCACTGTGCTCAGTTTCAGAAAAGTGAGGCAGTCCATGGTAGCTTTTTGAAAGATATCCATTCGTTAAGACTAAACCAGAAGGATTTTTAAAGAGATAACCTATTATTTGTGAATTAGCAACTGCATTCAAAAGATATTCTAGTTTAGAATAGGTTATTGACACTAATTAATTGACAAGGTTCATCTAAAATTCTGCTTTCAAAGTATAATAATATACTGACACTGATTTTGAACATAAAATTAGGTACCACTGAGAACGCTGTGGCACTTAGTCCTAAATTTGCCAGTTATTCCATATCAATTTCTTATTGTTGACAATGGATAATTTTTTTTCTCAGATACTATTAAAAGGATCATTAGAATATTCAGAATGGGTTAAAATGGGCATATGAAGCTGTCCTAAGCAGCATTTAAGTTGAAATTTGCTTTGAAAAGCACTTAAGCTGACTCTGTTGTATACTTCAGTAACTTTGGTTGTACTAAAACACCTTATATGTGATCTATTAAAATCTCCCACTGTGTGTGTTTAAAGATTTCCTTTGGTTTAAAAACAATGCTAAAAACCCTTATGCAGCGTTCAGAGTGATATGTGTTTTCAAACAGAAGCCCATCTCATTTCAAGAGATGAAATAAGTGTCATTAAAATGGTAACTCAAATCAGTCAAAGCACTTTTGTGGAAGATTTAGATTAAAAGTGATTAAGAACTGTTGTGGTTTGCTGATAGACACTATTTTGTATTACATTAATTTCCCCATTTAAAAATAGATGATTGCTTTTAGTGCTTTAGGAGAACATTCAGTATCTCCTGAAATGCTTAGAGTTACTGGGGTGATCCCATTATACGATGTCACTGGCCCAAAAAAGAACACTGAAGATTGAAGGCATCCCAGCAAGTCCACTCTCTCAGCATCAACAGACCCACAACAAAGTCTGTGGGGAAAAGAGGGATTTGTTAGCTTTTGCCTCCAAAATGGCTAACAGAAATTGGAAGAGGAAAAATTTAGTTGAAAATTCTCAAAATGTTTTGAACAGAGCTGGTTGAATGTTTGGTGCTGAAAGGTGTGAATAATCTTGGCAAGAGATCAGGCAGATTGAACAAGTGGATGTTCAGTTTGTCCCTGATGTCTACTGTGCCCCAGATCAGCTCTGAAGTAGCTTTGCAGCTTTCATTCATTTGCTTAACTTAGGCTTCTTCTGGGACATTTCTTGCCTGTGGATGTGAAAAACCAGTACAGTTCAACTGCTTGACAGATTTTGTTTTTAGTGAAGTTAAAGTCAACCAATCAGAATTATCAATTGGCCCTATTAGATTAGATAACTCTAATTATTACTTTGTACAGCATATCTTTTTAATAAATATAAGTTAAAAGAATGTGGATCTGCTAAAACCCATTGAATTGTACATGTTAAATGACTGAATTGTGCGGTATGTAAATTGCATTTCATTAAGCTGATAAAGAGTATTTCTGTGGAGAGTAAGGGTCATTGGGAGCATCTGAAGTGGACACTGTGGGGAGATGGACGAGAGGTAGAGAGTATCTGGCAGGGAAGGCTGAAGGAAGGAATGGGCCTTGAACTGGGTCTAGATGCTGGGCAGGATTTCCAGTGACTTCCCAAGAGGAGGCAGAAGTTGTCTTCTTTCCCCACGTCTTCAAGCAATGGGTACACTCTGCCAGAAGAGTCATAAATTCAGATTTTAGAGAAAAATCCAGGATCCCATTTCAGGGGATAACTCTGGCCAGGAAAGGGATCTGGATGTGATTGGCAGCCCTCCAACTGGTGGCTTCATAGGCAGGTTCTCAAGAGCCCAAGGGTTTGATAACATACTCTCCTCAAATGTTCACTAAACGTCCACTCTCTTCTGCTTGCCAGACACGAGATACAGGAAGACACAGGCCATAGCCACAAGGAACTTCAAAGTCAAGTCTGCCATGAGGCCTGAAATTTACCACAAAACACTTCCCTTTGGAGAGTTCAAGGGCTGCTGATAGAATCACAGAATCATGGGTGTTAAGTACAACCTCTATTTTATATAAGAATTAAGTTCATATTCTACCAGCTGTTAAGACCTTGAGCCAGTCATATGACCTGTCTGACCTTCAACAAAATGTGATAAGGAAAAAAAAGTGTGGAATATGTGAAATGATTAACTTATGTGTCCCTAAAAAGATATCCCTGTAGGTGTCCCTACAAAAGTATCATTTGTGTTTGAGGATTTTATGATGCCATATTATGATTAAAATAGTAAAACCCAGAAATATTTAAAAAGTGTTTTTCCAAGATCTTTTATATTTTGAAAGAGTGAAGGTTAAATCTAAAGTGAGTGATGGATAAAGGAAGAAAAGAGGAATGAAAAAATACACATACACACATGCAGCATGTTGTCTATTAAAAATTGGGGGGCTGTAAAATTAGGCCTTCGAAACATCATAGAATAGTAGCCTCATACATTGTAAATTGAAAAGACACATTACAAATGTTACTCCAAATGAAGTTTAAGTTCAGGGAAAAAAAAATGAATTGCTAACCATTTAAAAGATTTTATCAAATTTTAAAATAATGATGGGTCCCACACAGGTGTGTAATTAGCTCCATAGGTATTATCTTTAGACTTTGGGGGAAATTTTTGAAAATAAACCATTGAAGCAGGAGACTACAGCACTGGGGCTCATCCTCCCAGGCTGCTGGTGCATACCTGAAACTCCCATTTCTCGTTACTGCTGCAGCAAAAGCAAATGTTTCTTCTGCTGTTGTAAGTCCTGTGGTATTTCTTAGCAGGACAGGGGGATAGGTGTTGCGGGGCACAGATCTGGTAATGTCGAGTGCCATCAGGAATCTTTGGGACCTGGCAGTCAGGGTCAATATATTCCA
This sequence comes from Neotragus pygmaeus, assembly GCA_006410875.1. Lineage (NCBI taxonomy): Eukaryota > Metazoa > Chordata > Mammalia > Artiodactyla > Bovidae > Neotragus > Neotragus pygmaeus. The sequence goes on along the minus strand of SJYV01052611.1, from coordinate 35,809 downwards.
AGGGTCCCTTCATCAGCCTTATTTATTGACCAGACATTGATTCGTCACCAGTGTGCTTGGTAATTGACAAGACATAGGGAACTCTAAGAAAAGGTGACATTCCTAAAGAAGTTAAGTATTCATACAATTCACAGGTAAATCCTCTGTAGATAAGTAAGAAGGTCATCTGAATGAAAAGATGAAAAGGAACTGACATGAGTAGAGTAACCACTGTGTGTCCAGCATCTCATCTGAACGATTTAATCCAAACTTCAGGATAAGTGTATGGGGTAGGCACTGTTAACTTCAGTAACTTGTTGATCTTGGAGTCAGTCCTTTATCCTTTATTTTTCACAAGTACCTATTTGGAAAATGATTCACTCTCACATTTACTAATTAATACGAAGTTAAATCCTGAAGACCAACTCTTTCATTTTACAGTTGAGATAACGAAGGCTCAGAGATGTGAAGAGACTTCAGGATAATGTTGTTCCAACTGTTTTATTCATGAACCACATAAAGCTACTGAAATTGATTCTAATGATGGAGGCTAACTTAATGAATAAAACGTTGAAAAGAAATCTTTTCCCTTAGCAACCCTGTGGAACATCTAGCTGTAGCCACTAGGAAGTACAAGATTATTCACCACACTGGGCCCTAATGTTCCCTGTGGGAAAGAGAGACTGTTGTTCCCTCTTCAGCTTGAAGGCCAGCTCTCACCCCTAGGTTAGAGATTTGAATTTAGAAGCAATTACAAAATAACCTCCATTTAAAAACTACAAATACTATTGAATTATCACGTGTGGATTTTTTTCTTCTCAACATTTTGTGGAACCTCTTCAAACGTGTAATTTTGCTAAATGGCTGTTTGCACCAAGAAGTTTCAATGATAAGAAAAAGTAAAGCTCTGAGTACTTCATTAGAATTTATTTGTCCTCTTTATTTCCAAATGAAGAGCCTTCAAATCTGGTAGGTAACTGCCATGGTTGAAAATAGTCTTGCCAATGGGTAGCGTATGTGTGTCCTGTTTTGTGATGGAGATATCATTAGGGATGTTTCTGAGAAACGTCCAAAAACAGTGTGCAGTGTGGGAGCATGACTGTTCAAACTATTACGTTAAAATGTACTTTTATGGAAAAAAGGCTAAACGATTGCACCAAAGGTTCTTTTATTTTACTTCAGCTAATTTTTAAATTACCAGTAGAAGAAGTGAATTTTGTGAAATGAAATCTGCTATACCTCTTCTTCTGTTACCTCAAAGGAAAGACTTTGTTTACTCTTCTGAAAAGTTTAATATTGAACTAAAGATGGGCTGGGTCAGATGAGGCACTAAGGTAAGGATGGGGAGTTAATTGTGATGGGCTTTTATGATTTATAATGGAATGAAGTGGGAAAAAAAAAGCAAAAACTTTCAATCCCTCTTTTCTTTATTGTAGACTGTATAGGACAGTCTAAAGAAACGCTACTCAGGACCAATGCAGCTACCCTCATATCCTAAGTAACTGTTGGAAGTGTTCTCTTCTGTAAATCTGGAAGGAATCTGAAAAGCAAATGTAACTAATGGTCCATAAATACAAATTTTAGAGAAATACAGTAAAACCTTTAAGCTTTAAAAATAATTTAAAGTCAAACCAACAGATTTGAATAGGGGAACAAAGTGTTCTTTGTTCTGCCTTCTACCTTCTGAATTTTGCTATGGAACTTTAAGCCAGGGATTTGTAGAATTTTTTATTTTTTTTTATTTTTGCCCCTACACTAGTTGTTACTATTAAAATTCAGCTTGCTTTGCAGGCCACCGCTCTGTCCCCTTGAATTGAGTTTTTATGTTAGCACTCCTGTAAATATGCTTGAATTACTTCAATAGGTCCTTCAGACAGTTTTCCATTCTTCACAGTAACTCTTGCGGCTTTTATATCCTATTCATTCTACTCTCCCGTTAGACTTCCAGGAGTAGTAGAATCGTTATTTCTCTCTCTTCATTGTTCCTGAGCATTTCTCCTTCACTGGGAAACATCCCTGTTCTCCTGAGTAATAAAATGAACACTTTAAATGTAAACCCTATGTAATAGAGTTGCTTAGTGCTATTTGAATTCAGTTGCAGAAGAATCTCAGGAGATTCCCAGGTGAAATCTGAATCTATCCCTATACATGGAAGGCAAGGAAAAACCAGAGAAAGAGACAGATTATTCTAGATTGGTAGGTCGCAGGTTTAATGAACAAAGGGACTTATACAAGATGAATGGATCTCTGTACCTGCTCTCCAGAGTCATAAGAGTTTATGTAGGGGCCATCTGGGATTTAGTCATGTATACCGTTTAGATGATCTTAATGGCGCATTGCGGTCTCAAGGCTGCACGCTTGAAGTGGCTCCCAGTGCTGGAGTGGTGGTCAGAGCACACATTCCGTGGCCAGAGGAGGAGGCAAGAAGCGTCTGATTGCCCAGGTCCAGCTTGTAGGTCAAGTGACGGTCATATCCTCTCAATAACCTTCTCCGATAGGTGGTTATAGTGTTAAACAGCTTGTCAAAACCCAATTAAAACCACATACATGAAACAAAGTTCTCAGGTCATTATTTTATGCCCTTTCTTTGCTTAATACCCTCAAACTGTATCCCATCACTTTTGATAAAGTCCAAAATCCTTACTGTGGAGCCTAAAGGGTTCTGGAATGATCTCATCCTTAGTTAGCTTTTGGCCCTCTTCTCCCCTTACCATATTGTCACTCCTTCACTTTCTCAAATGCCTCAAGCTTCTTGCCATCAGGAGCTTCATGCCGTACTCAGGTCAGGAATGGTCTGCCCACCCACTCTCACCTAGCTCCTACTGTGCCTTTACGTCCCTGCTTAAAAGATCCTCTATGAAACTCCCACTGGCTTTATGGCCAGGTGGAGTCCCCTGTTGTAAGCTTTCATAGCAATGTTTCTGTTGTTGATCAGCCATGAAGTTGTGTCCGATCTGCGACCCCATGGACTGTAGGAAGCCAGGGTTCCCTGTTCTTCACCATCTCCTGGAGTTTACTCAAGCTCACGTCCATTGAGTCGGTGATGCTATCCGACCATCTCAGCTTCTGTCGCCCCTTTTCCTCATGCCATCAATCTTTCCCAGCATCAGTTTTTTCCAATGAGTTGATTTTTCTTATCAAGTGGCCAAAGTATTGGAGCTTCAGCATCAATCCTTCTAATGAATATTCAGGATTGACTTACTTTAGGATTGACTGTTTTGATAAGCTTGCTGTCCAAGGAACTCTCGAGAGTCTTCTCCAACACCACACTTTGAAAGTATCAGTTTTTTGGTGCTCAGCCTTCTTTATGGCCCACCTCTCACATTTGTACGTTACTATTGGAAAAGCCATAGCTTTAACTATATAGACCTTTGTTGGCAAAGTGATGTCTCTGCTTTTTAACACATTGTCTAGGTGTGTTATAGCTTTTTTTCCAAGGAGCAAGTATCCTTTAATTTCATGGCTGCAGTCACCATCTGCAGTGATTTTGGAGCCCAGGAAAATAAAACCTGTCACTGTTTCCATTTCCCCCCCATATTTGCCGTGAAGTGGTGGGACCAGATGCCATGATCTTAATTTTTTGAATGTTGAGTTTGGAGCCAGCTTTTTCACTCTCCTCTTTCACCTTCATCAAAGAGGCTCTTTAGTTCCTTTTTGAAACATTTTTTCCATATGCCCCACAGGGTTCCTGAGATATAATAGTTGCTCAATAAATATTCGTGGAGCAGACTAGTTAAGGCTAGCAGCTAGCAGGATAGTTGAGGCTACTTAACTATCACTGAATAGATTCTTCTGGATACTAGTAACCATTTAACTACTCTACCTCTACATCTATAAGCAGGAAATGACTTTATACTTCTGAAGTCTTCTCTACTGTTGAAGTAGCTCCCCTCTTAATTGTATTTCCTCCTTAAGCAGTCTCATCTGTGCCTTCAGGTTTAATCATCACCATTACCCAGATGATTCTCAAGTTAATATTTGCAGTTCAGAATTCCTCCTTGAGCTCTGGATCTATGTATCTAATTGCCTATCTGGAGGCTTCCCTTCAAAGTTTCAAATGTATATCAAGTTCCATGTTTTAACTGGGATATTGCTAACTGTTGTAACAAACAGTCCAAAATTCCAGTGGAATTGCACAGTACAACTTGTTTTCTTAGCCCAGTTCAGAGTTTCTGGTTGGCAAGCAGCCTTCTAACATGGTAATTTTTAGGGAAGCCTACTCCCTTATACTTGGAGTTTTGCTCTCTTTTAAGGCTTGTAGACTTCTTGCATGAGGTCAGCNAGGGATTTGATTTAGGTCATACCTGAGTAGTCTAGTGGTTTTCCCTACTTTCTTCAATTTAAGTCTGAACTTTGGCAATAAGGAATTCATGATCTGAGCCACAGTCAGCTCCTGGTCTTGTTTTTGTTGACTGTATAGAGCCTCTCCATCTTTGGCTGCAAAGAATATAATCAACCTGATTTCAGTGCTGGCCATCTGGTGATGTCCATGTGTAGCGTCTTCTGTTGTACTGATGGAATATTACTTGGCCATAAAAAAGAACACATCTGAATCAGTTCTAACAGGGTGAATTATACAGAGCCTATTATACAGAGTGAAGTAAGTCAGAAAGAAGAAAACAAATATCATATATTAACATATACATGTGGAATCTAGAAAGATGGTACTGATGAACCTATATGCTGGGCAGCAATGGAGATGCAGACAGAGATCAGACTTGTGGACACGTCAGGGAAGGAGAGTAGCGTGGAAGCACATACACTCCGTATGTAAAACAGATCGCCGGTGGGAATTTGCTGTGCGACTCAGGGACTTCAAACTGCGGCTCTGTACAACCTAGAGAGCTGGGATGGGGTTGGGAAGTGGGAGGGAGCTACAAGAGGGAGAGGACATCTGTATAACTATGGCTGATTCATGTGGATGTATGGCAGAAACCAACACAAATATTGTAAAGCAATTATCCTTCGATAAAAAATATATATATATATTCTTTTTTAAAAAAGAATCCAGCTTGCAATGCAAGGTACACAATTTTGAAACCTGGTTGGGGAACCAAGATTCCGTTTGCCACGGAGCAAGTAAGCCTGCATGCCGCAACTAGAGACTCCCGGCGCTGCCACGAAAGAAGGATCCTACGGGATGCAATGCAGATCCTGAGTGCCACAACTAAGACCTGATGCAGCCAAACAAATAAATTAAAAACCATTTGTTTTCAGTTACCCAGCTTGCAACAACGTGGATGGACCTAGAGACGATCATAGCAAGTGGAGTAAATCATACCAAGAAAGACAAGTATCAAATGATGTCACTCATACGTAGACTCTAAAATGATTATTAAATTAATAATCATTAATTAAATGATTAATTAATACAATTAAATTTATTTACAAAATAGAAATAGAGACACAGGAAACAAATTTACGTTTACCAAAGGAAAAAACAGGGGAGGGATAAATCAGAAGTAGGGGGTTAGCAGACACACACTACTCTACACAACATAGATAAACACAGACCTACTCTACAGCACAGGGGACTACCTTCAATATTGTGTAATAGCCTATCATGGAAAAGAACCTGAAAAAGTAATATATGTATATACCTGAATCACTTTGCTGTACAGCTGAAACACTGTAAATCAACCACACTTCCATTTTTTAAAAAAAGGAAGCCAAAGAAATTTAAAAAAACCCACAAAGGAAACAAATGAAAAGATACCCAGCATGTATTTGCATCTCTATTTTCTAAACCAATTAAATATGTCTTGCCACCAACCTGGCAGAAAGTCCAGCCTGCAGGTGCTTTGTGAATTCCGCTCTCTGTGTGGCCCTGGGCTCAAGCAGGAGCAGAGGCCCGAGGAAGGACCTAGGGCTCTGGGGCTCCCACCCTTGACCCACAGGGTCCTCATGAAGGCAGGCATCCACTTCTCTCAGGCTGAGCATCAGCATGAAGGGCCAAGCCAAGGCTTCCAGCTCGGGCAGGCTGCTCCCGGAAGCACACAAGTCAGGTGACCCGCCCAAGACCTCGTGGGTACACAAGGCACAGCTCTCCCCACCCCCGCCCCCTGCCCAGGTGGAAACCCCCAGAGGCCTAAAGTCAAGCCATCACCCCCTGTCCAGGGTGAGACACCGCCCTCTTCCTATCTACAGAGCAGCCTCCTCCCCTTCACTGGTGGTAGAGAAGGTGCAAGCCTAACTTCAGCCTCATAACTGCCCTCCCCCAACCAAAGGGGCGATCAGACCCCAGCCCAGATATTACCGAGCAGACGCCTGAAGGCAAGAGTCAGAGTCGTTTTGCCCCATGCTCTGCTTGCTTCTGTTACTCGCCAGCACACATACATACACACAAGTGGGGAATTTTCAAGTCAAAACCTAGCTTCCTTTCTTTCATTGAAAAATCAAGTGCTCTGGAATGTCAGACCTACACGCCCACATGCCATAACCCATCGGAGCTGACTAAGTGGCTTTTCACGGGACCTGTGTTCTCTGCTTCGCCCCAGTCTCCACTCTTCCCTATTGCTGCTGTCGGGCCACTTCACAAACTTATGTTACCTACTTGTGAGAATCAAATCTGGCATTCGTTGACCTAGACCTCAGGACATTAAATGTTTGGCTATATTTCTGAGCATAAGAAAAGGAATTCTTTCAGACTTACCAAAGAACAAGACAAAACATAATGTTTCAATAGCTTATCCTATCATATAGGTGCAAAAATAACTTCTCTGATGGCGAAACACAGGAGAAGATAGACATCAGCAACTTACTTTTTCTTATGACTTTTAATGTGGACCATTTTTTTAAGGTCTTTATTGAATTTGTTACAATATTGCTTCTATTTTATGTTTTGGTTTTGGGGCCCCTAGGTATGTGAGATCTTAGCTCTCTGCCCAGGGATTGAACCCACGCCCTCTGCATAGGGAGGCGAGGTCTTGACCACTGGACCGTCAGGCAAGTCCCCTAAACACCAGCAACTTTCCAGTCTCATGTGGCACACAGTAACTAATTCATCTACAGTTAAAGAAACAATCCTGATACTTGTTTAGGGTGGCGAGGCAGACTTTATTCAGGACTGTGGTCACTGGCTCAGGGCCCACTGCAATCGGGTTTGTAATAGGGGAGACAGTGGGCTCCACTCTGGATACAAAGAAATGTGGCCATTTATAGCCGCCAAGGAGTAAGATGAGGGGAAATACATGGAAAATTACAAAGAGGAAACATCAAGGGTACAAGAGGATTTCTGGCTAAAACATCCTGCAGGCAGGTCGGGCTGATCGGATATCAGTCCCCTGGGGGCTAGAGGGATAAGGACTTTGGCCAGATTTTGAGGGCAATGAGATATTGATGGTGGGGTTCTGGCGAGGCTGACCTGTAGATGTGCATGCTAAGTCGCTTCAGTTGTGTCCGACTCTTTGCAACCCTAGGGACTCTAGCCAACCGGGATCCTCTGTCAGTGGAATTCTCCAGGCAAGAATACTGGATTGCATTGCCGTGCCCTCCCTCCTCTAGGGGATCTTCCAAACCAAGGGGTCAAAGCCAAGTTCCTTTGGCACTGGCAGGCAGGCTCTTAACTGCTACCGCCACCTGGGAAGCCCGAGGCTGACATTAGTCTCCCCAGAGACTGGGTCTCTTCGAAAAGGAGCTCAGAAGAGCCTGACTGGAGTTTCATCTGGGAGTGACCTCATCCTGCCTCCCCTCCCCCTCCACAAGGACAGCTGACTCCCTGAAAGCCCAGAGGGACAGCCACTGGCTGCCAGCGTCTACAAAATGTTGGCCTTTCCTCCCGCAACTCAAGGAGCTTTGACTAAAATGTCTGTGGGGGGAAATCCCCAAAATAGCTGGGCGTGCTGAATGATCATCAGCATTAACCGTCTCTCCCAGCAGCGGAGAAAAGAGAGCTAGCCTCAAAGCAGCCAGGGGCTCAGCCCCACCTCTGTCCACTGAGCACAGGTCCCTCAGAGGTGCTGCGTCACCACGTGGCAATGGAGTTAGGGGGCTCTATCCCCCTTACGGAAAAGAGCAGAATTCATACATGTAGACTGTAGGCATCCCAGGTGGCACTAGTGGTAAAGAACCCCCTGCCAGTGTAGGAGACATAAGAGATGCCAGTCCCATCCCTGGGTAGGGAAGATCCCCTGGAGGAGGGCATGGCAACCCACTCCAGTATTCTTATCTGGAGAATCCCATGGACAGAGGAGCCTGGAGCGCTACATTTCAGAGGATTACAAAGAGTCAGACACGACTGAGCGACTAACTACACTTACTTAGACTGCTGTTGGGTAATCTCCCAACATCCATCTCATTCCCTTAAGCAGAACCACACAGTCCTGGAAGGTCTGTTGTTGTTTGTCCAACTCTTTGCAATTCCATGGACTGTAGCCCGCCAGGCTCCTCTGTCCATGGGATTCTCCAGGCAAGAATACTGGGGTGGGTTGCCATGCCCTCCTCCAGGGGATCTTCCTGATCCAGGAATCAAACCTGCATCTTCTGCATTGGCAGGAGGATTCTTTACCGCTGAGCCACCAGGAAAGACCCCCTGGAAGGTCTAGGGAGTGACTTTTCTAATTAGGTGAGTCTTAAGGATAGTGTAAGTGTTAGGTAGGCAGAACAGGGAATAGGAGTCCAAAATGGCGGTGGCTAAAAGACAAGGAAGGGAAAGCCCGCGAAAATAGAACAAAAGAAGGTCCGAGGACCGGAGTGAGGACCTCAGGTAAACAACACTCCTGGCTGGCCCAATTTACATAGGACAGGCCCAGGGAGAGAAAAACATAAATAGAAGACCCAACGCCAGCTCTCTGTCTCTCCTGCCCGCTGGGGCGCCCGTCTCCTCGTGTCTATGGATCAACGTGCCCTCACACCTCGAAGATGGATTTTCCTGCTATCTTCTAAACAAAATAGAGCTGTAACACTGATTTGTCTAAGAGCTATAACATGGTCCATTTGAGACCTGAGAGCTATAACACGGTCTATCTAAGCCCTGAGTGCTGTGACACGCCAAGGGGGCTTTAATGTCCATCACTCCAAATCTTTGTTGTGACGAGACAAAGAACCAAGGATCATACACTCACGTGACACAAGAAAGGAACAGACCTGCTTTCCTGGGCACCCAGGCCACCAGGTGTACACCCAGCAAGTAGCTCACCCCAGTGCCTTTGCACATCACGGAGAGTGAATGACCGTAAGCAGAGCTGTTCCTTTTACTGGACAATGTGGAAGAAGCATGCCAGGAACCACAGGAACCAGGACTCCACATTGCTTCTCAGACTCCCATCTGTCCACTGAAGACACTCAGCACACGACGGAAGCAGTGCATTTTGCCTTTGAAACATCTTTCACATTTCCGAGTCCAGTCTCCAAGCTCCTTGACTGGAAGTGTGTTTGTCTTTAGAAAGCAGCCATTCTTGACCAAATGCACACAGAGATTGCCATCTACCTGCTAGAGCTTCCACGAGAAACTGTTTCGTCTCTCTCCAATGCCTCCACTTCTAAACTNTCTGGGAGGGAAAACAGTAAATCATGTTTCTCCTTTCCCTGACCTTGTTACGTGTCATGGTCTCTAACGATCACGCCAAAAATTACAGCTTGCAGTTTAGAAGTGGAGGCATTGGAGAGAGACGAAACAGTTTCTCGTGGAAGCTCTAGCAGGTAGATGGCAATCTCTGTGTGCATTTGGTCAAGAATGGCTGCTTTCTAAAGACAAACACACTTCCAGTCAAGGAGCTTGGAGACTGGACTCGGAAATGTGAAAGATGTTTCAAAGGCAAAATGCACTGCTTCCGTCGTGTGCTGAGTGTCTTCAGTGGACAGATGGGAGTCTGAGAAGCAATGTGGAGTCCTGGTTCCTGTGGTTCCTGGCATGCTTCTTCCACATTGTCCAGTAAAAGGAACAGCTCTGCTTACGGTCATTCACTCTCCGTGATGTGCAAAGGCACTGGGGTGAGCTACTTGCTGGGTGTACACCTGGTGGCCTGGGTGCCCAGGAAAGCAGGTCTGTTCCTTTCTTGTGTCACGTGAGTGTATGATCCTTGGTTCTTTGTCTCGTCACAACAAAGATTTGGAGTGATGGACATTAAAGCCCCCTTGGCGTGTCACAGCACTCAGGGCTTAGATAGACCGTGTTATAGCTCTCAGGTCTCAAATGGACCATGTTATAGCTCTTAGACAAATCAGTGTTACAGCTCTATTTTGTTTAGAAGATAGCAGGAAAATCCATCTTCGAGGTGTGAGGGCACGTTGATCCATAGACACGAGGAGACGGGCGCCCCAGCGGGCAGGAGAGACAGAGAGCTGGCGTTGGGTCCTCTATTTATGTTTTTCTCTCCCTGGGCCTGTCCTATGTAAATTGGGCCAGCCAGGAGTGTTGTTTACCTGAGGTCCTCACTCCGGTCCTCGGACCTTCTTTTGTTCTATTTTCGCGGGCTTTCCCTTCCTTGTCTTTTAGCCACCGCCATTTTGGACTCCTATTCCCTGTTCTGCCTACCTAACACTTACACTATCCTTAAGACTCACCTAATTAGAAAAGTCACTCCCTAGACCTTCCAGGGGGTCTTTCCTGGTGGCTCAGCGGTAAAGAATCCTCCTGCCAATGCAGAAGATGCAGGTTTGATTCCTGGATCAGGAAGATCCCCTGGAGGAGGGCATGGCAACCCACTCCAGTATTCTTATCTGGAGAATCCCATGGACAGAGGAGCCTGGAGCGCTACATTTCAGAGGATTACAAAGAGTCAGACACGACTGAGCGACTAACTACACTTACTTAGACTGCTGTTGGGTAATCTCCCAACATCCATCTCATTCCCTTAAGCAGAACCACACAGTCCTGGAAGGTCTGTTGTTGTTTGTCCAACTCTTTGCAATTCCATGGACTGTAGCCCGCCAGGCTCCTCTGTCCATGGGATTCTCCAGGCAAGAATACTGGGGTGGGTTGCCATGCCCTCCTCCAGGGGATCTTCCTGATCCAGGAATCAAACCTGCATCTTCTGCATTGGCAGGAGGATTCTTTACCGCTGAGCCACCAGGAAAGACCCCCTGGAAGGTCTAGGGAGTGACTTTTCTAATTAGGTGAGTCTTAAGGATAGTGTAAGTGTTAGGTAGGCAGAACAGGGAATAGGAGTCCAAAATGGCGGTGGCTAAAAGACAAGGAAGGGAAAGCCCGCGAAAATAGAACAAAAGAAGGTCCGAGGACCGGAGTGAGGACCTCAGGTAAACAACACTCCTGGCTGGCCCAATTTACATAGGACAGGCCCAGGGAGAGAAAAACATAAATAGAGGACCCAACGCCAGCTCTCTGTCTCTCCTGCCCGCTGGGGCGCCCGTCTCCTCGTGTCTATGGATCAACGTGCCCTCACGCCTCGAAGATGGATTTTCCTGCTATCTTCTAAACAAAATAGAGCTGTAACACTGATTTGTCTAAGAGCTATAACATGGTCCATTTGAGACCTGAGAGCTATAACACGGTCTATCTAAGCCCTGAGTGCTGTGACACGCCAAGGGGGCTTTAATGTCCATCACTCCAAATCTTTGTTGTGACGAGACAAAGAACCAAGGATCATACACTCACGTGACACAAGAAAGGAACAGACCTGCTTTCCTGGGCACCCAGGCCACCAGGTGTACACCCAGCAAGTAGCTCACCCCAGTGCATTTGCACATCACGGAGAGTGAATGACCGTAAGCAGAGCTGTTCCTTTTACTGGACAATGTGGAAGAAGCATGCCAGGAACCACAGGAACCAGGACTCCACATTGCTTCTCAGACTCCCATCTGTCCACTGAAGACACTCAGCACACGACGGAAGCAGTGCATTTTGCCTTTGAAACATCTTTCACATTTCCGAGTCCAGTCTCCAAGCTCCTTGACTGGAAGTGTGTTTGTCTTTAGAAAGCAGCCATTCTTGACCAAATGCACACAGAGATTGCCATCTACCTGCTAGAGCTTCCACGAGAAACTGTTTCGTCTCTCTCCAATGCCTCCACTTCTAAACTGCAAGCTGTAATTTTTGGCGTGATCGTTAGAGACCATGACATGTAACAAGGTCAGGGAAAGGAGAAACATGATTTACTGTTTTCCCTCCCAAAGGTTGCCTGAATTTCTAAGGGTCAGAGGTAGGCTCAGCTTTTTCCTGAGGGTTAAATACACAAGAAACTCAATAATCAGAGGTCAGGATAATGATAAATGACTTTCTTCCCTTCTCATAGCCCTCTTCTCAAAGAGGTCCATAGAGCTGGGAAGATATAGAAGATAAAAGAGATAAAAACAAATCTAGGGCAAAACCAAAAAAGCCAAGAACCTCACAGCCGAGTTCTTGAAATCTAAACTAAGTTCTGGTCAATTAAACATTTTGAATGTGAACTCTGAGCTCAATCTCTTCCCTTGCATCATAAAGAAAAGACTAACACTGTACATGGAACAAATGTGAAACAGAATCGAAAATGTAAATTCAAGAATATTTTACACCTGAGTGAAGCCACCAAAAATTTAGAGAAGTGAAAGTAGCTAAAACAGGCTCCGTTCATTCTTTTGTTAAAACTTCGCTGAGATCTGCTTAGAGCAGAGTGAGAGAAAGGCTTAAATACAGAAGACGGGAGGCTTGCTGTCTAATCAGGTGTCCTGAGACGGGAAGAGTGGGCGAGGAGGGGCGGGAAGGCGGGAGACAGGGGCTCAAGCCCGGGGTCCTACTACCTCCTGCCTAGGTACTTGCACCTCCCAGCAGCCTCCCTTTATCCACCTGCAAAGCCCTTTCCCAAGTCCCGCAGCTCAGGTCAGCTATGGAGTGTTTGTTTAGAAGCCCCCAGCCTTCCTGGACTCAGTTGCTGCTAAGTCTTTTTAGATGTTAATTTGATGATTCACTCAAAGGCTTTCAAAAGAGGCTTTTAAGAAATGAAAGAAGCAAATGGGGTTTTAAAGCCCTGGCAGGCTGATTCAGATCAGTCTCCAGAGAGGTACAGAAGCATGCTGTAGAACTGGTTTGGCTTGGAACTGAAACCGCACGGAGGAGAAAATGTTTGCAGTACAGGGAGGCGTCACTTCCAGGAGGGAACTTAGCAAGGGGCCCATTTCCCAGTGCGGTTCATTTATCTTTAGAGATTTCTTTCCTGTCCATGTATCAGTATCACTGGAGGCTGGAAACAATCACCAAGTGAAAACTCCTACATTTCAATATTTAAGATTCAAATCAAAGCAATAAAAATTTCCTATGATTAAATCTCGGCTTCCCAGGTAGCTCAGTGGTAAAGAATCCACCTGCCAATGCAGGAGACACAGGAGACGCGGATTCGATCCCTGGGTCGGGAAGATCCCCTAGAGAAGGAAATGGCTACCAGCCCCAGTATTCTTCCTGGAAAATTCCATGAACAAAGGAGCCTGGCGGGCTATGGTCCATTAGGTCGCAAAGAGTAGGACACAACTGAGCATACACACGTATGCATGATTACATTTACACTATTAAAGTTTCAATATAGAACTATTTTTCATGGGTCTTATCCAAGATTCAGGGTTCTGGATGACTTTTACACTTTACTGTGGAATTCTCTTTCCATTTGCAAGATTTAAGTGTTTAACAAGTATTTGTTGGTGAAGGGACTAGCAGAAGCATGAGTGAGTCACACAAGAATCCGTTTACACCCTAAACCGCTAAGCTGGAGACGGAAAGTGCTGAGGACCGGGATCTTAGGAGGAAAGGCAATGCAGAACCTCTCCAAGAGTGTCGCTGAAGCCCACCCACCTGTCCACCAGCCCCTACCAAAGAAAGCAGATGGTTTCTTTCCTTTCTTCCCGTTTCTTTCTTCCTCTGTTTACCCACACTACTTGGCTTGTGGGATCTTAGTTCCCTGACCAGGGATAGAACCCATATCCACTGCCTTGGAAGGTGGAGTCTTAACCACTGGGCTACCGGGAAAGTCCCCCCCTTTTTTAGTGAAATATTTCAAGCCTACAGAAAGACATAAAAAGTCATACAATCAATACATGTTATTCCCCACCACCGAGTTTAAGAAATAAAACATTTCAAACAGTTCCCAGCATAACCCTAATTTTCCTCTCTCTCTTCAAGAAACAGCTCCTATCTGGAACTGAGTGTCTTCATTTCCATGTTTTTCTACTAATCATGTATATATTATTAATCACCTGTTGTTCAGTTACTAAGTCGTGACCAACTCTTTGCCACCCCATGGGCTGCAGCCCACCAGGCTCCTCTGTCCATGGGATTTCCCAGGCAAGAATCCTGGAGTGGGTTGTCATTTCCTTATCTGGGGGATCTTCTGACTCAGGGATCGAACTTAGCAGGCAGATTCTTTACCACTGAGCCACCAGGGAAATCCATTACTAACCACTAATTAGGTATTATGTACATTTTAAAGCCTCATCTGAATATGATACCACAGGGCTGCCCCAAGATGTGTGGGGTCCTGGGCAAATATTTTTTGTGGGGGGCCCTTGAGTTGCCCAAAATAGTGTTTCAGCCCTCTGCTGGCAGCCCAGTCTTGCTCTATGAAGTTCACAGCCAGTAGAAACAATCTGCCCACAGTCCCAGGAAGGCACAGCCTAGGCACCTCGGGGCTTCTGGTCAACCTTACGTGTTTCACTGGAGGTTGGGAGGGAGGGCAGGTCTCCATTCAAGCTCAGAACGCCCTGCCCAGAGAGCTGGGCCCAGGCCCTGGAGGAGTTGGGGAGGGGGCAGTCCCTCCAGGGTGCAGGGATTCCTAGACAGGAGGACCAGGACAGAGCTCCCAGTTGCCCCAGTCTAACACTGGCACTGGTTTACTGAAAGCCTGCTTCTGCAACTCACCTTTGCCGGTCAACACTCTGAGATCTCTCCATGCTGATCACCATAGCTCCAGCTCATTCATTTTCATTGCTATTCAATGGGTAACAATTTCTTTATCCATTCTTGTGATGATAGATATTTCCTTTGTTTCCAGTTCTCCACAGTAAAAGACTGAGTGTTTATTCAGACCTCAAACTCCAAGCCCATACAAGTGGAAATGTGTGGCAACAAATTCTTAGAAGCTATATTTTCCTCCCCCACTCAGAGCCTGGGCAAAGACAAATTTCTTTGTTATTTCTCTTCCCTAAAAGTCAGATGTTTTTATTTTATCCATTCCCTTCCAGGAGGATGTTGTAGCCCTCTGAAGGTCTTGGAACTATGTAAGTTTTCCTTGTCTCATCTCCCTTCTTGCATGAGCCACCAGGACACTGTTCCCTGAGCTTAAGGGGCCATCCAAACATTTAGGTTACCAGAGTGGCAAATACCCTCCACATGGCAGCAGCTTCAGCGTCTGCCTACAACTCCCACTTCCAGCTCCCTTTTCATTTGTGACTCCTGGAAATTTCTACTTCTGACCTCACACAGGTATTTTAAAAGATTTTTGTAGCATTTGAAATGAAATATATTACCAGCATTTGACTACAAATACAAATGAAATAGCAGCATTTCTAGCTATTTTGTACTGGGGCTGTTCTCACTTAGTTGCTGTTTATGTTTGTGCTGGTGTAGACTTAGCAGAGGTTCCAGTCTAGTTAATAGCATGGTGTGTCTTGGGAGTAGAGCACAGGACGTTAGTTTTTGCTGGTGAAGTTCCAGAAGACTGTGCAGGGCCCAGGTTCAACCCCTGTGGCAGCAGCTACCCAAAATCCAGAGTGAAGCTGGCTGCGGCAGAGGTAGCAGGTCGTTGGAGGCGCCAGTTCCAGGGTGCTGTGCCCAGAGTCAGTCTTGGAAGCCCTGTGGGTCCTGCTCCTCCAGCTCTTCTGGTGATTTTTGTCAGAAGCTAATTCCCTTTGTCAAAGCAATTTCTCATTAAAATTGGAAGAGTGGCAGCTGTTAGCGCCAGCTGAACCCTGCCCGACACAAACATCTGGAGTCTAAAGACAGAAGAGGACCTCCGTAGTGGTCTAGTAGCTAAGACTCCACGCTCCCAATGCAGGGTGCCTGGGTTCAATTCCTGTTGAGGGAATTAGATCCCATATGCCACAACCAAGACTTGGATCAGCCAAATAAGTAAATAAAAATAAATACATATTAAAAAAATAAAGACAGAATAAATGAATATTTATTAAAAAAAAATAAAGACAGAATGTTTTAAAAGGAGTCAGCCATGTTTGTAGTTGAACAAATGCAACTTAAGACAAGGTAGAGGCACCTTTAAAATTTTACTGCTATTTTTCAAAGATACATTGCACCTATCACATTGGCAAGTGTTCAAAATATAATGCCCAGTAATGGTAGATATTTGAGGAAGCAGAAACACCGTCATTCACTGCTCTTACTAATATAAATCTAACACAACCTTTCTGGACAAAAGAGCCTTAAAAATGTGTATGACCTTGGACCTGGTGCTTCTCCTTGGGAGAGTTTATCCTAAATGAATGATTAGGATATGCACAAAGATTTTATTCCAAGAATGTTCAGTGACTTATTGTCTAATTTTTTAAAAAGGAAATTATGTCATGTTGAACAGTTGAGGGCTGGTCCAATAAATTATGGCTCATATGTAATATAGAACATCACCCAGACTTTTAAAAATCTATAGTAGAAGAACGCTGATAATGGGAAGCTCTTGCCAATGTATTCAGTGAAAATAACAGTTATAAGCAATGAGCACAAGAGGATTCCAGTTTTGATAAAGAAGTAGATAAAATACTATTTTCAAGGTATTAACAAACAATATGGATGAATCGCACAGACGTCATTTTTGCACACGTTTCGGGGGGGCTGTGCCAGGCCTTCCGTTGCATCGCTTGGGCTTTAGCTGCGGTGATCGCAGCCTGCTCTCTCGTTGCCATGCACAGGCCTCTCCTTGCGGTGGCTTCTCTTGCTGCTGAGCATGGGCTTAGCTGCTCCACGGCATGTGGGATCTTCCCGGACCCAGAATCAAACCCATGTCCCCTGCGCGGGCAGGTGGGTTCCCAGGCACTGGACCACGAGGAAGGTCCTCACAGACATCATCTTGAACCAAAGGAGCCAGATGCAAAAGAAAGGCACATTAAAAGAAGTCAAAACGGTTTACCTTCCTGGATGGGGGCAGGGGTGCAGGGAGAATGGATATCGACGGGAAAGGAATGGAAAAGCACAATTTCCGGGGTGCTGTGGCTGTTTCCTATCTTGAGCTAGGATGTAGTCATACAGGTGCTCACGGATAGAACTGTTCTGAGTTGTGTACTTTGGATGGTCTTCCTGCACTTTATTGGAGAAGGCAATGGCACCCCACTCCAGTTACTCTCGCCTGGAAAATCCCATGGACAGAGGAGCCTGGTAAGCTGCAGCCTATGGGGTCTCGAAGAGTCTGACATGACTGACCAAATTCCCTTTCACTTTTCACTTTCATACGTTGGAGAAGGAAATGGCAACTCACTCCAGGGTTCTTGCCTGGAGAATCCCAGGGACGGGGGAGCCTGGTGGGCTGCCATCTAAGGGGTCACACAGAGTCAGACACAACTGAAGTGACTTAGCAGCAGCAACAGCAGCCTGCACTTTATTGTCTGCATTTTAAACCTCAACTTTTAAAAAAGTAAAGATCTTTCTGCTAGTGTCCTGACGCCTGCCCCTCCACACCTCTAGCATCAGACGGGAGCATCCAGTCACCTGGCGGTCATCTGGAGAGAGGTGTGAGAAAGCAGCAGTCCCAGTGGCCTCAGAGTTAACACCCAGGGGTCTCCAGCTTCTCACGGCCCACACTCCTCCCGGGGCTGAGCCCTGCCCCCAGGATCCAGGGGAGGACCTCCCTTAGGCCATCGACAAGGTGCAGCAGCTCACGGAGGCCCGGCTTGGGCTCTGAGCCCGCCCGTGGCGATGGCCCCCTCTTACATTGTCCTCAGGTGTGAAAAGACCTCGAGAAGGAGAGTGTGCCCCAGGAGAGGAGGGGGGTGGAGGTGAGATGGGGAGCACAGACGCTGCAAATATCTAGTTCATGAAATTTCTAAGCAGACATAGTGGTTAAACACCTCCCACTACAAAGGTATAAAGGAAGGAGGGAAGGAAGGAAGCAAGGGAGGGAGAGGGGAAGGAAGGAAGGAAGAAACCAGGTTGGGGAAGGAGGGAACAAAAAAAAGACTTTAAAAATGAATGCTAAATTTAAAAAAAATGAATGCTAAAATAGATTATGGATGATTTTTAAAATGTTCACATGTCTGTATTTCCTAAATAGTTTTTTAACAGAAGATGTATATTATTTCTGCAATAAGGAAAGGAGGCTGTTTTGCTTGTGCTTCATGTACAGACACTGCATGCGTGGTAGGATGCATATAGTGCTCAACAGTTCCCAACAGCTCCTGTTCGGTTTTGACCTTAGGTCAACCTGGCCTGGTTTTAGGTGACCTCAGGTTGACCTATGCTGGTCTTTGAGCATTTTGGGTTATTTATCATTTTGAGGCTTGTGCAAGAAACATGAATTTGTTGTTGGGAGTTTTCTTTCCGATAACAGATTACTAAAGACATACCAAGAAAGAGAGCATGCCCCGGTGCACGTATGAGCAGGCTGGATTCTCTCCACCACTACACACAGGTAGGCCGCGGGCAGAGAGCCCAGGAGGGGGTGGGTTACCTCTGGCGGTCAGGGCCTCATCTTTCCACGCTCCTCCCTACTTTCAGCCCTTGTTTCCAGGAAAAGCTCTGCAGTCTCTTTCTTACTGAATTTAAAAGCACTGAGAGAGCAATCAGAGTCTTAGCAGAGATGCTCTAGTTGTAGATTTTTGCAAAAAGAATCAACCACTGCACAGGTGTTTTATGACAGAATAGGAAGCCTCTGTATTGCCTTCAATGTCAATCCTTTAATACCAGCTGCCATCACCTGCTACTCTAAGACCCTGACCCAATCCGTTTCCCACCCCAGTCACTGCTCCAAATTCCCTATTCCTGCTTAGGATGGTCTGTGGTTGTTGCCACATTATAAAATCATGTCCACATTGGTTGGACCCCCTTCTACACTCAGTTTAGTGACCAGGTGCCACTGAACAGAAAGTTTGAGGTGGACCGTAGTGTTCCCAGAGAAGGTGCTAATACAGATGGCCCCCAACTTATAGTTTCTGCTTTTTCATACTGTTCATTGGGTTCTCATGGCAAGAATATACTGCAGTGGTTTGCCATTCCCTCCTCCAGTGGACCACGTTTTGTCAGAACTCTTCATTATGACCCATCTGTCTTGGGTGACCCTGCGTGGCATGGCACATAGCTTCATAGAGTTATGCAAGCCCCTTCACCACAATAAGGCTGTGATCCATGAAAAGGGAAGAACCAGTCCATCCTCAAGGAAATCAATCCTGAATGTTCATTGGAAGGACTGATGCTGAAGCTGAAGCTCCAATACTTTGGCCACCTGATGAGAAGAACTGACTCACTGGAAAAGACCCTGATGCTGGGAAAGACTGAGCGCAGGAGGAGAAGGGGATGACAGAGGATGAGATGGCTGGATGGCATCACTGACACAGTGCACATGAGTTTGAGCAAGAGATAGTGGAGGACAGGGGACCCTGGCGTGCTGCAGTCAGTGGGGTCACAAAGAGTTGGACACAACTTAGTGACTGAACAACAACAATTTACAGTGGTTGGACAAACAATTTCTTGACTTTGTGATATTGCAAAAGTGATACATATTCAGCACTCTATGCCACTACCTAACTCTGGCTCAGGAAAAGATCCAAATTCCAAATTGAAGTACAATTTCTACTAAATGTGTGACAATAGTCAACAATCAATACACACTAACACTGTCTGTACACAGACAAGCATTGTTTTTCACTTTCAGTACCGTATGCAATAAATCACATGAAATATTTCAGTACTTTATTGTAGGATAAGCTTTGTGTTAGATGACTTTGCCCAACTGTGGGCTAAAGTAAGTGTTCAGAGCACGTTGAAGGTGGGTGAGGCTAAGTTATGATGTTTGGTGGGTTGGCTGTATTAAATGCATTTTTGACTTGGGATGTTTTCCATTTATAATGGGTTTCTAACGTGCAACCTCATTGCAAGTCAAGGAAGATCTGCAGCTGGGACAGGGAGGGAGGTAGTTTGCATAAGTAATTGAAGGCAGAACAAGGGTGAAACTCCTGTGGCTGGAGCAGAGATTTCTAGGTGGAGCTTCTTCTCCCCAGAGGCTGAAACAGAAACTCAAACACACTTACTGATGGACAGAAGGGATGGCAGGATATCAAAGAGTAAGCTGATTAATTTGTATTTTATCTTAAAAGCAACAGTGCATCAAGCAAAGAGTTCTGAGCAGTCCAGCTGGTATTGTACTTTAGAAAGATGTATGTGCAGGATGGATAAGGAAGGGAGGCCCAGTGATGTGGAAGCTTGGCTACAGGCAACTCCTCAGGATAAGGAAGGGAGACCTGGTGATGCATAAGCTGGGCTGTAGGCTACTCCCCAGGAGAGAAGGCACTTAGAGAGCCAACCACAAAAACAGACACCGTCAAACAAGACTCACTGGACTTGAGTGCTTCATTGGGTGCGAAGGGTTCACGCAAGGGCAGAATCGAAGACAGTGCTGACCTATAAGCCTGGCGAAACTGGATACCCTCCCCGACCTCTTCCTGTTTGCTCATTCATTGAACACCAATTGAGCACTTACATGTACAAAGAGCTAGAGATTTTAAAAGATAGGAAAGGGAGACAGCATGTACTCTTCCAGAAGCTTATGAGCGTGCAGCCGAGTGTGAAAGAGGCAACTCAACAGTTACAAAAATGATGCAAAGATGCGGGCCTTGCTGCACTTGGCTCGGGGTGCTACCGAGCGTGGAGAAGGGTCTTTAATTCTCATGACAGGTACTGTCATCAACACGAACCCTGCTGCCCCCACGCTGGCTCATCCTGTCATGGCTTTGTTAATTTATTTGGCTGTGCCGGGTCTTAGTTGCGGCACATGGGATCTTCAGTCTGCATTGCGGTGTACAGGATCCTTTTCTTTCTTTTAGTTGCAGCATATTTTTAATTGCAGCATACACTCTGAGTTGAGGTATGTGGGATCTAGTTCCCTGACCAGAGATCGAACCTGGGTCCCATGCTTTGGGAGTGTAGTCTTAGCCACTGGACCACCGAGGAAGTCCCTGTCGAGGCTTTCTGTGTGTGTCATGGCTTTGTGACTGTGTCACTTCAATCATGTCTGACTCTTTGTGACCCCATAGACTGTATCCCGCCAGGCTCCTCTGTCCATGGGATTCTCCAGGCAAGAACACTGGAGTGGGTTGCCATGCCCTTCTCCAGGGGATTTTCCCAACCCAGGAATCGAACCCATGTCTCTTATGTCTCCTGCATTGGCAGGTGAGTTCTTTACCACTAGTGCTACCTCTTCAGGTAGAGGCAAAGCCTGGAAAATTCCTAAGGGGGCTGAGGGTGGGATCTCTGGGGCCAGGAAGGAGGAGGGCACTGCAGATGGGAAGGAGCCCCAGGAAGCCTGGTTCCCTTTCCTGAGCAGGAGGTGCAGTGGGTGAACCCAGCAGTACCCGGTCACCTCGCATTTGGTTACACCCCTGCTTAGCATCCCACCTACTTTCTCTCACTGAGAATCCTTAATGCTGGAGCTGGAAAAGACAGTTCAGGGCATAGGACCTCTTCTGTAAATGAAGAAACCCCCCCTGCAGTGGTCCTGGTTCTTCATTCCTCTCCGTTTGCTCTCACTAACAAGACTTAACTATGCTGAATCATTAGAAAGCTAAGTGGTAAGTACACATTAATGTTTTAATGAAGTCACAGAATGGTGTTAAGAGCTAGTAATGACTTAATGTGTTTTTCCTTCTAGGGTCATTTACATTTTATATTAGAAAGCTCTTTAACACTCTTAACAGCAACAACAAAACAAATTCAAGTCAACAAAACAAAAACAGGTGCCCGCCCTAGGTTGCAACAGATGAGAGCAGAAGAGGGTAGATGGCATTCTGCAGAGGGGAGTAAGAGCTTCTCACCCTCCACACCCAAGTTGCTGCCCCTTGCCCTTCTATGAATGCATCTGACCCTGGACGTACAAATTCCCACATGAACTAAGTGGACGGGTGAATGGTCTAACTAGGAGAAAGGGCAAGGGGCAGAGAAGAGTGATGAAGAGGACACCTAAGAAACTCAAGACGTGAGTGATGGCAATCCCTCACTCCTCTTTCCTAATATTGGGATTTGAAATTGTTTCACAAGCAATGTAAGGGATGTAATGTAACTTGCACATCAGAGATTTAGATCCGTGATTCGGGGTCAGATTCCGTGGGAATCACCAAAAGATGGGCCCTCTGTTTTTAGTGCTGACACTAATAAGCCGAGACCCACATTCCCACAGCAGGTTGACTATGTTCTCCAGGCTTCTGGGTCGACATCCTCCTCAGTGTAGAACACGTGCACTGTGCAGAAGCCCAGCTGCCGGGACAGACAAGCTGGAATCCAGCTCACGCTCAGTTCACCAAGTACTGACCCATGGGCTAGTCTACACAGCTCCAGAGAAAAGAGTACCTCTTCTTTTTCGAGTGGTCTGATCAAAGAAGGGTCTGTTCCTGATTTGAACAAAGGACTACATAGGTTAGGAGTCTCTAACTACTTCTTGTCTCCCTGGAACCTACAAAAGAATATAGTGCTGTCTTTGGAAATAAATAAGCTACTCCCAGGGACCTTTTCCAGGGTCCATGTCAGACCATACCAAACAAAACACAGTACTGAATTTAAAAGAATACTGTGAAGGGGAGTCTCCCATGTCTTTCCAAGTCCTTTGAATGAGTGTCCACTATTACCCCATCTATTCAACATTGTACTGAAGGCTCTGAACAGGGCAATAAGGCAAGAAAAAGAAATAAAATGTTTAAAAATTAGATGGCAACAAGTAAATTTATTTACTTAGAAAATTTTATTTACTTAGAAAATTTAGTAAAATTTACTAAATTTACAAGTAAATTTAGTTACATAGAAAAAAATAACAAATTATTAGAAACAAAAATAAATTCATCAGAGTCACTGGCTACAAGGTCAATATATAAAAATCATATTTCTATATACAACAAACATTGAAAATGAAAACTATTTAAATACCATTTATGATAGTATCAAAAATATAAATACCTAGGAGTAATTCTAACAACAAGAAAATGTGTCTCATCTCTGTGCTTTAAAAACTGTAAAGAATTTCTGGGAGAAGAAGAACTAAATAAATAGACATTCCAACATAAATGAGGGAGAGTAATCTATATGGTGGTAACATTTCTATATTCTACTGGAAATGACAAAATATTAGTTCTAATTAAGACTATGAAATATTAAGTATGTATATTGTAATTCCTAGAGTAATCACTAAAATAGATACAAAGAGATATAATTTTAAAACAATGGAAAATTAAAAGGGAACACTAAAAATTATTCAAATAATTTAAAACAAGGCAGAAAAGGGGAAATAAAGGCATGAAAAACAGAAAGCAAAAAGAAAATAACAAAATTTTAAAATAACTTAAATCCAGACATATCAATAGCTACACTATTAAATGTAAATGACCTAAACCATGGGTCAACAAACTTTTTCCATTAAGTGCAAGATAGTAAATATTTGAGAACTTCTCAGCTATATAGTCTCTGCTGTAACTCTGCTTTGGTAGGGGAAAAATAGCCAGAGAAAAGATATAAAGAAAGGAGCATGGCTATGTTTCAATAAAACTTTATTTACAAAAAACTTTAATACAAAAGCGAGATTTCACCTACAGGCATAGTTTGCTGGCCCCTGGTCTAAACACATCAATAAAAAGATATCTGCAAAGTGGATTAAAAAATAAGACCAAACTATATGCTGTCTATAAAACAAAACAAAAACACATAGACACACCCTGTCTTCAATATAAAGATATAAGTAGGTTAAAAATAAAAGAATAGAATAAAAGAATAGAAGGAAATGTACTGTTTAAATACTAACCAAGAGAAGGTTGGAGTGGCTGGGTTAATATCACAAAGTGGAAAGAGCAAGAAAAATTACCAGGAATAAAAAGGGACTTTTTGTTGAAAGGCAATTCTCCGAAGGCTCCAACACTGTCAACATCTCATGAGCAGAAGCAAAGATTGTCTTGGATCTGCAATATCTTTTCAAGGATGTTTGTATAGTCAACAGCACTGGAAATAGGAACAGAACTTCCCCTCTCAGCAAGAGGCTGGTTTGTTTTCATTCTAGTATAATAAGGGTAATATCTCCCTTTGGATCAAAGGTCAGGAGTTTGCTGCCCGTTATGAGATTTGAGTTCCCTAATCCAGATCCTCTGCTGTGATGCAACCCGCTGTGTGTACTGGGTACTGCTGCCATCTGGTCCCCTTCGCATCATTCAGTGGGAAATGGGGCTCAAGGTAGTGGTATAAAGCCTGAAACTGTGGCTCCTGGTGGGTGGGTGTGCATTCGCGCATGCTCCATCACTCAAGTCATGTCTCATGTCTGACTCTTTGCGACCCCATGGACTATATATAGCCCACCAGGCTCCTCAGTCCATGGAATTCTCTAGGCAAGAATACTGGATTGCATTGCCATTTCTTACTTCAAGGGGTCTTCCAACTCAGGAAGGTCCCACGTCTCTTACATCTCCTGCATTGGCTGATGGATTCTTTACCACTGTGTCACCTGGGAAGCTCTGCTTTAGTGGCTAATAAAGTCCTGTGACATTGACCAAGGGTCTTCTGCTAGTTCCTGTGAACCTGTAGCAGGGTAACTTGTTAGTTTGCAAGCAGAGGAAAACCTTAGACCCTTCACTCTCCTTGCAAATGACAAAAGGGTCACCATAATAACACAGCCTTTCTAGTTCAGTTCAGTTCAGTTGCTCAGTCTTGTCTCTTTGCAACCCCATGGACTGCAGCATGCAAGGCCTCCCTGTCCATCACCAACTCCCAGAATTTACTCAAACTCATGTCCATTGAGTCCGTGATGCCATTCAACCATCTCATCCTCTGTCATCCCCTTCTCCTTATGCCTTCAATCTTTCCCAGCATCAGGGTCTTTTCAAATGAGTCAGCTCTTTGCATCAGGTGGCCAACGTATTCAGCTTCAACATCAGTCCTTCAGCCTTTCTAAATGTACAACTAAATGTCAGGTGCATGCATCTGATTACAGCCACAAAATTAAAAGACGTTTACTCCTTAGAAGGAAAGTTATGACTAACCTAGATAGCATATTAAAAAGCAGAGACATTACTTTGTCAACAAAGGTCCATCTAGTCAAGGTTATTGTTTTTCCAGCAGTCATGTATGGATGTGAGAGTTGGACTGTAAAGAAAGCTGAGTGCCAAAGAATTGATGCTTTTGAACTGTGGTGTTAGAGAAGACTCTTGAGAGTCCCTTGGACTGCAACGAGATCCAACCAGTCCATCCTAAAGGAGATCAGTCCTGGGTGTTCATCAGAAGGACTGATGTTGAAGCTGAAGCTCCAATACTTTGGCCACCTGATTCGAAGAACTGACTCACTGGAGAAGACCCTGATGCTGAGAAAGATTGAAGGCAGGAAGAGAAGGGGACGACAGAGGATGAGATGGCTGGATGGCATCACCAACTCAAGGGACATGAGTTTGGGTAAACTCCGGGAGTTGGTGATGGACAGGGAAGTCTGGCGTGCTGTGGTTCACGGGGTCACAAAGAGTCAGACACAACTGAGTGACTGAACTGAACTGATGCATCTGACAACAGAACTTCAAGATGCCTGCAGCAAAAACTGGGATAGAACTGAAAGGAGAAATGGACAAGTCCAAAATGAGAGCTGGAGAGTTCAACACTCCTCTCTCAGTAATCACTAGAACAGACAGAAAATCAGTAAGGACTCAGAACTTCACAATACCTTTACCCAGCTAACCTGACTGGTATTTGTAGATTATTTCATCTAATACATTCTTACAGAAGAATATTCACCAAAAGAGACCATATTTGGGGTAATAAAACAAACCTTGAGAAAGTTAAAAGAAGTAAAATCATATAAAATACATCCTATAACCAAAATGGAATTCAGAAATCAATAAGCGAAAAGTAACTGGAAATTTTCCAGACTTAAAAATGAACCAACAGAACTTCTGATTTCAGCTCTTCTGAGAGACAGAAGAGGTGCCTCATACTTTTGTGGATTTTACTTCCAAGAGACCCACCAAGGTTTCAGGCAGAAGGAGGGGAAAAGTAACCCTTTGAAACACAGTTTTCCATAAGAAAGTCCTGCCCCTTGTGGGAAATTTCTGCTGCTGCTGCTAAGTCACTTCAGTTCTGTCCGACTCTGTGCGATCCCACAGACGGCAGCCCACCAGGTTCCACCGTCCCAGGATTCTCCAGGCAAGAATACTGGAGTGGGTTGCCATTTCCTTCTCCAATGCATGAAAGTGAAAAGTGAAAGTGAAGTCACTCAATCAAGTCCAACTCTTTGCGATCCCATGGACTGCAGCCTACCAGGTTCCTCCGCCCATGGGAAATTTCTAGTCTCTTCTAATTTGTAGAAATGCCATTAGCCAAGGCCAACTCCAGCCCCCTTGAGCCTTCTAGTCTCAGGTAAGGGGATGGGAAACAACACAAACAAACAAAAAAAAGGCTAAGAACTGCTTCTGAAAGTCACAGCCCAAATACTAAGTGAAGTGAAGTCGCTCAGTCATGTCCAACTCTTAGCGACCCCATGGACAGTAGCCTGCACCAGGCTCCTCCGCCCATGGGATTTTCTTGGCAAGAGTACTGGAGTGGGTTGCCATTTCCTTCTCCAGACTAAGGCCCACTAAAAAACTGAGATTATATTATTAGATAACATCTCACCTTCCCTCACCCCTTACCACCACATCAACAGGACTCCATTATACAAAAACAAGGAATTGCAATTAAACAGCTAGCTGCAAACAGGCGCTACTGAAGCTTCTAGAGGAATTCCCCAGCAGTGCAGTTGTTAGGGCTTTGCACTTTCACTGCCGTGGCTGGGGTTCAGGTCCTGACTGGGGACTAAAATCCCACAAGCCATGTGCAGCCAAAAAAAAGAAGAAAAGAAGGAAGAAGAAGGAGTTCTTAGGAAACCCAAAGACAACAGAGAAACAAAAAAAAATTAAGGAAACTAGAGGGAGCACCTGGTACCTACGGCTACAGCAGACATTAAACACAGGCCAACTCCTGGTCCTATTAACCTAAAACTTAGCACGAAAAGCCTAGTCACTTCTGTTCCTATTTAGCTGATTATCTGGCTTTCAACAAAAAATTACAAGGCACGCTAAAAGACAAGAAAAGAATACACTGGGAAGAGACAAGCATCAGAAACTGACTCAGATATGACACAGTTTTGAATTATCAGACTGGGAATCTAAAACAATTACAATGAGTCAGTCAGTGGGTAAAGGAAAAAGTAGATTCAAGAACAGGTGGGTAATAAGCATGTGAGTGCACACGCACATGCTCAGTCCTGTCTGACCCTTTGTGACAACATGGACGATAGCCCACCAGGCTCCTCTGTACATGGGATTTTCCAGGTGAGACTACTGCAGTGGTTTGCCATTTCCTGCTCCAGGGGATCTTCCTGACCTAGGGACTGAACCCAAGTTTCCTGCATTGGCAGTCGGATTATTTTACCACTGAGCCATCAGGGAAACCTGGGTAATAAGCACACAACATGTGTATGTAGAGAAAGAAATATCCCCTGTTGACCATTTTTAAAAGGTTCCAGATTGGGCACTGTGTTTTAACCAAATTTTAAGATTAATGAGGCAACTGGAGGGAAGAACACTTGCTACAACTATGCAGATTTTATAAATGTGCAACAAAAGTTTTTGTTTTACGTTAGAAAAAATTTTAACCCGGTGTTGTTGTATATTCACTTTAACAACAAAATAAAATAAAGACATCATAAGAAACAGATTAAGCAAGGCACAGACAGGGAAAATATATTCATAATACATGTGCCTAAGATTCATATCCAGAAAATATAAAGCATCCCCAGAAATTGTAGCAAAAAGACAGACAAACTCATTAAAAAATAGACTTGAACAATCATTTCTCAAAAATAAGTAACTCAAAAAAAAAAAAGTAACTCAAAAGGCCAGTAAGTTAGTTAAGTGTCTCAACATCATTATTCATTAGAGAAAAAAAGTGAATGAAAACCACAAGGAGATATTGCTACATAGTCACCAAGAATTTTTTAAGAAAAAAACTGTTAATGCCAAATGTTGGCAAGGATATAAAATAACCGTCATATATCAATTCAACCTTTTGAGGGAAACTGCTAGGCAGTGTCTATTAAAACTAAACATACACCTATGCCATGACATAAAATTTGTACTCATTCTTATATACCCAACAGATTGTATTTTTACATCAAAGACCATGGGAATGTTCACTCGCTGCTTCAATCATAACAACCAAAAACTGAAAACCAAAATGTCTATCAATGATGGAATGGATAAACCTTTGTGTGTTTCATATAATATTGGTGGTGGTGGTGGTGGTTTAGTCTCTAAGTCCTGTCTGACTCTTGCAACCCATGGACTGCAGCCTGCCAGACTCCTCTGACCATGGGATTCTCCAGGCAAGAATACTGGAGTGGGTTGCCATTTCCTTCTCCAGGGAATCTTCCCTACCCAGGAATCAAACCCAGGTCTCCTGCATTGCAAGCAGATTCTTCACTGACTGAGCTACAAGGGAAGCTTATACTTGACTCAATCCATATAATATTGGGTTGGCCAAAAAGTTAGCATTTTTCCATAGCTAGCCAACAGTTAACAAATTACTGATATATGCCATACCATGGATGAATCTTACAGACATTGTTGGGTGAAAGAAACCAGTCCGAAAAAGGCACATTACTTGACTGCAATCATATGAAGTTTAAGAACAGGAAAAGCTAATATTTAGTCATAAAGTCAGGATGGCTCCTTCTAGGGTGATAAGTATTAACTGGGAAGGAGCAGGTGGAAACCTAGGGTGATGGAAAATATCCTATATCTCGATCTGGGAGCTGATTATACTGTGTAAAAGCTCACCCAGCTGTTCTCTTAAGATTTCTTCAGTGTGAAAGCTACATCTCAATTAGGAAAATTAAAAAAAAGGAAGAAAGATGAGGAATGAAAGAGAAAAGAAAGGAAATAAAAGAGAGGATGAAAGGAAGAGAGAGAGGGAAGGAAGAAAAGGAGAGAGAAATTATCTCCGGAGGGACTCAAAAATACGTTATGGGATATGTATTGTTATCTGCATCTTAAAGATGGGACCACTCCCAGGTTTGCTGACGAGTTGAGTTCAGTGTTACAGAGCGGGTGTGTGAGGTTGAAAACCAAGTGTATGACGCGAAAGCTTTGTTTTTCACCTCCTCCTAAAAAAGTGACCCCAAGAAATGCCTCCCTGCATCGATCATTTCTTCCTGGGAAGCATGTCTATCTTATCACCTTCGGCCTTTTAGTTGGGCGTGAACCCTCCTGTCTCCCACCCACAACTGTGAGGCTGCTCCCAGAGGCTGGTGACACAGCCACTCGTTTTTAGACTTCTTCCAGGGCTAAAGCGCCGGCTCTGTCAACTTTTGCTGGAGCGGGACAGAAGTCGCTCCTGGACACTCGGCTGCGGTCTGCCCTTTATTCCGCAGGCTTGCAGACTGCGGATGGCGCTTCTTTTCGGTGAGGAAACCAGTGAGAGCAGTGTAGCACTAAGCCCTGTTGAAGCGGAGCTCGCAGGCTCCACGTTCCTCACACAGAAACTCAAAATTCCGCGACTGTTTGCCGCGCGCCGCTGACTACCTTCCCCGCCCACGTCAGGCGGAAGCAGGTGCGCGGGGCCCGCCCCTTTTCGCCTCTCCATGGAGGTGGCCCGGCCCCGCCCCGCTCACCTGCGCGCGCAACCCCGCCCCAGCGCGCGGCTCTGCGCCGGCAGAGCCGGTCGGCACGCATTTATACGGCGCTATTTTGGTCTCGCGCTCTGATTGGTCGGGCGCGGGTGAGGACACGCACGCGTGCCGCGCGGGGCGGGGCCGAGACTCGGGAGGAGGGGCGCTTCCGGCAGCTTCGGGGTATGAGGAGGCTGTGGGCTCCAGCTTCCCTGGGCCCTGACTTTCTCTAAAGGGGTGCTGGGGCCGCCATGGCCACTCTGCCGTCTGTTGGTTGAGTTACGTTTTTTAATGAGCCTGTGTGACAGGCTGCTAAGAACCGAACTAATTCACGCTTTGGAGAGGGAGTTGCTCAATGGCCTGACACTTAGAAGCCACATGGCAGAAACTGCGAGAACCTTGCCGAAGTGTCATTTCCTGTGTGGAAGCGCTTGTCAGCTCCCTCTGCAGACCTTTCTGCCAGGCTAACCAGGCCCTTCGCTGGACCAGACCTGTGAGGCCGCCCGCCCTCTGAAACCTTTGTCTGACTGTGTCTTTTCTCTTTACTGTGGCCTTCCTCTCTTCTCTCCTTGCTGTGGTTTACCCTTTTCTGAAACCAGAGGAACAAAACACTCCCTAGACATCTCCAGAGGATCTTATTTCCACTTCTTTCCCACGTCGTGATCAGAGCCACATCTGACCGCCCCTGCTTTCTGGCTCTCCACCAGTCAGGTGTACTACGGCTCTGAGTTTCAAGGCTCTTTCAGTTGGGTTTTTTTTGGTGACAGGCAAGTTTGAGCTTCTTGCTGAGAGTTACTGAATAACTATAAAGTGTGATTCACGGAAACTATCATACCTGAAAAGAAGTAAAAAGGACCATTTGAAGCCACCACTCCCTATTGGATGGGAACTTAGCTTGAAAGGGATTCTGTTTAGGAGTTCTTTTTCCCAAATTTTGTAATCACAAATATTACCTCTGGTTACAAAACCCCTGAACGCCTCTTGAGGTTTCCTGAGCTCACAACCTTGAACGTTATTTGCATTTAGATAATGTAGAAAGAGGGGCTTCCCTGGTGGCTCAGGTGGTAAAGAATCTGCCTGCAGTGCGCAAGACCTGTGTTGGATTCCTGGGTTGGAAAGATTCCCTGGAGAAGGGAATTTAACCCACTCCAGTATTTTTGCCTGGAGAATTCCATAGAGGAGCCTGGTGGGCTACAGTCCGTGGGGTCACAAAGGGTCAGACATGACTGAGCAACTAACNAAAAACCCCTGAACGCCTCTTGAGGTTTCCTGAGCTCACAACCTTGAACGTTATTTGCATTTAGATAATGTAGAAAGAGGGGCTTCCCTGGTGGCTCAGGTGGTAAAGAATCTGCCTGCAGTGCGCAAGACCTGTGTTGGATTCCTGGGTTGGAAAGATTCCCTGGAGAAGGGAATTTAACCCACTCCAGTATTTTTGCCTGGAGAATTCCATAGAGGAGCCTGGTGGGCTACAGTCCGTGGGGTCACAAAGGGTCAGACATGACTGAGCAACTAACGCATGTAGAAAGAATATGACTTAGCAACTATTGAGCACATCAGTGAAAATTATCATTCATTATTTTTAATGACCCAGGCTTTGCAAATGCTTAATAGACATTTCCTCTAATGCTTACAAAATCCACACGACTTAGATACCATTATTATTCCATTTTACAGAAAGGGAAACTAAGGCCCAGAGGGATTGAATAACTAGACTGAAGTCATATAATATGTCATAGCTCAGATTTATCCCTGTGGTGGTCTGACTCCAATGTTTGTGCCATTGAGTACTGAGCTCTGTAATCTCTTTCTTCCTTGTCTTAATAAATTGAAAACTCAGCTTTCTCTGGCCCAAGAGGAGTTGAGCTCAGTCAGTGCCATAACTTCTCAGGAAGATGTTTGTCCTGCTGCTGGCTTAGGAAAAGGATTGCTAGGAAGGGAAAATGGTGATGATGCCAGGGGTCTTAATATTCTCCACTTCTGAACAACAGACCATATTCAACATGCAGTGCAAAGTTTTGGAAAAGATTTTGAATTCTGCTGTGCCGGTTGATATGGAGACTGGACTGTTTACAGAGCCGTCTCAGTTAGATCCACTTGGTTGGTTAGGAACCAAGAAGCAAACTGGTCTTAACAGTGGCTTTCAAACATTTTTCTATACTTCCCCCCCACAGAGCTACCAGAAATTGATGGAAATTCCAAATACAAGTCATGCAGTGACTCCAAGGCTCCAAATCCCCAGCCCATCACCCTCCTTCTCTGTCTGATGTTGTAGGAGTTTCCAGACTTCTCTGAAACTCATTTTCCTTATCTGCTGCAAGTGAGATCTGTGAAGTTCCCTGGATTAGTGTGTGGTGTATATAGACTCTAAAAAATGTTCTCCTTCTTGCCCTTTTCCTTGGCTGGTGAAGAAAGAAAGTACCCAACTATGATGATTATCCATTTATTGTTTCTTTTACAGAGCTACATAGGCAGCACTAAATTCCATAGGTAATAATTTACATTAAGACCACTTATATTCACCTATAGCTTTAAAATTCCTTATTGAAACTTCAGCAACATCATTTCCAAATAGTGGCTTCAGCTTTAATTGTGTCTGTTGTTCATTGAACAAATAGTTACTAAAAATCTATTAGGTATAAGACCTCAGTTATTCTTTAATAGAGTTCTGAAAACATTTCGACAAAATAGCCTGGTTCATAAGCAGACATTAGGGAAATAGACTGTATTTTATAGCAATAATACTCTGTTCTTTCCTACTGGTCCCATGCTTCAGCTCTGACCTTAATTCTTACTGAAAATGATTTGGTCTGACAAGACAAAAAAGAAAAACAAACACAAAAAGCTAAGAACAGGAACTAGGCAGTAATAAAAAAAATTAAAGGCATTATTTAAAAAATACAATGCAAAGGATGTTTTTCCCCTTAAAAGCCATTCACTTTTGTTGATTGATCTTGCGTTAATCGATTAACAGATTGTTTTCATCACTGCTAATCAGGCTGAAACTCCAATACTTTGGCCACTTCATGCGAAGAATTGGCTCATTGGAAAAGCCCTGCTGGGAAGGACTGAGGGCAGGAGGAGAAGGGACGACAGAGGATGAGATGGCTGGACGGCATCACCGACTCGATGTACATGNCTCCCCCGTCCCTGGGATTCTCCAGGCAAGAACACTGGAGTGGGTTGCCATTTCCTTCTCCAACGCATAAAAGTGAAAAATGAAAGTGAAGTCGCTCAGTCGTGTCCAACTCCTAGCGATCCCACGGACTGCAGCCCACCAGACTCCTCCGTCCATGGGATTTTCCAGGCAAGAGTACTGGAGTGGGGTGCCATTGCCTTCTCCAAACGGTATGAGGTTTATTTTTTTTTAACTTTTTATTTTATATCGGAGTATAGTTGATTAACAGCATTGTGATAGTTTAAGGTGTACAGCAAAGTGATTCAGTTATACAAAGGGAATGGAATATGAGATTTCTTTTTGATACAGTGAAATGTTCTAAAATTGATTGCAGTTATGTCTGCGCAACTCAGTGAATATACTAAAAACTGCTGACTCGTACATTTTAATAGGTGAACTGTATGGTGTATGAATTATATCTCAATAAAATGTTTCAAAAAAGAAAGCAAGGAAAGAGATTTAAAATATACAAATGTGACTTCGCTGGTGGAGCTGACATTCAGCAGCAGGTCTAGAGACCTTCATACCAAGACGACCTCCAGGATGCTTGGTGCTGAGAGTTTACTAAGGTCAGACGGGACAAGAGATAAAGACAGGCAGAGGTAAGAATTAGTGCTAACATNGAAAGAAAAACACCAATACAGTATATACTAATGCATATATATGGAATTTAGAAAGATGATAATGATAACCCTGTATGCGAGACAGCAAAAGAGACACAGATGTATAGAACAGTCTTTTGGACTCTGGGAGAGGGAGATGGTGGGATAATTTGGGAGAATGGCATTGAAACATGTATAATATCATATAAGAAATGAATTGCCTGTCCAAGTTTGATGCAGGATACAGGATGCATGGGGCTGGTGCACTGGGATGACCCAGAGGTATGGCACAGAGAGGGAGGAGAGAGGGGGGTTCAGGATGGGGAACACGTGTACACCCGTGGTGAATTCATGTTGATGTATGGCAAAACCAATACAATATTGTAAAGTAATTAGCCTCCAATTAAAATNATGGGGCTGGTGCACTGGGATGACCCAGAGGTATGGTACAGAGAGGGAGGAGAGAGGGGGGTTCAGGATGGGGAACACGTGTACACCCGTGGTGAATTCATGTTGATGTATGGCAAAACCAATACAATATTGTAAAGTAATTAGCCTCCAATTAAAATAAATAAATTTAAATTAAAAAATAAGAAAAGAAGTCATTTTTCTCAACAGATGCAATAAGAATCATTTTAAAAGATGACAAAGGTTTAAATGGTTTGTGAGACAGGCACAAAATACATATACTATAAAACAGTAAAAGAAGACGTATCACAGCAAATAGTACTTGATCAGTTGCTTTCTATAATTATTTACATTATTTCCTTTTTATTTTCATGAAACTGACACTCCAAATTTCTTAATTACTATTACCATATGAAATGTGACAAAGCATTGCACCAAAAATAATGTTTAGACTTCACATGTATTACCTCCAAAAACACTATGATAATGCCACCAAGTTGTATTTAAACAATCTTTTAATTAACAAGTCTGCCAATAATTATTAATTTCACCAGAAGTATTTTTGCTCTGATTTCTTTAATACATTTACGAATTACAGAAATTGATCATTTGCAAAACTTCTTGGGCTAACAGGTCATTTATACTGTTCAAATTTGTGACTTTCAGAATTTTGAGGTCAAAAATTGTCTTCTTTATTTTTGTATTCTCACAACTTATCTGTCTCTCGCATGTAACTTTTTCTCCAGAAATATTTGTTTTCAAAGCAAACCCAGGTTAGTTGACATTTTATTAGAGTCACAGGTTCAGGATATTTTAAAAAATTAAGTATGTTACTAGCGTGGGCTTTCCTTGTGTCTCAGACAGTAAAGAAGGAGACCTGGGTTTGATCCCTGGGTTGGGAAGATCCTCTGGAGAAAGGAATGGCTACCCACTTCAGTTTTCTTGCCTGGAGAATTCCATGGACAGGGGGGCCTGGTAGGGTATGGTCCATGGGGTCACAGAGTCGGACAGGACTAACCAACTAACACACACACACACACACACAAACACTGGTATATAAAAAATGTATTATCAATGACATATATTACAATAATATTTAGGATCAATCCAATCCCTTGATTTCCTAGTTCTTGTGTCCCCATCATGTTATCATCTATAATTTATGACATAAAATCATATTTGATGATAATTCAATAACTTTATACCCAGATGATTTAAAACAACTTCAGAAAAACCATCTGTTGTAAAAACATATACAATAACAATTCAGGAAGTCTCCCACCTGGAAGACTAGAATATACGATTCTATCAAATGCCCATCACTGTTTCAGAAACAACTATACTAAACATCACAAAGTCATGAATAAACCTACAAAAATAATTGCTGTCATTCAAATGTGCATTACCCTTAATAGGTTATTACAATGTCATTCCAATAACACTTTGCTAAATGATGCCTTACTTTATACTGTGTTGGTGCTACTGCAATTGAGTGAGGACAAAGTCTAATCTTACACCCAAAACAATTTTTATTTCATCAGAGTGAAATAAAATGCTGAAATCTAGCATTTAATTTTTCTGTATAGAGGTTCAAGTGAGGAGTTGAAATTGAAAGCAAATTAACCAATTTGAAATCCACACCAAGATCAGTACAACCATCACCCCTGAGCTGTCACTTCCTTTGCCTCTGAAAAGGAAAACTCCACCTTTCCTGTCTGAGAGGAGGCCGTGTGTGAACATGAGTCTGCCTGCATTGCAGTGAAATTCAGGCTCTGTTCTGGGGGACGTCTGGGTTGTGTGTGCAAAGAAACATTCTATGACTTGACTTTAAACTTGGGAATCAAAAGCATCATTCGCTTTCTATATACTATTATGTAAGAAACGAATCACCAGTCTATGTTTGATACAGGATG
>SJYV01052610.1:0-22775 GCA_006410875.1 Neotragus pygmaeus | reverse complement strand
GGAGAGTGAAAAAGTTGGCTTAAAGTTCAACATTCAGAAAACAAAGGTCATGGTATCCGGTCACTTCATGGGAAATAGATGGGGAAACAGTGGAAACAGTGTCCGACTTTATTTTGGGGGCTTCCAAATGACTGCAGATGGTGATTGCAGCCATGAAATTGAAAGACACTTACTCCTTGGAAGGAAAATTATGACCAAAGTAGATAGCATATTCAAAAACAGAGACATTACCTTGCCAACAAATGTCCATCTAGTCAAGGCTATGGTTTTTGCAGTGGTCATGTATGTATGTGAAAGTTGGACTGTGAAGAAAGCTGAGCATCGAAGAAGTGATGCTTTTGAACTGTGANAGATAGCATATTCAAAAACAGAGACATTACCTTGCCAACAAATGTCCATCTAGTCAAGGCTATGGTTTTTGCAGTGGTCATGTATGTATGTGAAAGTTGGACTGTGAAGAAAGCTGAGCATCGAAGAAGTGATGCTTTTGAACTGTGATGTTGGAGAAATCTCTTGAGAGTCCCTTGGACTGCAAGGAGATCCAACCAGTCCATTCTGAAGGAGATCAGTCCTGGGTGTACTTTGGAAGGAGTGATGCTAAAGCTGAAACTCCAGTACTTTGGCCACCTCATGCAAAGAGTTGACTCATTGGAAAAGACTCTGATGCTGGAAGGGATTGGTGGCAGGAGGAGAAGGGGACGACACAGGATGAGATAGCTGGATGGCATCACCGACTCAATGGACATGAGTTTGAGTGAACTCTGGGAGTTATTGATGGACAGGGAGGTCTGGCATGCTGTGATTCATGGGGTCACAAAGAGTCAGACATGGTTGAGCGACTGAACTGAACTGAGCTGAACTGAACCATCTTGTTGGGCCTTCTCCTTTGCTTTTGTGTGTAGTGTATCTTTTTTTGGTGGGATCCAACATTGCCTTGTTGATGGTTGTTCAGCAGCAAGTTCCAGTTTTGTTGTTCTTGCAGAAGATGAGTACATGTCCTACTCTGCCATCTTATTGTGATGACAAGCTTGACCTCTGTTAAATCTGTCTTCTGTCAGCCAACTTCTGGCTCACCCCTGACCAACATTTTTAAAATTCCATTTTTACATACCTTACTAAAATGAAGAGATAAGTAGTAATGGATGTTGTCTACTACCTACCTATTATGTTTTAGACACATACTAAATGCTGTTTTTTGTATCATCGTTTTAGAGCCACTCTACAGCATGATTATCTTCAGTTTTCAGATGCAGAAACTGCAGCTCAGAGAAATTAAGTATCAAGTCCAAGTTCACACAGCTCCTAAGTGGATGAGCTAAAATTTAAACCTTTATGTCTTTAACGCTGAAGCTATCTGCTGATTGTGCAGTTTTGCTCCAGAGTCCAGGCTTTTTACCCACTACACCGTCCTGCCTTCCCTATCTGCTGATTGTATAGCTGTAAGACATTTGAAATAGATACACATGTGCATCTGAATGCATATTCATCAACATTAGGATCTTTCAAGAGCAGTTCAGTGGTGTTCTGGATTAAATAGTTCTTTGTAGTAAGGGGCTGACCTGTACATTGTAGGCTGGTTATCAACATCTCTGGCTTCTACGCACTACATACCATTAGCGCACTTCACCCCAATTTTGATGACTAAAAATGTCTCCAGATATTATAAAATGTTCTCTGGGGGCAAAATTTGCCCCTTTTGAGACAAACTGATCTATATAACTGAAGAAGAAGTAGTTCAGCATGTTTGGGATGTTGCCAGCANGCACTTCACCCCAATTTTGATGACTAAAAATGTCTCCAGATATTATAAAATGTTCTCTGGGGGCAAAATTTGCCCCTTTTGAGACAAACTGATCTATATAATTGAAGAAGAAGTAGTTCAGCCTGTTTGGGATGTTGCCAGCAGGGAAGGTGCTCAGAGATGATGGAGCTCTAAGCTGGTTAAGGCCTTGGTTTGGCTGATCATCAGATTGCCTGAGAAGTCCTCTCTAGGAATTAGGGGTCAATCTACGCTCTGTTGGTTCATGAGAACACCATGTGAGTTCCATATCACATGTGAACTCAGGAACTAGTTATTGATAAGGAGCTTCTGGAAGCAGTGAGGCGTAATGGGGACAGTGATAAGCTGGGAAAAGCACAGGGCTCTGCTTCAGGCTCACTACTACTTCATGATATGTCTTAGGGCCCATCTCAATCATCTTATAACAGTACTAATAATTACTAATGGTTATTATGTGCCAGGCACGGGGCAGCCTGATGGGTTGCCGTCTATGGGGTCACAGAGTCGGACACGACTGAAGCGACTTAGCAGTAGCAGCAGCATTATGTGCCAGACACTGTCTTAATGATTCATGTGTATTTACTCGTTTAATTCATGTGAAAATCCAGTAGCTACTCCCTTTTTGTGGGTAAGGACACATGTGATGGAGTTAGGAGTCTCTATTTCCTCCCTGTGTAAAATGAGGGTTTACTGTGCTATGCTTAGTCACTCAGTCATGTTTGACTCTTTGTGACATCATGGCCTGTAGTCCACCAGGCTCCTATGTCCTTGGGGATTCTCCAGGCAAGAATACTGGAGTGGTTTGCCAGGCCTTCCTCCAGGGGATCTTCCCAACCCAGGAACTGAACCCAGGTCTCCCAAGCTGCAGGTGGATTTTTACCATCTGAGCCACTAGAGAAGCCCAAATGAGGTTTTGGGATAGCTTATTTCTTAGGTATCTCCTAGTCTAAAAATTCTAGGATTCTAGGCAGTCATTGATGTAACATACATTTATTGAGCAAAAATATGTGCTATACAGTATGGGGCATAAATCGTCTTTAGAAGCCTGTGGTTCTAGAGCAAGGGAAGGAAGACAAGCACATTTTAATTTAAGAAATTAATTGTAACGGCCACTGTTACTTAAGTACCTTTTAGATGTCAATCATGGTTAGGTGGTTGACCTACATAGGTCACAAAATAAACCTGAGAAGCGAATATCACCTAGATGAACAACTGAGGCTCAGCGAGGTGAGAGCAATGAAATTAGAGAGGCTTAGAAAATGTTCTATTATGTGCTGGTGCTGAGAGGCAAATGTCTTATGCCAGACTCAGAGGGGCCACCCCACCCCTTTGTCATTTGAGGGAGGTTGTGACGGAGGTCAATGCAGACCCCAGACTCTGAAGGCTTGGTTTCTTTGGCTCAAGACTGTTGGCAGCTTCAAGTGTCTTTCCCTTCCTCCTGAGAATATCCATGGAGGGAGAGAGATTCTAGGCGGATGCCATGAGGAGCTGGTGGCTCCATGAGTATAACACAAAGCAGTTTTATCATCTCAGCTTGTTCCAAGAACAACTCAAAGGCCCAGGTGTTACTGGGGCCACCTTTTCTCAGAACACCAGATGATGCTTTCCCCACTTGGTATCCCTATGTTATCTCTATAACTGCTCCATGTTGCACCTACAAGCCTGGTAAGGTCCTTTCCCCATATCTTGTCCCCGCTCTATCCTATTGGCCTTGTCTCTCTACTTCCCCTCCCCTTCTAACACCACTTGGCAAACTCCTACTAATCCTTTGTGACACTCAAAATCACCTCCTTCCAGAAGCTGTCCATAATTCTCCCAGTTTAAATGGCAACTCCTTTTGTCCTTCCTTAGCCCTTG
Source organism: Neotragus pygmaeus (assembly GCA_006410875.1). Taxonomy (NCBI): domain Eukaryota; kingdom Metazoa; phylum Chordata; class Mammalia; order Artiodactyla; family Bovidae; genus Neotragus; species Neotragus pygmaeus. The sequence continues at coordinate 19,138 of SJYV01052610.1, read as the reverse complement.
GTTTATATCTTTATTTTTATAATCAGTACCCATGTAATGTTTGTCATAGTCACTTGGAGATTCCTAAAGGATAGAGACTCATGCTTTATTTGCATCCTATTATGCCCAGTTGAAAACATGCATTCATTCATTATTCCACAAATGGTTTTGGGTATAAGGCAAGCACTGTGCTAGACTTTGGGATAGATAAAGTGAATTTTCTCTAACAACCTAGAATCCAGAGTCTGCTTCAAGAGAAAAGCAATCAAACAAAAATTGTGACTGAATGTTCTAAGGGTATTAAAAGAAGTACATCCAGGCACAGCATGAAACAAAAGAGAGAGAATGACTCTACAGGAAGTCAGAAAAGGTTTTCCAAAGGGAATGCTCCAGGTGGGCTCGGAAATACAAATATAAGTGGGAGCTTGTCAGGTGGACAAAGAGGGTGGAGAGGGAAGGCTCGTTAGATGGAGGGAACACTCTGAGCAAAGGCCTGGAGGCAGGAAAACAGTGAGGTGACGTCATGGCATTGTTCATTTAGTACAGATGAAGGGCAGAATTTGTTCAGGGGTCACAGAGTATGTGGCAGAGAGGTGGCAATGAAAGGGATAGGGAGTGAAGGATTCTATATGCCTTACTGAAGAGTTTAAGTTTATTCTGATAGTTAAGACAGGGTATCTGTCTAGGCCACAGGCCAACAGCTTGCTGCCACCATCCATAGGCAGAGTCTTGAAAGCCATGTTTGTTCTGAATGAGCCCACATCCTTGGGCTTAGCCAGTTGGACCAGAGATGGACATTTACCCCAAACTGGACTAACTCGAAACCTTCTTTTCCAAAAATTTTAATTAGAGATGAGAGTTTAGTCCATCTTTCCTTGTGGCTTTGATACATGAAATTACAGAGTAAGCTCCCTTTATGGGTGATTACAGGTGATGTTATGAGCTGAAGTGTCCAAAAATTCATATGTTGAAGACCTTAACTCCCCAGTCCTAAATTTGGGATGTGACCATCTGGTGATAGTCTTTAAAGAGGTAATTAAGGTTAAATAAGGTCATTGTAGCAGGCCCTAATCCAATGTGACAGGTGTCCCTATAAGAAGAGGATAATAGGACACAGATACACAGAGCAAAGACCATGTGAAAACACAGGGAGAAGATGACCATCTACAAGCCAAGAAAGAGGTCTCAGAAGAAACCAATTTTACTGACACCCTGATCATGGTCCTTTAGAACTGTGAGCAAAAAAATGTCACTTCTAGTTACCCAGAAGTGAGAAATAGATTTGAGGGCCTAGATCTGATAGATAGAGTGCCTGATGAACTATGGAATGAGGTTCCTGACATTGTACAGGAAACAGGGATCAAGACCATCCCCATGGAAAAGAAATGCAAAAAAGCAAAATGGCTGTCTGGGGAGGCCTTACAAATAGCTGTGAAAAGAAGAGAGGCAAAATGCAAAGGAGAAAAGGAAAGATATAAGCATCTTAATGCAGAGTTCCAAAGAATAGCAAGAAGGGATAAGAAAGCCTTCTTCAGGGATCAATGCAAAGAAATAGAGGAAAAGAACAGAATGGGAAAGACTAGAGATCTCTTCAAGAAAATTAGAGATACCAAGGAAACATTTCATGCAAAGATGGGCTCAATAAAGGACAGAAATGGTGCGGACCTAACAGAAGCAGAAGATATTAAGAAGAGGTGGCAAGAATACACAGAAGAACTGTACAAAAAAGATCTTCACGACCCAGATAATCATGATGATGTGATCACTAATCTAGAGCCAGACATCTTGGAATGTGAAGTCAAGTGGGCCTTAGAAAGCATCCCTACGAACAAAGCTAGTGGAGGTGATGGAATTCCAGTTGAGCTGTTTCAAATCCTGAAAGCTTAGCATAATGTCCCCTAGGTTCTTTTATGTTGTTGCATATGACAGGATTTCCTGCTTTTTTAAAAGATGAATAATAATCATATTTATAAGACATTTTCTTACTCATTCTTAAGTTGATGGACATTTAGATTGTTTTCATATGTTGAGTATTGTGAATAATGTTGCAATGAACATGGGAACCCAGGTATTCTCCTCCAAATCCTGATTTNGAAATAGAACTGCCTTATGACCCAGCAATCCCACTGCTGGACATGCACACCGAGGAAACCAGAATTGAAAGAGACACATGTACCCCAATGTTCACTGCAGCACTGTTTATAGTAGTCAGGACATGGAAACAACCTAGATGTCCATCAGCAGATGAATGGATAAGAAAGCAGTGGTACAGATACACAATTAAAAAGAATACATTTGAATCAGTTCTAATGAGGTGGATGAAGCTGGAGCCGATTACACTGAGTGAAGTAAACCAGAAAGAAAAACACCAATACACTATACTAACGCATATATATGGAGTTTAGAAAGATGGTAACGATAACCTTGTATGCGAGACAGCAAAAGAGACAGAGATGTTTTACGCTTTTATAAAAGGAATTCTCATGCTACATTGGTACTGTGCCATCTCTCTCTCTCTCTTAATTTCTTATGGAAGAAAAGTTGAGTTTTCTTAGAAGAACTATTTTCAGGATGTTCTTTCAGTTGAGGAAAAAATGTAGTTTCCAGAACTTGTCACCTCTTCTGTAGCTACAGAGTTAGAATTTTGATAAGGTGGCTCTCTGTGCTCCTTTGGGCCAGCTCATCTCCTCTGTGTCCACAAACCAAATCCTATCCAGAGGAGTCTCTCCCCATCTTTTCACGGCCTCTTAGAATCAAGGTGCAGGATTTCTGCATTCCAAGGTGGGCTCCTCACTCTCAACAAGGAAGTAATTGCTAATGAATTCTGAGATTTGCTGCTGGGGTTTCCCTCCACTCCCAGTGTTTCTTCTGCCCTGGTGCATCTTAACTCTAAGCTCAGCCTTGCTCACAGAAGATCCACTGGAAGACTATAGCCTTGGACTGCAGACTTCTGTGTCATCTTCAGGGTAGAGCTTGAGAAGCTCAGATCCTTTAACAGTGCTCATGGCATTTTCTACATGGCTTTCGCCAGTTCTCAGATCACACTGGAGCCTTTTGTTGTATTTTGGATTTGGTAGATATTGCTTCTTTTAATTTCATTGAAAATGGAATGGAATTTTTGAGTGTGCTCTTTTATTATCTTGTGTGCTTTCCAGGAAGCAAAGGGAAACATTCTGATACAAATGGTCAATATGTTCATTTCAAATTGCTTATCTCAAGTAATATAATGTCCAATTTGTTCAAAGCACTTCTTAGAATTAACATCTCCTTCTATATATTTTTTGATGAAGAAATGATTATGCCTTTAAAATGATGCTCTGTTAATTTATCCTCTTATTAATATGCAAGACAATTTTTTTCCAATACAGAATATTTTTATTGGTTATCTTTACATGATTTATAGTAAATCTAACTTTTAATATCTACATTTTCCTTGTAGAAGAAACCAAAATACCTCTACTGGTGACATTTATATTGTTTTCAATTAAATATTGCATCTATCAAATATTGCATTTCTAGTCACAATAAATGGAAACAAAGATACTTCAGAGAAAGAGATACTAATATACTATTTCTTAGAATTTACTTAAGTTGTGAAAGAAAATTACAACTTAATTACAATTTCTATCTTGGGGGGAAAAACTCATTTTTTCCCTGTTTACTTGAAAAGAAAAATATTAATAAATTAACCTAAATCAGGTACATGCTTCTGAGGCACTACACCCAGGATGGGGTTATAATGCAAAACAGGAAATTAAAACAGAGACAGTTTCTGGAATTCATCACATTTTAGGGAGCATGCTGTCATCATCAGGAGAAAAAGTTGAACTCCCAAGAACCCCTGTCTCCTTGCTGCTGCTGCTAGTCACTTCAATAGTGTCTGACTCTGTGCGACCCCATAGATGGCAGCGCACCAGGCTCCCCCGTCCCTGGGATCCTCCAGACAAGAACACTGCAGTGGGTTGCCATTTCCTTCTCTAATGCATGAAAGTGAAAGTGAAGTCGCTCAGTCATGTCCGACCTTCAGCGACCCCATGGACTGCAGCCTTCCAGGTTCCTCCATCCATAGGATTTTCCAGGCAAGAGTACTGGAGTGGGGTGCCATTGCCTTCTTTACCTGTCTCCTTAGCAAATGCAAAAGGGTAACAGCTGCAACAGTGAGGAAGATTGTGGTTCTTTGATTGCAGGCTGGTGTTTAACATCTCTGAATTTCACTTTCCTCATCTGTAGAACAGGCTTGAGAAAAATTCAACATTTGAGATTGTGTTTATGACTAACTAAACCAACAGCTTATGTACGTTGCAAAGCTTATAGTAGGTTTTTAAAATGGAAACTACCATTGCATGCAAAGTGTTGAAAAGAACTCCTTTCTACCCATAAGGAAATCTTCTGTATAGTGGCTATCATGCGTTGTGTGTAGAGTATGTTGTGTAGCATGCAGATTCCACTTTAGTGTCTGAAGTCCTCTTTCCAGTAGCTGATGGGACTTCAGGCTTCTGACAGACCACAGCTAAATTCAATGGCTGACTGATGAGAAGTCCAGAGGACCAGTCCCATTGCCACAAGGCAGTCACCATTGAAGGGACACTGGCTTCCCAAATAGAGGACACCACTGAAGGGACACTGGCTCCCAAATTAGAGGCCTTGGTTGGCCAAGGCCTCTGTTGCTTCTGCACAACAGGTCAGTTTCTCCCTCTGCTCCATCCCACTTCCTTCACTCCCTCACAGGACCTGCCTCTGAGAGTCAGCACAGTTGCTTCCTTGAAGCAAACCCATCTCAGAGTCTGTACCAAGACACCAAGTCTGTTGCAGTGTTATNCAACAGGTCAGTTTCTCCCTCTGCTCCATCCCACTTCCTTCACTCCCTCACAGGACCTGCCTCTGAGAGTCAGCACAGTTGCTTCCTTGAAGCAAACCCATCTCAGAGTCTGTACCAAGACACCAAGTCTGTTGCAGTGTTATTTGAGTAAAGCTGAAATGTATTCCCACTGCCTACCTAGTGTCAGTTACTAGTGTCAATCCTTCCTGCATTCAGCACCTACTTTCTATTCACTAGGGACATGCTATGTATCAAGGAATGAGTGTCTTTTTCAGGGCTTCTTTTACTGTGCCTTTCTAAGTAGAATGAGTTGTTTCTCTTAAACAGTGCAAAGCATTCTAAGGCCTGGCAGCAAGAGATTTTCTGATTGTCTGTTACCAATCAGCGTCAGCTAGCAAGCAACTTTGTCAGGTTTACTGGAAAGTATTTGCTAAGGCAAAGAAGTATACATTGGATTTATGTGGAGAGAAATAATGTAGCAGCATGAATAAATTATGAAAATATGCTTTTACAACACAGGCAGTACATTAAAATAACAGATGCAAGTTTGTTTTGTGAATTATGAGGTTTTTCTTAAGTTATATATAATTTTTATTCTCAATATGTTCATTGAATTTTTCTCCTATTTCATATGATTTGAAAGTGTGTTTTTCTAAATGGGGTTGGCTTGAGTTCTAAAATTAGAGATAGCAGGGTAAAATGAGAAAAAGTGTAGGTTTTACTATGAAAAGAAATGGGACTGAATTCCTTTGTTACTTTATAACTTTGACCTTGGGCAAATTACCATGCTCTTTGAGCCTTGATTTTCTTTTCTAAAAAATTTTATTTTAGGTCCTTGACTTTCTTGAAAGTTAAATGAGGATACTAATATATACTCCAAAGGATTTTAAGATAACTAAATGAGATAAGGCACGTAAAAACACAATGTCATTTAAAAGAACTTAAAAATTAGTAACTTTTATTGTTATTATTCCTATATCTGTGTTCATATATGGTGTTTATCATACGATAAACCTCTCTATATAATTAATGCATGGCTAAAACATAAGAAGCGGGTCGAAGTCTAACAGAATTTTGCCAAGAGAATGCACTGGTCATAGGAAACACTCTCTTCCAGCAACACAAGAGAAGAAGCTACACATGGATATCACCAGATGGTCATTACTGAAATCAGATTGATTATATTCTTTGCAGCCAAAGATGGAGAGGTTCTATACAGTCAGCAAAAACAAGACTGGGAGTTGAGTGAGGCTCAGATCGTGAACTCTTTTGTGCAGTATTCAGACTTAACTTGAAGAAAGTAGGGAAAACCACTAGATCACTCAGGTATGACCTAAATCAAATTTTTTATGACTATACAGGGGAAGGGACAAGTTAATTCAAGGGATTAGATCTGATAGAGTGTCTGAAGAACTATGGACAGAAGTTTGTGATATTGTACAGGAGGCAGTGATCAAGACCATCCACAAGAAAAAGAAATGCAAAAAGACAAAATGGTTCTCTGAGGAGGCCTTACAAATAGCTGAGAAAAGAAGAGAAGCTAAACGCAAAGCAGAAAAGGAAAGATATACCCATTCGAACTAAGAAAGCCTTCCTCAGTGATCAATGTAAAGAAACAGAGGAAAACAAAAGAATGGGAAAGACTAGAGAACTCTTCAAGAAAATTAGAGATACCAAGGGAACATTTATTTCTTTTTTTTTTTCCTGTTCACTGTTTTTTTTTTTTTTTTTTTTTTACTTTATTTTANGATATTTCTCCCGGGAATCTTGATTCCAGCCTGTGCTTCTTCCAGCCCAGTGTTTCTCATGATGTACTCTGCAGGGTGACAATATACAGCCTTGACGTACTCCTTTTGCTCTTTGGAACCAGTCTGTTGTTCCATGTCCAGTTCTAACTGTTGCTTCCTGACCTGCATATAGGTTTCTCAAGAGGCAGATCAGGTGGTCTGGTATTCCTATCTCTTTCAGAATTTTCCACAGTTTATTGTGATCCACACAGTCAAAGGCTTTGGCATAGTCAATAAAGCAGAAATAGATGTTTTTCTGGAACTCTTTAATTTTGGTCAAAAGATTTTCTAGTTTCTCTTGATCCATGGATTATTTATAATTATGTTTTTTAATTTCTAACTCTTTGAAGCCTTTTATGGTATCTTTCTTTCATTGACTTCTAATTTCATTCCATTATCATTGGAAAATATACTTTGTATGATTTCAACTTGCTTAGAATTGTTGAATTTCATTTTATGATCCAGAATATAATCTATCATGATGGATATTCCATTTTCATCCTATTATTGTTTGGTGGAATGACCTATACATGCCAATTAGACCCTGTTGATTGAAGATATTATTCAGTTATTTTTACATCCTTGGTAATTTTGTTGTTTATTAGTTCTATCTATTGATGGGAGAGGGATGATAAAATCTCAAATTATAATTTTCCTGTCAGTTCTGTTGATTTTGTTTTTATTTTGTTCTGTTGCTTTATGTATTTTGAAGCTCTCTTGATATGTGCATGATGTACATTTGGGATAGTTATGTATTTTGGAAAATTAACCTTTTCCTTATTGGGTAATGCCATTTTTGTGTCTAATAATTTCTTTTGCTCTGATGTCTACTTTGCCTGATATTGTATAGTTGCACCACCATTGTGAGTGTGTCAGAGTATGCAGTGTGTGCATGGAACATACATTTCTTTACCATTATTTAACTTTTAATACACTTACATCATTATATTTTAAATGATTTTTTGGAAATTATCCTGTCACAGCATATGGTTAGATAGTGCATGTGCATGTGTGTGACATGCATGTATGTTTTAATCCATTCCAACAATTTGTGTCTTAAAAAATTGGCTCATTCAGACTATTTGTATTTAATACAATTATTGATATGTTTGGATTTAGGTTTACCATTTTATTAAGTATTTTGTTTGCTCTCTTTGCATTCTGTTCTTCTGTTTCCATGATTGTACTTTCTTTGGAATATTTGAGCATTACTAAATATTCCAGTATACTTTATGTATTGTGTTTTTCATTATATCTTTAGGCAAAGATTTTTAGTGAGTGCTCTTTAACAGGGTCAGCATTTTACCAATTCAAACGGAATATAGACATCTTACTAAATCTTAGCAATATATANCGACTGAACTGAACTGAACTGAAGGTACTTCATCTATGGCAACCTTAGCAAACTCATACAGTGGGTCTCTAGCTAACTTAACCATTTGGGTATCTGGCTTCTATATCCCGTTTTGCTTAGGTATCCCATATCTGCTCAGAATTCCCCAGTGATGCTCCCCACTCCCTCCACCTCAGAGTCTACAACAGGAATGTTCTGATGCCTGGTGGCTCAGGTGGGTGCTATTTCCTTCCTTATTCTGGAAACAAACCTGCCCACTGTTTCCAAACTGAATGATTGTACACTAGACTCATGGAAATTTGAGCAGCTCTTTGCTCAAGGATTCAGGTTCAGGTGATAAGTACCAAACTCTTAATCTGTGGCAGCTGGACATCAGTCTTTGCATCTTGACCATAGGCACAACTCAGAATGCCCCAGGGCTTAAACTTTGAAGTATATACTGTATGGATGTTCCCCCACTCCCCCAATCCTAATGTTTTCCTTTCTCTCCTACACTTCCTTAGCCCACTCCCTTTATCCCCTCCCCCTTGGAGTATCCCGACACTCCTATCTTCCCTCCCGTTCTTGAATACAGCCCTCACTCCACTCAAATATTCAAGTCGCCACACTCATCAGTTTCTTCTGATATCTGGCAGGTTTCCAGTCTTAGGCTCTGCCTGTCAAGGGCTCTTCTCGTCTGCCTTGGTTACTGAGGTCTGTAGAGAGCAGTTCCAACTTAAGGCCAGCCAGCTGAGTTCTAGGGACTGCTTTTTTTTGCTGTTAGATAGATGGAAACATCTCCTGCTACTCTGCATTTCTACAGCTGGTTGTTCCCTAGAGTATTTAAAATGAAACTAATCTCATCACCTCAAGAATTAATTTATCTCCAAAAAATACCCCTGCCACATATACCTCCTTCTGATCTGCATGAGGATTTAATATTCCCTTTGTTAACATAATTTTATATTTATTTCTCATAGCTAATAGCCTGACCTCATTATGTTCTTATTTGCCCCTTACTGGCCCAGGGTTAAATCATAAATTCATTTAACTTGGCAGTGAATGCTCATCCCAAGTTTCATTTGTGTTGGAGCCTGGCTGGTCTTATTTTCCTTCACTGGATGCAGAAGCCTAGAAATGGTGAGGTGGCCATAGTGTTCACATCCCTGGGCATGAAGGGGCTGGAGCTGAGGAAGGAGAGGGCAATGAATCAGACATCCAAGAGAAGCAGAAAAGGGTGATGGGGTGGGGGATATATTCTTAGTTCCAGGTCATATTCTGGTTTCTGTTTCCAGAACCTTTCTGCCTTTGGGTGACTGGCAGAAATGGGAGTCATCCTGGATATATAACCTTCATTTTGTAGTAAGGATAGAACCTCTAGTTTTGGGTATGGGACACGGCTGCCCAGATAGAAAACTACATTTCTCAGCTTCCTTGCAGCTATATGTGGCTATGTTCTGGCCAATAAAATGTCAGTGGAATTAACATATATAAATTCTGAGTTGTGCTCTTCATACCAACTATTGCTTCTTTCACTTACTTTTTCCTTCTTTCTGTTGGCTGGGTGGTAGATGTGGTGCGCATTCTTAGGCCATGCAACTGAGAATGATACCAAGGCATGGGAGAGCAAAGATGAAAGGCACCTGAGTCTTGGACAAGAGAGTCACCTCACAGACCCTGGTTGGCTTATATCTGAACTACTGCATTGGAGAAAAAGGGCTAACTTTTAAAAACTACTGTTATATTGCAGTTCTATTATGTTAGTGAGATCTATAACCATCTTGATTACTGCAGATGGCTTTTTTTTTTTTTTAATTTGGTCACTATCTGTTTTTTTCCTGCAAATTTTTCAAGTCAACCTGAAGTAAGAGAGCCCACTTTTTCTTCCTCAGTTACTTAAAGAAGCAGTAAAGCTCTAGTTGTCACAGCCATACTCCCTTTGGGTGAAGGCCTATGTGAATGGGAACAAACAGTCCAAATTTCAGAGAGAAATGGAAATTGGAGCTAGAGAGGCCTGACTGCATTTGAGCCCCTGGTTCCAGGGTTGCCCATCTTTACCATGTTTTCTGCTGTTTCCTTATGTGACTTACAACATTGCTCTTTTGAGACTAGTTTCATTGAAGTTGGATTTTCTTCTTTTCCTGAGCCAGGAAATTAGTTCTTACTAATTCCCATACCTTCTTTCTGCTCTCTTCCCCCGTCAAGTTTACTGGCTTTCTTTTTTATGGCTGGCTACCCATGAGTTCCGTAATAGAAAGGGAGTCAGTGGCAGAGTTTTCAACCAGATAACAAATGGGTTAGATACATCTTTTAGGATTTTCACCTGGAGAGTGGTGTAGGTTTTTATCTAATGCAGAATTGAATTTCCTGCAGCCAGACATGGGCAGAGTAGATTCTGAGGGACCCTGTATTTTTGTCTAAGAATCAAACCTTCCTCATTTGTAGAGTGGGTCAGTTCCTCTCACTCTCCTAGGGTTCCTGTAGGTCCAGACCTCAACTGCTGCCCCATCCCAGAGAATGGTCTGTGGGATGAGCTGGGTAGGAGACCTGGGGGTAAGGGTGGAGGTATACTCAGAGACTTTTTTATGCCTCTTCATTCAGGGAAGTCACTGGGGCAGAAAGGTTAAGCAAGTAACTTGTTCAGCATCACACAGCTTTTAACTCAGAGTCCAGGACTTGCAGGGTTTCCCAGATGGTTCAGTGGTAAAGAATCTGCCTGCCAATTTAGGAGATGTGGATTTGGTCCCTGGGTAAGGAAGATTCCCTGGAGGAGGAAATGGCAACTCACATCAGTATTCTTGCCTGGAGAATCCCCTGGACAGAGGAGCCTGGCAGGCTATATAGTCCATAGGGTCTCAAAGAGTTGGACACAACTAAGCAAGCACACACACACCAGGACTTGAAAGTAGATCTAAGCCTTAGTTCCCTTATCTATCAAATGGTGGTAATAATCTCCATCTCATCAGATTATTGACGGGTTAATGGAGACTGGGTATGTTAAGCAGATTGCCTTGGTGAGTTCTTGATAACTGGTAGTTGCAATTATTTTTGATAATTATGATTCTTACCAGATGACTCTCTGGGCCCATTAGACCCAGCCTGGAGAGACTGGATGCAAGAGGTGGGAAGTGGGGCTGCCATGTTGCACAACTCCATAGTTCTTCTGTAGAGTGCTCTGTGAAAGAGCTGCCGACTGCAGGCTCCAGTCCTGAAAAGAAATCAGAAAGAAGAGATCTTAAGGGTGATTTCATTTTAGAGGCTTTTCTCAAGGAAACAACCATTTCCCTCTTCTATGGGAAGTGGAAGCATTTCCCTTTCAGTTCAGAGATACCCCTCACCAAAGCCACTCCAGCTCTGCTTCCAGCAGGAAGACCCCTGGGGCAGGGCAGGCCTGCTGAGCTGAAAGCTGCCTACGCAGCTGCTCCCTGTCTGTTCTGCACCCCAGGGGCTCCTCTGCAGCTGCGCCCTGGGCAAAGCTTTAATTAATGCCAGAAGAAGGACACCCACAGCTACATCTGGATTCTTCCCGGCAGCTGAGACAAAGTCTCAGGTGCTGTGGCCGGGGGCGGGGGTGTTTGCCCAGGGTCACTCCCTTACTGAAGACTTTCTATGCCCCACATGGCCCTCTGGACAGAGGCCCAGTCCTTAGTGTGAGGAGCAAGGCCCCATGTGTCACATCCTGTGGGTCGTGGTGCAATGGTGAATTCCACAGGTGGGCCACCAAATTCAAACAGTGTTTGTACGGGAGCATAAACCAAGGAGCACATTTGAAGAAAGGTAATGGTCACTATTAGAGAAATTTGCAAGCTGAAAATGAAGGCTGAATTGCTCAGAGCAGAAGGAATTTTGAGAGGCAATGTGGGAGGAAGAGACAAGAGATGAAGTGCCTGGTAGGGGTGAGGGTCTTGGGTGTGTAAGGGGGAAACAATCTTATTGTGTGCAACTTAGTCCACCTTCTCCAAGGCTCCACCCAATCCAGAAGCCACTCACTTCTTAACAACAGGTTGTGGAGTGGGTTTATTTTAGGGATGTGTTGAAGTGCTTGATTGGCCTTCCTGTGAATGAGACCCTCAACCCCCAACCTGCCCCACAGCTCTGGAGGTTGCCTGTGGAAGGCCCTTTACACCTTGTGCAATTTACACCCGTGTGCAATTTATTCTTGCCACAACCTAGAACAATGCTACAAGTGGGGATACTTCCAAGATCAATATTGCAACACAAGTGAGTATCCTGCAACACAAAAGAGGAATGACCTGAAACATATAGTTCATAAAGGTAGAGTATGCTATATGTTTTCCTCACTGCTATATCCCCAGTGCATAGAACAGGGCCTGGCATACAGTAGGTGCTGAATAATGATTATTCTGTGATCTGCTGCATTTACCTCTCTTGCCTCTTCTCCCACCTTGCTCTACATGCTCTCAGTTTTATCTCCACTTCCAGATTTCAGCTCTTGGAATGTGCCCTACTTTATAACCAATTTACCCTTATATTTATTTAGCAAATATCTATGGAGTTCTTGCTCTGTATCAGTCATTATGGTAGAAGCTGGAGATACTTGATGAACAGAACATGGAGTTACTCACCAGGAGGTAGACAGGGCATCAGCCTAATCATTAGATAAGGAAATATAAGATCATATAATAAAAATCATTAAATAAGGAAATATAAAATTGCAATGAAGGACAAGTGTGAGGGGTTATAAGACTATATTAAAGCAGGATTCATATTTATTTATTTATTTATTTATTCCAGGGAGTGGGTGATATTTGATCTGAGCTCTGAAGGTCCTCTAAGACCCTGAAAGAATGAACGTCTTTCAACATGACTGGAGTGTGACCACTCCAGAATAGAAAAGCACAGGTATGAATATAAGGCTAGACAGGTCAGCAGAGGCCAGACCCTGCAGAACCTTGTGAATGACAGTAAATGCTCTGGTCTTTATCCTAGAAGCAACAGGGAACCACTGAAGAGTTTTAAATGAGGTGGAGATGCTTTACATGATCAAATTTGATTTCTGGAAAGATCATTCTGGCTGTGGAGCTCCCTTGAGCCCCCTGTCACCCATCTTCACCCCACAAACCAGGTTGAGAACTTGCAATTACTTTGTTGATGGTGAAGACAGCCACCAGGTGACTGAAATCTCAGCCATGTATTCATTGACCTTTGGCCAGTGTTCATNTTACATTCCATATATATATATATATATATATATATGCATTGATGGAAGAATTTTTCACAAATTGAGGTGTAGAGAAGTCAGCCTGGTATACACAAGATTTGATTTGAACTTTAGGCCAACCAAAATAGCCTGTTTGTGTCATATTAAACTCCAGTACTCTTGCCTGGAAAATCCCATGGATGGAGGAGCTTGTAAGCCACAGTCCATGGGGTCGCTAAGAGTTGGATACGACTGAGCGACTTCACTTTCACTTTTCACTTTCATGCATTGGAGAAAGAAATGGCAACCCACTCCAGTGTTCTTGCCTGGAGAATCCCAGGGATGGGAGAGCCTGGTGGGCACATGGGGTCGCACAGAGTCGGACACGACTGAAGTGACTTAGCAGCAACTTAGCAGCAGCAGTACATCTGCTTTAACCATCAAAAAAAGTATGCATTTAAAATCCAGCAAGGATCTACTGCATAACACAGGCGCCTATACAGATCCTTATGTAATAACATAATGGTGAGTATAATAATATAATGCAGCATTATATAATAACATATAATAGAAATAATCTGAAAATTACATATATATATAATATAAACTATATATTTCACTGGAAACACTCATGGTACACCTGAATTTTGATATTGTAAATATAATATTGTAAATCAATACTTCAGTTAAAAGTGTTTTTAAAAGAATTAAAAAAAAAAAGAGTAACTGTGATTCAGGCATCCAAAATGAAGCCAGGTGGCCAATGTGACTGTGGTTTCAGACACTTTCTGCACCTTGAATTTTCTGAACTGTATCAAACTGCACCAGTCACTCTCAAAACAATGTCTTTCAGCAGCTACCATCTCCAACTTTATGGTCTAATGCACTCCCCTTGTAATTATGCAACCATTGTAGACCCCACCCAATCCTGGCTTAATAAGTGTCCTTCCTTCTTGACAGCTCCTATCTTAATTCTTGACAAACAGCTTATGTAAATTTGTGTTTCTTTGCTTTTATAAGTTTCCCTCACTTTGTGGTTTAGCAGAACACAATTCACATGCTTTTTGAATCTATGTCTCCCAGGCTATAGTTCCCAACTTGGCTCAAATAAAAACCATTTTTATACGTATTATAGTTTGGTTGTTGATTATTGCATTGACAGCATTTCAAATTGCAAAACACATGACAAAACTTATCTATTTTTAGTTGTTAATCAGATCGCAAACAATCAGCCATGACTTAATGACTGAACAAGTTAATGATCACCTCCCTTAAATAAACTTGATTATTCAAACAGGCATCAGCGTAGTAGTTGAACTAAATAATCGTTTTGTTCAATTATTGTAATTACCAACATGCTTTAAGTTAATAGTACAGATCTTGCACTTTTTACTTTTACTTTTTATAAGGAAAGCAAACTGTTATAAAAATATTCTAGCCTGGTCACAGATATGAGGAACTAGGTCTATATCTATATATCAAGAAACTAAACTTGGTAAAGTTAAAATAGTATAAATATTGCACATATTTTCTACTTAGATAAAACTTTAAGGGAAATTTTATTTATTTTTTTTCTGACCTTTCCAGCAACTAATACTTTCTTCAAATTTTCAATCTATGGAAAAACTAACCTGAGTATATTAGGTTGGATCCAGACCAAACACCTTGACACAGATTAGGAAAGTTTCCAAGCTTCCAAGCTTGAAAGAAAAATGGTTTCTTTTTGGTGGTCTACCTACTTTGGGAGCTTGAAGATATTTCTTAAAACACTGTTTCTAGAAAATGCATGCAAGGTTATGATCCTGACCCTGTTTGATCATATGGTAATTATAGTAACAGACCTGAAGAAAAGACTGCTTCCTGCCAAAAGGGTCACTGTGAAATTTACAGCAATACTTAAAGCAACAGTGACTTATGTATTTTTATTTTCTCATATTAAAATCTCTGCTGCTATTGTGTGTGCCATGAAAATAAATGACTTGATGGTAATTATAAGTAAGAATTTCTAATTTTACAGGAGCAACACACATTTGTAATGGTTTATGTACACAAATCCTTTAAATTTATGTGTCTAAAAGGCAACGGCATTATTTTCCAAACTAGGGTGACTATCACCATGTTGGTAAGGTCACAGCAAAATAGGAGAACTGTCAAAACTGTCAATGGAGGGAGCCCTGTTCTTGCTTCTGGTCTCAGGGGGCCGGGGTGTCTTGTGGTAAGTGAGGGGCCTCTCAGCTGACAAAATGACAGTGAGGCTCACAGAGGGAGTCCCTGCAGATATGACTCATGTAGGATTGGTCTGCTTGTGGCCATAGTTTCCTTTGGTGAGGTCAGATGTACAGAGAAAGAAGGTACATGAGTCCTGGAGGTTTGTTGGGTGGGGGGGGACGGTCTATACTCCCTTGTACAAGTAACTTGGTAGATTATTGCTCTAGCAAATGAGAGACAACTTTAGTTCAAAGGACTTGGAAAAACAGAAAGTGCTACATAAGTATAAGTTACCACCAGTGTAATTAAATTCATCTTAAGTTGTTTTGAATGTCAAAGTTATTTAAATATTTAATTTTCTTCTGGATGAACAAGTACTGAGCACACTCTTTCAGAAGTAAAGGCAGAAAAGCTTTGTGTTTGCTTTGTTTAACCCTATAAACACTTCTTTTCATGAGAAGCTTATGGAGATGCAGTCGCAAGGTCTATGTGATTGGTTCAGATGTTTTTCCAGAATTTTCCTAAATTTGAAAATATTGAAAGTTATTGGAGAATAATCACAAATTCTATTTATCTTTTGATTACTAATCACTCTAACAAGAGTTCAGAGCAGAGACATTTCTATGGGTATAGCAAGAAGGATTTTTTTTTCCTCTTTTCTACCTATAAAGTCCCTTCAATGAAGCTGCATTCAGTTTCCCAGATCAATGGCATTCCATTTTCCAAGCCCACATTTTCTCATTTTTAGGAAATGACAGTATCAAGCATCATGGATGCAAGTGTGTTACTGGATTAAACTTTATTGATTAAATAGATATTAAGTCAAAGTACCACCAAAATCACTGTCAACTCCTTGATACTCTTTTCTGTATCTCAGGGAGGGAACTACACTTCCTAGTTATGTAGTGCTGTTCTGTGGTCAGGGTTCTCCAGATTTTCTTAGTAGCTCACACTGAAGTCAGAGGAACCACTTACATGCTTTATTTAAACGGACTTCTCTTTTCCCTCTGACAAGAGTTCTAGTTACAGGAACAAAAAGAAACAGATGGCAACACCAACAAGAAGCTGAACAAGTGACAGATATAAAAGTGCTGCTACAAACTGAAAGACAGATTTCCCATTAATAATTTAGTGGGATAATTGGCAAGTGTGGTGATGCCTCACCATTACTCAAACTTTCAGTTCTTGGCTGGTAGAAGAAACCTCTAATCCCCAAAACTAAAAAAAACTCAGATACAGTTTCCCATCCTGCTTGCTATAAAAGACTAGACATAAAAGACAATCTTGGTTATGGGATCTGAGGCAAAACTTTCTGGGAGTTTTCTAGAAAGGATTCTTTTCCTCTAAATAAATACAAATGTCCAAGGAGAGGCCTTTCCTTCTGGTATTGAAAGTGAAAGTGAAGTCACTCAGTTGTGTCCTACTCTTTGGGACCCCATGGACTGTAGCCCACCAGGCTCCTCTGTCCATGGAATTTTTCAGGCAAGAGTACTGGAGTGGATTGCCATTTCCTTTTCCAGGGGATCTTCCTGACCCAGAGATCAAACCCGGGTCTCCTGCATTGCAGGCAGACGCTTTACCGTCTGAGCCACAAGGGAATACCAAGGAGACCTAATGCTTGAAGCTTCTGCAGCCATCCTGTGATCATGAGGACAAAAGCAAGAGACTCACTGGAGGTTGATTCAGAGCTCTAGTTTCACTGAACCAGTGCAGGAATACTTAGACAGCTGTTTCCAAATAAGAGATTATTTTTATTCACAAGGGAAAAGAAACTGGTGGTAGACATACTTCAATGCTTGGGTAATCGGGAAACTAGTAAAGGCACTTGCAGAATGGTATTTATCCTTAGATGAAGCCTAGAGGGTAAACAGAGAAAGCAGTGACATCCCACTCCAGTACTCTTGCCTGGAAAATCCCATGGATGGAGGAGCCTGGTGGGCTGCAGTCCATGGGGTTGCTAAGAGTCGGATACGACTGAGTGGACTTCACTTCTACTTTTCACTTTCATGCATTGGAGCAGGAAATGGCAACCCACTCCAGTGTTCTTGCCTGGAGAATCCCAGGGATGGGGGATGGGGGAGCCTGGTGGGCTGCCATCTATGGGGTCACACAGAGTCGGAGACAACTAAAGTGACTTAGTAGCAACAGCAGCAGAGGGTAAAAACGGTATATACTTGAAGATAATTAATATTTTAGAGTTCAGGTTCAAGCATGTTCAGTAGCTAGGACCTCTCTGACTCTTTGCCTGCCGAGTTCCTCTGTCCTGGGATTATTCCAGCAGGAATACTGGAGTGGGTTGCCATTTCCTCCTCCAGAGACTCTTTCGGACCCAGGGATCAAACCAACTACTCATGCAGCTCCTGCATTGGCAGGCAGATTCTTCACTACTGAACCACCTGGGAAGCCCAGACATTAGTTACTGTGGTGAAAAAAAACGTGATTCAAATAAAGATATGTATATTTAATATGGGCACATTCAGCCATATTCTCCTACTTGGCTCCAAATGTGCTGACCCAAGCACTATCACTTTCCAATCCAGGGGAGCAATGAGAAGGTTGATATTAATGGAACTGACAAGGTCTAGAGATATTAATATGTTGGGGCTCCACCTATTAAAAAAAAAAAAGCAAAATTCCTTTTCATCTCTTTACTGTATAGTTGTACCCAAAACACACCCACATAATCACACATTGCTTCCTATCAATATTAACAATAATTTGCTTTTAAATTTAACAGGATGCCAAAAGATTACCTTCCATGTGGAAGAACTAAAGAAAAAGCACCAGAAGAAAAACCCAAAGACACCTATAGTTAATGTCCTCTGAGTGGAAAGAGAATGTATTATTTATAAGAAATGAGAGCAAGATGCTATTAAAAATACTTAGTCAACAAGATTTTTGCTTTAGAAGTAAAATGTTTGGAAATTATAAATCTAAGAGCAAAAATATAATTCTTAACCAAAGTTACATTGAAAAATAATTCCCAGAAAGTAGAAAGAGAAAAGACAAAGAAAGGCTTAGAAAAACTATAAAATTAATGTGGGAGGTTCAAAATGAAAATGACAGGATTTTGGTACCATCTTTCTAAATTCTATGTATATGTGTTAATATACAGTACTTACCTTTCTCTTTCTAACTTACTTCACTCTGCATACTAGGCTCCAGGTTCATCTGCCTCATTAGAACTGACTCAAATATGATCCCTCTTATAGCTGAGTATTTATACCACAATTTTATTTCTATTTGTACCACAAAAATAACCATTGTGTATACAGACCACAAATTCCCTATTCATTCNCATACTAGGCTCCAGGTTCATCTGCCTCATTAGAACTGACTCAAATATGATCCCTCTTATAGCTGAGTATTTATACCACAATTTTATTTCTATTTGTACCACAAAAATAACCATTGTGTATACAGACCACAAATTCCCTATTCATTCTTTCAGTGAACATCAGGTTGCTTCCATGTCTTAGCTATTGTGAATAGGGCTGCAATAAACAGCGGGATACATGTGTCTCTTTCAGTTCTGGTTGCTTTGGAACCAGAGAACTAATTCCCAGTTTTTTAAGGAATCTCCACAATGTTCTCAATAGTGGGCTGTACCAGTGTGCATTTCTACTAAGAGTGTAAGAGAGTTTCCTTTTTTCCACACCCTCTCCAACATTTTTTTTGTAGACTTTTAAATGATGGCCATTCTGACTGGTGTGAGATGATAACTTATTGTGGTTTTGATTTGCATTTCTCTAATAAGGAGCGATGTTGAGCTTCTTTTCATGTTTTTTTTTTTTTATTTTTAATTAATTTATTTATTTATTTTTAAATTTAACTTTACAATACTCTATTGG
>SJYV01052607.1:37232-64371 GCA_006410875.1 Neotragus pygmaeus | reverse complement strand
AGGGAGGCCTGGCGTGCTGTGATTCATGGGGTCGCAAAGAGTCAGACTCGACTGAGCGACTGAACTGAAGGTATAATTTCATATAATAAGCACTGGATGCAAAAAGGAGAGATAAATATACAGATGATGCTTTCTTAATTAACTTGCCAGCTTATGCGACATACTTCAACTGCTCTCTACACTTACACTAGCTGGGTTGTTAGTAGTAGGCCTTTTTCTTTAGTATCTGCTCTGTTCTGTGCCATCAGCCAGGCTGAGTACTTCCTTAGGGTCAGTAGTCTGTTCACAATAGGTACACTTATTATTTTAATTATGTATTATATAAAGTGACTAAACATGAAAAAAAAGGTGTGTTTCCATAAAAAATGAATTGAATGCTTTGGAAAGACTTAATGAAGGCAGATTGCTAAAAGAAATTGCTGATGAATTAGGTATGGGCAAGACAACAGTAAAAAACTGCTTTGGTGGGACTAAAAAAATCTAGAAACGTTATGCGTTTTATAACATTATTTATGCATTTATCTCAAGTGTATTAAAGAATTCATTTTACTTAAGGAGATAATTTGGAAATCACAGATGATGTGTTAAAGGTGCAGTTTATGAAAGAAAGTTAGCAGCACCCTACTCAGAAGACCCTCACTAAGAAAAAGCCCTGGTCCACATCAAAAGATTTGTGAATGTATGTATATTTATTTATTTATTTTATACAGTTTATTTATTATGCTGTTTATGTTAACTTTGCAGGGCAAGATTTTTTTTTTCAGCTTTTTTTGTTCAATGATGCTTTTCAAGGGTCCAAAACAGTGATTCAGGCATCTAAGTGAAAAATGAATGATTAAAAAAAAGCCCACCTAAGAATGGAATCAAGAAAGAGTGATGCGATAGGAAGTGGGAGAGAGGTTCAAGAGGGAGGGGATATATGTATGCTGCTGCTGCTGCTGCCAAGTCGCTTCAGTCGTGTCTAACTCTGTGTGACCCCATAGACGGCAGCCCACCAGGCTCCTCCACCCATGGGAGTTTCCAGGTAAGAGTACTGGAGTGGGATGCCATTTCCATCTCTGTATTTATTTACAAATTTAAAAAAGATGCTTAGGGATTGTGTCTTTTTTTCTTTTTTAAAAATCTCTGCTGTAACTGACTTCTGGGGTTGACTGACCAACTACTGGTCCAATTACCACAGGTAAGAACGTGTCCCCACTATACTTGCCTGTTTCTCTTAGGCTGATAGCAAAATGGGTTTATATTCCCTTGGTCCAAACTAACCAGGTAGCAGAGAAGGCTGACCTGGGGTTTTATAAAATAGACCCATTATATGTCTCTCAAACAAAATGCAGGTGGAATTTTAGCCATACTTCCAGAGGCGGAGATGCTAACCTTTGTGAGCATGAGCTGCACACTGACTACTCATAGCCTGAAGCATGGGCCACGAGATGAAGTGTGCGTCAAATGCCAGGCCAGCCTTGGTCACAGCTCTGGACACAGCTAGTTCGTTGATTCAAGTATCTCACGTTCCAACCTGGCATGTGATGTCATCTCTGCAAGGAGAAATGTCTCAGATGATGTTTTATTGAGAAAAGTCCTAAGTATCAAGGAAGAGCGAGATCCATTCCCAGAACCCCTTGATAGTCAGTCTAATTCACTTCTGTTAATTTGCACAGAATGCTGGATTTCTGTCCCACATAACAAGATACCAGGCACTGAAACTGAACCAACATCATTAACTTCCCACCAGCGCTTTATGCCATCAAGATGCGATCTGTCAAGGGAGGCAGCACGGCGCCTCCTGTCAAGAGAAGTCTGCGGGAACAGAAAACCGGGTGAAAAGGGAGGCTTCGGCAGAGTTTCAGCCTCTTGACAATATTTTTAAAAGACTTATTTAACATACAGAGGATCTCATTGATGGAGGAGAGAAAAGTATCAACCCTTTTTTTTTCCTTTAAAGACAAGGGAATGGTTCAAGAGGAGGGAAAAGAACTGGGAAAGCCTTTGTATATTGAGAGCTGAGTTTATTTTTCTTTTCTTTGCCAACAGAGGCAAGGTAATTCTATAAGCATCATTTAACTTTCTCACTAGAAACAAAATAGAGTAAGGCAGTTAATGCCATGTATTCTACATCTCCCATTCCCACTCCAGAACACTGTTTTCCCCCAGAAAATTAAATTGATTCTCACACAATGGCACCCAAATGTATGCTTTCAAAGGCATTTCCCAAAACTAATGGGATCATCAATGAGAGGATGAGCAGCTATTTCCCATTTCAATTTGGAGTCAGAAAATCTGTGGGTCTCTAATTTCCTTCATTAGGGGTGGGCCCTGATGACCTCAAGGATCCCTCTCCTTCCAAAGGAATAAAAGGAAATGAGTTTCAATGAGAGCTGCTAAATTTTAGGTCAGGTATCAGCAAGAAATTCTTAATCTGAGGGTTGTCAATCAATGGAACAGGTTTCAAAATAGGTTGTGCAATCTTCTTCCCTGGAGACAGATAAAAATAGGCTAGGCCGCCGCCATCTGTCTTGGTAGGGTGCAGCCCTTCCAAGAGGCGGGTGAACAAATCCTGCTTCCCTTCGAGGGAGTCTACAAAGAAGTGATTAGGTTGTTGAGGGGAAAAGGAGAGAGGGTACAGTCCATCTGGGCCTAGTTTTAAAGCTGAGGGTTAGGTAGCTGAGAATCCCTATGGAAAGGGAAGATTTAAACTGAAAAGAGGAAGATATGAGGGGAAAACGACAGGAAATAACTGCACAGCTCTGAGCTCTTTGGGGAGAGCTGAACCAATCTGCTTCTCAGCTACAGCAGCTCCATTTGGTCCTGGGGACCGTGAGCTCAGCCACAGATCCTTGGGGAGGGTATTATTCCCCTCCCTAGCTCCCAAACGAGTGTATACATGAAGCCTAAGAGAAGATGGGAACTGTCAAATAAATCCAACATCTCCCAGGTGACCAGCGGCACCCATGGAGCATTTCCAAAAAATTTCCTTTAAAAGGCACTCTTTTCTTTACTTGGCCACCTGAAATCCTACCCACTTCCTGCATTTCCTTCACTGCTATGGAAAGCTCTCTTGGGGCATGAAAAGGAATGAAACCTTCACGGACCTTTAGAAACCTAACTCCAGTGGGAAATGCAAGAAACAGCATCACTGTGGCCTGGAATCTCTGCAAAACTGAGTTGCCCTCTCTCTGCAAACGTGAGCCAACCTTTGACCCCATCTCTGTGCAACCACATCAAATACACACACCTGGGGCTCCCAACTAAGTCTTTGTTCTGACACTGTCTTCCCACAGCACACTAGAGTCAGCCACATGACGTTGTCACAGGGGCCTTTGGGTACCCCACTTTACTGGTAGACACAACACAGGAAGCCCACTGTTTTCTCAGCCCATATAGTAAAAGAGGCCCCTGCAGGAGAGCAGTGAGGTCAACGAGTCAACACCAGGGACTCACCGAGCTGAGGTCCTCAGCAAACTAGAGATGGAGGTGAGGAATGGTCACCAGCTGTTGAGAGCTAGACAGTTAAGGGCGTGCAAGGTAAAAACCAGTGCCTGAGGCTCAATTCTTTAAAGAAGAATTTTTTTTCTGGTGGGGGTTGCCAGCTAAGGAGAAACCTGAAGCTCAAGCATGCAGCCTAGTGACTTTTTCCCCTTTCAGCAAAGCCAGAGAAATTTGCAAAGATAACTAGGAGAAAATCAATACTGCAGAGCCCCAGATTTAAGAAGAGCCTTTGCAGAGGAGAAATCTGAGTCTGTTCTGTCCTTCCCACTGTCCTAGTCAGGTGAGATGGTGCTTTTACCCTCACAGAAGATAACTAGACTTACCGAGAAGAATGAGGAGATAACGGACAGAAAAGCGCCCTATAAACCCACGCATCTGTCATCATTGCGAGCACACATGGGCTCTCCCCCAAATGGGCGGTGAAATGGGAGCAACGCCACCTCAGAAAAGCGAGACTGCGTTCTGAGTCACCTCTGCAGATGCTCTAGGGGTTCTGCGAGGTAGGACATCACCTTCTATCTTGTTGGTCTGGGGGCAATGCCAGCTATGAAAAGGGGTGGGCACCTTCCCTTCCTTTGCTGGATGCCACACATCAGCCTGGCCAGACATCCGAACCCTCTGGAATGTGCCAGACACTCCGGTCAAAATCCAGGACTTAGGATCCGCATTTCCGCAAGTGTCTCTCCTCAGAACCCAGCTCAGGGGCAAAGGGAGAGTTCTCTCCCAGACCCGCCCTACAGAACTATGAAAATTCAGGGCTTGCTCATTTTTCAGAGCTGGGATCGTCAACACGTTGGGGATGCATTCATCAGACATGGGATTTGGATTGCTGGAGGCCTTGGGAACCGCAGCTAAGCAGCAGCGAGCTGGTTCCCATGGAGGAGACTGGGCATCCAGAGGCAGTCTCCTCCACCACCCAGCACCTCCGGCTCCCCTCGCAGGCTACAGTGAAACCAGTACAGACAGGTGAGTGGCGTCCTGTCCTGCAAGCTCTACTAAGAAGGAGAACCACGTGAACATTCTATAGACTGGAGCTGGAAAAAGATGGAAAGGAGGCAACAACAATGGAGTAACCAATCACCAGCTTCCCATTCACTCATAACTCAACACGATAAGCCTGGCAGGCTGCCAGCCTATAGTCTCCACAGCAGGATAAAGCTGAAAAGGCTGTGAAATCAGTGTGGGACAGTGGAGAGAGCATTGGATTAGACATCAAAAGATCTTAGGGGGGGATTAATTAATGCAAACGAGCCAGAGGGAATCTGGGGGGATATAGAAATCCTCAATATGTTGAGCATGATTCTAGCTACACAAGTGTGTACACTTGTCAAAACCCACCAAACTCTAGGTTTTAAGCAGGTGAATTTTCTAGTATATAAATCACACCTTAATAAAATTTTTTAAAAATCTGCATTCTAAAATTCTGAAAGTGAAAGTGAAAGCTGCTCAATCGTGTCCAACTCTTTGCGACCCCATGGACTGTAGCCTACCAGGCTCCTCTGTCCATGGCATTTCCTAGACCAGAATACTACTGTGGGTAGCTCTTCCCTTCTCCATGGGATCTTCCCAACCCAGGGATCAAACCCAAGTCTCCCGAATTGCAGGTGGATTCTTTACTGTCTGAGCCACCAAGGAAGCCCCAAAATACTGGAGTGGGTAGCCTATCCCTTCTACAGGGAATCTGTCTGACCCAGGAATTGAACTGGGGTCTCTTGCAGTGCAGGTGGATTCCATACCAGCTGAGCTACCAGAAATTCTAATTCACCCTTATTAATTGTGGGACCTTGGACAAGACACTTACCTACCTAATGCTTCACTTTCCCCATCTATTAAATGGTTTTAATAATTTCTGCCCTGCTTACCTTACAGAATTTTAAGATCACATGACATCATATATGTGACTCAATTTCAAAAAGCACAAAATGCTAAGCTGTTACGAGGTAACCACAGTCATGTTAGCTCCCTGACTCTTGGGATCTCCTTGCTACATACTTCCTGATGATCTGCAGGTGTGGAGGGAAATTCTGTTCTATTTAATAGCCTATGGTTTCAAAAATCTTCCCTCTGGAAAACTCTGACCTGAGTATTCTTCCCATTTGCCCACCTCTTCACCATGTAAAGGTCAGTTACTGCGAGAGTGGGGGCCCTCCTGGTTCCCACAGATAAGCACCCAACATGGAGCACAGCCACCCAGCCAGAATGCAGACACCACGGCAGATACCATTCTGGAAGCATGCACCCTCCTCTTCAGGGGAAATCAGTGGGCTGGCCTCTTACACATACCCACAGGACATTCTCAGGCAGGGGAAAAGGAAAGAAAATACCCACACATACCCACAGGACATTCTCAGGCAGGGGAAAAAAAATACCCACACATACCCACAGGACATTCTCAGGCAGGGGAAAAAAAAAAAAAAAAAAAGGATCTTCTCACAGAAGGACAAAAGGGGAANAGAAAATACCCACACATACCCACAGGACATTCTCAGGCAGGGGAAAAAAAATACCCACACATACCCACAGGACATTCTCAGGCAGGGGAAAAAAAAAAAAAAAAAAGGATCTTCTCACAGAAGGACAAAAGGGGAAAAATTTGGAAGCCTGGGAGGTTAGGTACAAACCCACTCAGCTAAAATTAGCTAAAAGAGACGGAAATCATCAAATCCAACTCTGTCATTATCAAAATTAGAAAACTAAATCTCTCAGAAGGCAAGAGATCAAAGCTAAGCAAAACTGGTAAGTAGCTTCAGCTGCAGGTGCTTCAAGCTCCGAGCTCCGGCTGTATGTACACGGGCACTCTTCCCTGAGATGCTCTGCTTCCCTAATTTGGCATCTAGTAGAACTGGACCCTTATCAAAACCTCTTACAGGAAACACACACAATCTCACTCTCAAGTATCAATAAATAACACTTTCAAGTAAGGGAAGGAAAGAGACCATAAACCTGTTTTTGTAACAGGTAAAGCCAAGAGTGGAAGAGACATCTTCAGCCCATTCCCCTCCCAACCGCGGACCTTGACAACAGCCTCCAGCCACACCCAGTAGCCAGTTTTCTGCCCAGCCTCAGGCAAATGGAGAATTAAAGCTTGAAACCATTCCAGATAAGTTCAAGTGGCTTTACAAAGAAGTTCAAGTGGGCCTGCAGAGATGTGGGTCTTATCTGCAAGCCTGCCATATCATCTTGCAGAGCCTGGGCTGTAAGTAGCAACACTGCCCCACAGAAAGGTATATTATCCATCCTGCATTAATGGGAATCAGAGATCCTTGTACAATCCTGCCACTCATCCTCGCAAATGCTCCTTTTTAATCCATCTTGAGAATACCATTCATTCTGGGATAAAGAAGATGTGGTATATCTATCTATATATATAATGGAATATTACTCAGCCATAAAAAGAATAAGATAATGCCATCTGCCACAACATATGATTATCACTTACATGTGAAATCTAAAAAATAGTGCAAAGGAACTTATTTACAAAACAGAAACAGACTCACAGACATAGAAAACATGGAACCATACCCATTTTCCACCCAGCAAGTAGCACGAGCTTAAAAACAGATAAATAAATCAGACAGGTCACTCCCCTGCAGATGCTCTCTATGGCCTCCCATTGCACCCACGGGAATCAATGCAGAGCCCTCTCTAGGTCAGTGGTCTGACTCTGCACGCCTTGTCTGCCTACTCCATAGCCCTCTCCCACCTGCTCTCTACTTCTGGCTGCACGGACCCCGCCTCTATTCCTCAAACATACATAGCTCTGTGGACCTTCAGAGACCTTGGCAGCTTTGCTCCCTCACCCCCAGATCTGCCCTTACAAGGTCAGCTTGGGAGTCACATCCAAGAGGCCTTTCTTGACCACACATGGTTTAAGTAAGCTCCACCCACACCAGTCCCTGCCAGCCACTTGTGAACCTGTTACCTGATTTCTTTTATTTTTGGGGGGTGAGTGGGTGGGGAAAGCACACCACAGAGCTTTCAAGATCTGTTCCCCGACTAGGGATTGAACCTGGGACGCAGCACTGAGAACCTGAAATCCTAACCACTAGACCACCAGGGAACCCCGAAACCACCTGATTTTTATTTCCTTCAGAACACTTGACTACCTTTCATTATGCTACTAATAGATCCATTTATCTCTTTACTGTCTATTTCTCCCACTAAGATTACAGCTCCATGCAAGCTCTGTCTCGTGGTATCTCCATTACTAGCACCAGACCAGAGCCCAGTGCACAGTGGACATGCATCAATGCACGGTGAGTGCATGAATGAATGAATGACCATTTTAAACAAATCAAACTGAAGTCTTTTAAATATAGGGTAAGGCCCTCTGGTGGGTGCCACAGAGACAGTGCCCTAGCTCTCCAGTACTCACAAGAAATGCCAACACTGGTACACACTTCCCCAACAGGGAGACACATTCATGAGATGCCGAGGTAAAGTCAAGCGCCTCCATCAGGCATGGCCGTAACTAACCATCGGTGTTCACAGGCTGAGCTACCTCTAATACGAACTCTAGCATCGATCTGAAGGAAACCTATTCATTTAAACTAACGAAAACATGCTGTCGTTTTCATTTCCATTACAAAGCATGCCAATGTGGCAGAAACACTTTGATTGATTGGACATCTTTCTCTCAATCCAAGTGGCGACTGATCAGCTTACCAAGGGACAAATAAGTTCAACAACTCAAGACAAAAGCAGAAATCTTTCCTCTCTTTCTTTCTTTCCTTATGAGGCATAAGTAAGATACTGTATTTAAAACATGGAATATTACTAATATGTAACTTAGGAGACATTAAACTGTGACACTGTCATCCATTTTGTTTGAAATAAGGTAAGATACATATACATGTATGATATGAATGTGTATATGTCTATATATAGAGAGAGACATATACACATATATATGTGTGTATCTATATATAGATAGATATATCTATGCAGCTAGAAAAACTAGAACAACAAGTAAGTAGAAGAACCGCTACTGTAATCGCATGTGGAATACACAGACACCATAGTCCAGTGAGCGATGTACCACCTCATCCCCATCAACACCTAATTCCTGCTCCTACAGAGAATAAATGAGATGACAGAACTAAAATTACTTTGAGTCTCTGAAAGAAAGAAGCCACTGAAATTCTGAAATTACAAAAAAAAAACCAAACACAAAAAACATATAAACCCAAATACAGTCTCTGATGGAGGGGAAAAAAAAACAAGACACTGCATAAAAAGAAAGGCAAGGTGTTAATTGCTGAAGAGTCCTTCAGGTTGAAGAGAGCCATCCTTCACTACCATTCTGTCTTCCTTTTCAAGGATCCCCAGTGATCAGTTCTATCTTCACAATCAGGTTGTTATTCAGTGGCTTTTTGACAGCCAAGACGCTAGGCATTCAGAATGCAATCCAGCCAAGCAGGCCTGCACAGGTTTCCACCACACCCAGGTTTCAGCTTGGGAGAAAATGAAAATGACCAAAAGAGTTTTAATGAGTTGTTAATGATTTAAGCATTCATCAAGAAATTCTTGCAAGATAAGACAAAGAATATCTTCAACAGTAGTGAAAATTATACAACTTTGGCACAAATTTAGGAAGCTTCTAAAATAGAACTAAGACTGCACAGACCCTCCTGCAGTCCAGCCTTCTGCCCCCACTCAGAAGCAGCCCCATTATATCCTACCTTACACCCTTCCTTAAAATATTCTGTTCTTTTCTTTAAACGTCCTTGAACAGAGTATTTAATAGCCTTTCTTTGTAGTTTCATTCTATTGCTTCACAAGCACCTGGCTTCTATCTAGTGTCAACCCTACCTCTCGACTGCTTACATTTGGACTTCAGCAACTGCTTGAGTTACAGCCCAGTCCAAATGTTGTTTAGTTGCTAAGTCATGTCTGACTCTGCGACTCCATGAACTGTAGCCCGCCAGGCTCCTCTGTCTATGGGATTTCCCAGGCAAGATTACTGGAGTGGGTTGCCATTTCCTTCTCTAGAGGATCTTTCCAACCCAAGGGATCAAATCCGAGTCTCCTGCATTGGCAAGAAGATTCTTTACTGCTGAGCCAGCTGGGAAGCCCTAGTCCAACGTACCATAGACGAAATCTGAGGAAGCCAAGACTAAACTGGAGTTGTTTCTATAGACAAAAGTACAGTGGTTGACATTAAAGATTACCTAATTGAAGGAAGACTGATTTTAAGCANCTTTACTGCTGAGCCAGCTGGGAAGCCCTAGTCCAACGTACCATAGACGAAATCTGAGGAAGCCAAGACTAAACTGGAGTTGTTTCTATAGACAAAAGTACAGTGGTTGACATTAAAGATTACCTAATTGAAGGAAGACTGATTTTAAGCAGTTTAATAAACTGCTTTTGAACTCTGGTGTTGGAGAAGACTTACGAGTCCCTTGGACTCCAAGGAGATCAAACCAGTCAATCTTAAAGGAAATCAATCCTGAATATTCATTCGAAGGACTGTTGGTGAAGCTGAAGTTCCCATACTTTGGCCACCTGATGCAAAGGGTCTTAGAAAAGACCCTGGTGCTCGGAAAGATTGAAGGCAGGAGGAGAAGAAGGGGATGACAGAGGGCAAGATGGTTGGATGGCATCACCGACTCAACAGACATGAGTTTGAGCAAGCTCCGGTGATGTTGAAGGACAGGAAGCCTGGTGTGCTGCGGTCCATGGGGTTGCAAAGAGTCAGACATGACTGAGCGACTGAACAACAACAAAAATAAACTCCATGCTCACAGGTTCCCAACTTGATATATTTTTCAGAAACACCTCCAACAAGATAAGAGGTTGGGAAATGGTTCCCTTGGCTAGTTAAAAAAGAATATCATCTTAAAAATAGAAAAGAAAAAAAATCACCCTAAGGAGCCTGCAGACATACATCATTCTTTTAGACAGTGTTTTTGCAAGTAGATTTGATTTTCTTTTTTCAAGACCAAAATAAAGGAAGGTCTATTTTGCCCAAGAGGAAGATCCTCCAATTCCCCATTCCTGGCTCCAAAATAAATTAGTCAATTTTACATTAAGTCAAGACACTGAGATGGCTGTTAAATAAGAATGATTCTAGGTCATAAGTAAGATTGCTTTTCAAACTATCAACAATAGTATATATTAAATGTTCAGCACTGTGCAAAACATCAAGGGCAGGTACAAGAGAAATACCTAACAATGCAGAGATATCCCTTAGTTAATTTACCAATAGAGTATGCTGCATAATAAGATTATCTGTAAATTTGTATTTGAAGTTCAAACACATTTCCCCATAAAAGACATGTGATAGTGTTTCAGTTCTCAGGCTGGTAAGAAACTGACTTAGCCCACAATGTAAGTGAAATATCCAGTATGTGCAAATGAAACATGATATAGAAAAGCCAGTGTAAGAATAGAAATACTGACATGTATATGGTGCTTTGTTAGCTACAAAGAGTTTTTTATAAACATAAACTTCACCATGACTCTGTGAATAGGTGCTATTTGGTAGAACATAGTGATATTATCAACAGTTGAGGAAATGGAGGCACAGACAGCCTAGAAAATTCTTTGAAGTCACAAAGCTACTAACTAAGTGGCAATAGGACTCTTCATTGGTGCAAAACTGAATAAGAATCAGGTTGTAGAAGGCTTTGCTTTCTCTGTTGTTTAAGACTGATGCCTGAGAAAGAACAGTTTCATTGGAGAACGATGAGGACGTAAATGGAAATGTTCAAGGATTCCATAGGAGGCCAGGGGCACTGGCAGGAGCTCCCCACATTGACAACACTGGGGTTTCACTGCTTCCATTTCACTGGGAACCGTGCGGAGGGGTTCTTCTCCCCTCGGGTTCATCACTAGTCCATCCATTATGATTAAGGTATGCTGGAGGAGGGCGTTCAGTTTGGGTTTTAACTCATGAAGAATACACCAACACCAAGAAAGATTTGGAAAGATCTTTGAGAATGGATAAGCACTGGAAAAGAGAAGGGAAGGAAGAAGTGGGATGAAGACAACCTTGTGCATGAGAAAGACTGAGGCAGAAGGAAGGCAAAGGGGCTGAGGGCTGAGGGAAGCCTTTATTCTATCAGGAGACCACAGGCCGGTGTAGAGGCCGTGCTCCCCTCTGCACCATCCAGCCTGGGCAGCTTGGCTGGAGGCAGACACAGCAGGAGGCAGCAGCTGCCACAAGCCAGCTTTGCATAAATCTGGGTCCCTGCTCCGCAGTGAGGGTCTCCAGTTTGAGACATCTATGAAATTAGCAGATGACAACACAAATAATCACACATCTACACCTTTCACAAAAATCCCTTTAACTGAATAAAAGTGTGAAGAGTTTCATTCATTCATTCATCCAACAAACATTTACTATGTGCCAAAGCATCACACCGGATGCCAGAGATGCAAACAGAAACAGAGACAGTCCCTGCCTTCAAGGAGCTCACAGTTTAGCATGTGAGAAAAGCATGCGAATAAATGAATGCAGCTGGTATGAATGTATTTGAACTTGTACTACAGCATCGGCATATTCGCTTTAAGCGTGGATGGAAGACAATAGGTTCCCTGATATGATTTACTCGGCAGACTTGCTGGTTTCCATTTATCCATCTGTACAGAGGCCCGCACTAATATTTAGGCCAGATCTACATTATTAATCACATGTTTGCCTGCTAAGTCACTTTCTTGATGTCTACCCTGCCCAAGTTGCTATTTTGTTCCTAAAGGGGAAGAATGGGTGTGCCCATAAGTCTCGCCCAAATTGTGCAAGAGCAAACCTAGACTTGGGGCGCTGCAAAAGAGGTTCGCCATCATATGGCATGTCATTTCAAGCATGGTCCCAAAGGTGACTCACCTTAACAGACATCCGGAGTCAACATCATATAGGCCAAGCCCCATAAAAACAAACTCCAGGAGACTGTCCACCAGTTTCTGCCACAGCAAATAACGCATACTTGTTTGCACCATGTAATTTCCAAAGCAGATGCACAAACATTATATTATTTAATCAACAGAGCAATCTCTAGGTACGATTATTACACGATCATCTTATATTTGAAGAAACTGAGGTCAGGAGAGGTCACAGATTTACTCAGGGCCAAGGAGTTAATGCAGGAACCCGCCTGCCAATGGAGGAGATAGATGCAAGAGACTCAGCTTCGATCTCTGGGTCAAGAAGATCCCTTGGAGTAGGAAATGGCAAACACACATGTATTCTTGCCTGGGAAATTCCATGGACAGAGGAGTTTGGAGGGCTATGGTCCATGGGGTCATAAAGAGTCAGACACGACTGAGCGCCTGAGCTAGCACACACGTAGTTAATGCAAGGGTCAAACTGGAACTGGTGTGCAAGCCTTCTAATCTCCATTTGGGTAGTTTTTTTCCCCTACCAAACTGTTTAAAATCCAGTTGCTTAAAATTCCCAAGCCAACTGTAGGTAATCCTGGTTACTCAGAAAGGAAAAAAAGAGGAGGATAATAATTCCTACAGTCTCCTTGGATCCAGCACATTGATGAGAAGCAATCATAGGCCATCCTGCTCAAAACAGAAATAACACTAAAAATTCAAAGCCTTTGGAGGTGATGTTGGAATTCACTTAGGGCAACTGCCAATATCACAAATACATTTTCCCATAAACAGCTTTAGCCTGATCTCTCTCAACAAATTCCACATCACAATCTCTAATCAAGCCCTCTATCTCATCATGCCAGAGTTATTCAAATTAAGACGATTAGCCACTTCTGCTTCCACACCTTGAAACAGCACCACCCAGCCATGTAGTGCTGGCCTCTCCCGTACTCCCTGGGATGCTTTTAAAATAACTTGTTCCTTTGCCAGCTCTTCATCAGCAATGGGAGTTCAGGCTGTGGAGGGTGGTGGCAAGGTTTGACTTGACTTTTGTTTAACTCAGAGGCTGACCCTCCGATGGGGCCTCAAACCAAATCTCAGGGCAGGAGAGAGGCTTATCAGAGAACAGGGTAGCTCAGAGCTCCAGTTTTTCCTTTCTTTGTTTAGCCGCATTCATTCTCTATGGAGTGGATAAAGAAAATGCTATTAATTCCTGAACACAAACAGTAAGTCCCCTTCAAGGGACAGCATTTCTCAAACTGAAATGCAAAGAAGCTGCAAATGAGGTCAAGTATTTGGCAAGTACACGAGGTGTCATCTATTTCACGGTTTCTCTGCACCATTCCCAATTTAGAAGAAAGGAAAATGACAGATTTAATGAAAGTGGGGTGGAGGCAGTGGGGAAGGGGTGGCACTGTCACTTGTCTGATGCAATGCCTGCTTGAATGGAACTGTCGCCTCCAACTCAGGATGTCGAGAATAACGCTCCCTCTCGTGGCAAGGGCCGCGACCCTGACTTCCCCTTGTCTATTTCTGCCACTGCCGCCATCATCCTCTCTGCCTACCAAGCTGGAAGCCCCAGGCACTCCTGACCCTCACCTTGGCCCTGGCTCCCACACCCAGCTCTGCAGCCTATTCTCCCACCTGAGTAGTGCCTCCAACTGTAATGCGCACAAACATGGTACTGACGGGAAAAGAACAGACAGGCTTAGGAGCCTAACAGACCTGGGCCTCAGTTACCACCCTACCCCAGACACCAGTCACCTTGGATCATCTGTCTGAGCACGGCTTGCTAGTTCAGTAAATGGAGAACTGTATTCCCCCTGTCAGTGAATACAAAAATAGGTCACATTTAACAACTGTGATGTTGGAGAAGACTCTTGAGAGTCCCTTGGACTGCAAGGAGGTCCAACCAGTCTAAAGAGAATCAGTCCTGGGTGTTCCTTGGAAGGACTGATGTTGAAGCTGAGACTCCAATACTTTGGCCACCAGATGCAAAGAGCTGACTCATTCGAAAAGACCCTGATGCTGGGAAAGATTGAGGGCAGAGGAGAAGGGGACGACAGAGGATGAGATGGCTGGATGGCATCACCGACTCTATGGACATGAGTTTGAGTGAACTCCGGGAGTTGGTGATGGACAGGGAGGCCTGGTGTGCTGCGGTTCATGGGGTCACAAAGAGCTGGATACCACTGAGCGACTGAACTGAACTGACATTTAACAATATACTCAAAAAAACAAAAACAAAAACAAAACAATATACTCAGAGCACCAACCTCCAGGCTGGGCAGACTAGTAGCGTGCAGTGCCTGGAAAGGGTCTCCCTTTCCAGGCCAGAGCAACTGAAAAGTCTCTCTGAAGCAGGCCTGCATGGCTCTGTCCTTCAACCTGGACAGCCTCTATCGCTTTGACTGCTTCATTGCATGGCAGACTCTGGCTACTCCTCAAGATCATCAAAATCCATCTAGCCCCACCTCACTCTCCTCTGCTCCAGCCAGAATCTACTCACTCACTCACTCACTCAGCAAACATTTTTGGGTGCCCACCACATGCCAACACGCTGCTGGATGCTGGGAACGTGGAAATGAAAGGCTGCCCACCCTCAAGCAGCTCACAAGCGCCTTTCTGGTAGGGAGTGCACTTCTGCGGGAAGGGGCCTGGGGCGGGGTGAGGGTGGATAGAACCATCATTGTATTTCGGTGTAGGAAGTGAAGCGGGGAGGGGGCGAGCATGGCGGGGCTGTGGGAACACCACTCAGGGAGGCGCACACACAGCCTCTGTTCTCGCCTCCTACTCCCCAGTGAGCCAGATCCTACTCTGAAAGTCAAGGTCCTATTCATTCTGGCCCACACCTCTCCCATCTCCGAATTCCTCAAGTTCTTATCAATACTACTCATTTTCAGTCATCCACTGGCTGATGTCATTTCTCGTATTGCTGCTGGCTAAATTATTTTTTAAATTACTTTTTGCATACGCTGGCTGTTTTTCGCCACTGCTTTAAGCAACTGCAGAGGATATCCGCTAGATTCTAGATAGCTCTAAATCTCTTGTGGAACCAATACACTAATTATGGGTAACATAGGTGATATATTCAGGTTTACTGACAATCCCAAAATCCTATATTTATTTGGCAAATACATTCTCCCCTCTCTCCCCTCACTGCTAGGTCCTGACTTCTGCATGGCTCACCCTTGGAATTCAACTCAAAATGAGAGAGGAGACCTCCAGCTATCTCTGAAACACTTTCCAACAAGAATTTGCTAAAACTATAGTTTTAAAACCTTCAACAAAGTTTTTAAATGTAAGAAGCTCTTCAAATAAAGTCTGAGGTGGACACTCAACATAGCAATCCTAAAAGCAGAGCTGACCTGGTTGGAGACATGATGAGAGCCCGCAGCTGCTTACTCAGGAGGCAGGCATCCAGCTTGGCACTAACAGTCCCTGTCGCACGCCCCAGGATTAAACACCACTAAGCATGATGGCCGGAGAAGGCAATGGCACCCCACTCCAGTACTCTTGCCTGGAAAATCCCATGGACGGAGGAGCCTGATGGGCTGTAGTCCATGGGGTCGCTGAGAGTTGGACACGACTCAGTGACTTCACTTTCACTTTTCACTTTCATGCATTGGAGAAGGAAATGGCAACCCACTCCAGTGTCCTTGCCTGGAGAATCCCAGGGACGGCAGAGCCTGGTGGGCTGCTGTCTATGGGGTCGCACAGAGTCAGACACGACTGAAGTGACTTAGCAGCAGCAAGCATGATGGCAAGCTCATTTTGCCCACAAATATGTGCAAACTCAATACACGGCCAAACGTGACATTACAGATTAACAGAGGAAAAGATGGGTCTTTCCAACAAACAGAATCAGAACAAATGGTTAGCCACATAGATGAGAAAAGAAAGTTAGATCCCAACCTCACACCACTCACAAAAAGAAATTCTGCATTTATGCAAGTCAGATTTGTGAGAGGTGAAATTTAAAAAACATTTAAAAGAACACAAAGGAGAATATCCTTATGATTTCAGGATAGGAAAGGTTATGTGTATGTGCATTATAAAATAAGCCCAAACAATAAAGGATAAGCTAGACAGATTTGAATATATTAAAATTTTAAAATTTTTATACATCGAAGAATTCAATAAAAACTGAAAAGATAAGCCAACTCTGGGTGAAGGTATTTGCAAGCCATATCACCAACAGAAGATAAGTAACCAGAATATATAAGAAATACACACATGTCAATAAGTAAAAGCAAGACCTAAAAAAGCTGTTTCTAGAATTTAATTTAAGAACTCTCTCGGTATGTTTCCAGCTCAATTCTCCTAGAAAACACAGTGAGGTGGTAACTTGTCCCACTTAGAAACATTTATATTTTATTAGAGTTTATAGTGTCTGTTACCATATAGTACCTCAGTTTATCTACACAACTCTAGGATGGAAGCACAACACATATGCTACTTTATTAATGAGGAAATTAAGACTCAAGAAGTTATCACTTTTAGGAATATATATCACTTCCTAAGTGCAGTCACTCAGTCGTGTCCAACTCTTTGTGACCCCATGGACGGTAGCCCATCAGGCTCTTCTGTCCATGGGATTCTCCAGGCAAGAGTACTGGATTGGGTTGCCATTTCCTTCTCCAGGAGATCTTTCCCACCCAGGGATTGAACCCCAGTCTCCCGCATTGTAGGCAGACGCTTTACCGTCTGAGCCACCAGGGAAGTCACTTCCTAGTGAATAACAAAATCTAGATTCTTCACTGTCTAATCTATAAACTTTTCATTAAAAATTTTACCTACACCTTTTAAAAAACATATCTTCACACAAACACCTGTACATGAATGTCCACAGCCACTTTATTCATAACAGGCAAAAACTGGAAACCACCTAGCTGTCCCTCAGTGGGTAAATGAGCAACAAACTGTGGCACATCCATACAGTGGAAGGCCAGGCAGCAATAAAGAGGAATCAGCTGATGATACAGCAACCGAGGTGGGTCACCAGAAACTTATACTGAGTGAAAAAAAAGCCAACCTCTATACTCTATGATTCCATTGATATAATAATCTTGAAATGATACGATCATACCACAGGGAACAGACTAGTAGTGTTTCCAGGAGTTAAGGAATAAGGACTAAGGGAGGTGGGATGAAGTGAAAAGGGAGACAGGACTACAACAGGTCAGCTTGAGGTGATGAACGTTAGCGATGAACTGTTCAGCACTGTGACTACATCAATGTCAGTGTCCTGACTGTGACACTACTATCATTTTGCACAGTGTTAACCATCGAGGGAAACTAAATTAAAGGTATATGCAATCTCTGCATTATTTCTGATGACTGCATGTGAATGTATAATCATCTCAAAATATTCATTTAAAGTATTTTAAGCAAAGCCCAGAAAACAAAAAGCAAAAAGGCCTGAAATCACTCTGCCCTGCTATATGGTACCAGTTAAAGGTTAAATAAGATAAAGCGTGGAAAGGCATTTCTCAGAATGTCAAGTGCTCTATTAACACCAGGAGGTAATCACAATCCATTCCCTTCCCCTGGCCCCCACCAGCCTTATCAATGTTACTCATTGTCAGACTATTCTCTCCCTTCTGGGCCTTCTATATCCCTCCACTGTAGTCCTACCACATATCTGTATGATCTGTCCATGCCTTTTAATAGGCTGAAGCTCCTTGAAAGCTAAAACCTTGTTATTTACCTCTATATGCTCACAACCTAGCATATACAAAGCACACAGTAGGTGCTCAATAAATGGATGATGGATTGAAATTAGCTCATGATTTCCTTGTTCAACACAAGGCGAACCCAAACTGGTGGCACTGAGGAGGCGAGGGGACCGGGAAGAAGAACACTTTGGCAGCCACGAGCCAACACTGTGAAAGTTTCGTCAATCACCTCCTCCTTTCCCTGGATACCGAGAACCCAAGCGAAGCAAAGGGCTGTCCACAGGGTGTGGCGGCGGAAGCAAAAGCATGAGTTCAGTTCATCGCCTCCTTTTTTTCATCTTGTTTCAAGCTCTGCAAATGAAGGAATTGACCGTTTGTAGTTTGGGTCACTTGAACAAGATGGAAAGGTAGGCTCTGGTGTACTCTTCTGGAAAAGATTTTAAAGGTTAGCTGACAGACCTTTTCCTGACATGATTAGACTGAAGAATTGCCCAGGGCCAGAAGAATGTACTAAATGATCTGTCAGGATCTCTCAGAGACCTCACACTCTCTGCCTAGGCAAACAGGTGTGGCTGGTGGGGTGGGGAGGGGGTTCCTGTGCCCTGAAAACAATGCTAGTTCCTTACTCCTCCTCCAAATAGTTTCAAGCATTAAAAAAAAAAAAACACAAGCGAGTGCTCTTTTGCTCCTAATGTTATCGGATAATTTTTCAAATTCTTACTCAATTACATATCACAGTCTTATCTTCAATCTCCACAGGCCAAATAGCCCTGCTTTCACAACATGCTCACTGAGCCTGCAGAACACAAGTACCCCTCCCAAGTAATTCCAGCTCTCATGAACATGAGATGGTTTTACACTGAGTTTTGTTAAGAGAGACTGTGTGTGTGTGTGTGTATGCGTGCATACGCGCGCATCGTCTCCTGTGAGGAGCAAGAAGACTTGAGGCAATGGAAGGTTAAAAACTTGAGAGGTTCGTTTCCGTCTGGATAATGATTAACCTTTTGCTGGTGAATCCAGAAGAGCCAGCATTTCTGGACCAGCAGTCCTGCTCCCTGGCCCAAGTGGGAGAAATCTCATGAGCACACATGCACCGTCAGAAAGAACAAACTGAGTGACCCACGTCAGACTGGCAGTGGGAGCCCTGAGGCCATTTCAAAGGCTAGGTTTAAAGACTAGGTATTTTAAAATTGCGTTGTCACTGGTCTTAAAATATCCAGATCAAGAACCTCTGTAATCAAAGCAGCAGATATCATCTCCCCAAAATGCTTCTATGTTTGTTTAAAATTGCTGACAGCAAAAAGCTGCGGTAACTTACATCACCACAAATCACTGAATAAATAAGAGAGATCAAGAGATACAGCACAACTGACTCTAAGGATGTCTAAAACATAAAGCTTATTAATGTCATTTGAAGATGAAACCTTACACTCATATGTGAAATCTAATTTTTTAAATTATATTAATGAACTTACTGACAAAACAGCAACAGACTCACAGATTTCAAAAATAAACTTACCATTACCAACAGAGAAACATGGTAGAAAGGGATAAATTAGGAATTTGGGACTAACCTACACATACAATAGATAATCAACAAGGACCTACTGTATAGCACAGGGTATTCTACTCAACATTCTGTAATAATCTATATGAGAAAAGACTGAAAAAGAGTGAATATGTATATGTATAACTGAATCACTCTGCTGTTCACATGAAACTAACACAACACTATAAATCAACTATACTCCAATAAAATTTTTTTAAAAAGATGAAACTGCATACCAAAAGTAGGAGAAATAAGTAGGAAGAACTACGACATCTGTTCTCTGGTTTCTAGTCTTCTCTCAGGACAACTATCAGTGTGAAACCTCTATGTGTCAACTCATTTGAAGATAACCACTTTGGATCATATGTCCTAAAAATGATGAAGCAAGAAACCAGTAATCTATCTTTCTACTTTATAGCTGAGAATCCCAAAGGTGGAAGGACTCATCCAACATGATGTAGCTCCATGGCCCCACAGTCTTCCCTCCCTGTGAATGATATTTTTTAAAATGCCATAACGATAAAAATATGAGCTGTCATCATTATTAATAGTACTCATTTTAAAACAACAGACTGTTACTTAGCCTATTCATTAGGTGGAGAGAAAACAAACATAATCAGGGAAACACTTCCATTCTGTATCACAGCATACCTCATCACACTTTTCAAAGGAATCCCTTTATTGACAAGGGCCTACCATATGGAGAGGAACAGAAGATGCAAGAGGCCATCCTGTATCCTGGCAGAGCCTGAAGTCACTTACCCAAAGCCCAGATGTTTGCATCAAGCCTACTCAGTTCCACATCCACACTACCTCCCCTAGTTTGCCCCAGCCCAGATGTCAGGAATTAAAAACCTCTCACTTCCTTATTTCTTTAATTTTAATTAGAGACAATCACCCAACTTCCTTTTTCTTTTAAATTCAAGCTTTGCACACAACATAAGTGACTATAATACCAAGAGTTATACAAGTTCCACCTCTGGCCCACCAACATTGATGAGGAAAACTATTATCAGCAGAGGATTTTCTCAGTTTGTAAATTTCTGAGCTTACTGGAATCCCTATGTTTACTATATTCATCCTGATTAAAGCATTTATTGTCCCTAGTAACCCAATCACAAGCCCACCTATGGGCCCATCAAGTCACTATCAAAGGGTTAGTCACTCAGTTGTGTCTGACTCTTTGTGGCCCCATGAACTGTAGCCTGCCAGGATCCTCTGTCCATGGGATTCTCCAGGCAAGAATACTGGAGTGGGTTGCCATTTCCTTCTCCAGGAGATCTTCCTGACCCAGGGATCGAACTCGAGTCTCCTACATTGCAGATGGATCCGTTGCCAGCTTAGCCACCAGGGAAGCCCTTCAAGTCACTACCACTCCCCTCAATCTCACACCTGGGTGAGCCACCACAGGAGTCTACGCTGGGTGCATGCAGTAGCCACACAGACATGGCAAGCCCTGAGACTGGGGAGAGTGTCATTCAGAGAATACAACGGGTTTTGTACTTATACATGTGCCTGCTTAATAGGGGAAAAATTGTCATCTTCAATATCTTAAATAAGCAAAAATAATGAACCATGAAAGCTGGGGAGGACCTTAGAAATTTTCTAATTTTATTAGAGATTTTCTAATTTTATTTTCTTAGATGAGAAATCAAATAGGTGCATACTAGGCAGAGACTTAGACCACTGCATTTAGGACTCCTTTTTTTGCAATAAGATACCAGGAAATGAGAACAATCAACTAAATGTCTACAGCATTTCACAGTTTCAAAGGCATTTCAAATGAATTCTTTCTCTGGAGCCACACAACAATGTTTAGGCAGCTTGGTTCCCCATTCCACTTTTATCACTGACTAGCTATATGCTTTGGAGTAAGTTGTTTAGTCGCCCTGTGTCATCTGTCAATTGCGGATAATAATAGTAGCTACCTCACTGGGCTGCTGGGAGATTCATAAGTTAAGACTGTACCTAAAAGCACTTAAAGGGCTTAGCAGGGGGCTTGGTGATGAAGAATCCACCTGCCAATGGAGGCGACGAGGATTTGATCCCTGGATTGGGAAGATCCCCTGGAGAAGGAAATGGCAACCCACTCTAGGATTCTTGCCTGGAGAATTTCACGGACTGAGGAGCCTAGTGGGTTATAGTCCATGGGGTTGCTAAAGAGTTGGACAGCAGTTAGCAACTAAACAACAACAAAAGCACTTAAAACACAATTGCCAGTCATCTTCAACAACATCATCAGCTAGGGCCGAGAATTGTTATCCTGATTTTACAGATGAGGAAACTAGGAATTTTGAGACCTGAA
This sequence comes from Neotragus pygmaeus, assembly GCA_006410875.1. Lineage (NCBI taxonomy): Eukaryota > Metazoa > Chordata > Mammalia > Artiodactyla > Bovidae > Neotragus > Neotragus pygmaeus. Next base: position 42,533 of record SJYV01052607.1, on the reverse strand, counting down.
GTGAGTGACCCCCAAAATCACAGCAGTAAATGGCAAAGTCAATCGAGAACCAAGGCTTTCTGACTCCAAATCCAGCACTGTTTCCCAGGGAACCATGCAGTCCTGTAGTTCAATTTGTCATGGCCCCCAAAAGATACTGCTCCAAAAAAGTACCTCAGCCAAGATGCTTACCCAAAGAGCAGCCTGCTCTGACTGCTATCAACTATCCTCAACCCCCAGGCCAAATAAACAAATAAACACAAGAAAAACACTAGTGGGGAAACGAGCAGATCTCCAAAAGGGTTCGATATTCGGAGAAACTGTTGTCCACGCTTCAGAAACAGGATGTATTTCTCAAAGCTCTTGGCACATCCCCGGCTCCGAGGCAGCTCACGCTGCTGGCCCCCTTTGTTTTCTGGGCTGTGTCTTCCTGTGGAGCCCATGGCTGGTGAGGTCACCTTCTCTAGGGAGAGCACTCAGACCCTATCTATCACACTTGATTCGAAAGGCAGAGTCTGGGCTCAGGCAGCAGACAGGTCCCAACTTTCGCAGTGCCTTCTGGGTCACCTGCCTGCTGATTAGTACATTTTTAGAAGAAAGGTCAAAAAAAAAAAAAAAAAAAAAGGCTTTGCCTTCTCCCTAACAGATGGCATCCTAAAATACCCACAGAAATGGAGAAGGCGCACATCCCAGCTGCTTCTCCTTCCTCACGAATATGTATTTCAAGTTCACAACCCTTCATTCACAATGTATAAATAAAGTCAAGGGTACTTAATACCAAATGACTTGCAAAACCAGAGGGGAGAGTTTTTCTGTTTGTCCCTTTCTTCCCCTTTTACCGTTGATCATGCAGCTGCTTCCAATGAGGCAGCAGTTCTCCAAACCCATGCATCAAAGAAGTATCCCAGCAGTTCCTCTTCAGGTCAAGTCGGTTTTAACTCCTCGTCAAAACACACCTAAACTGTCTCAAATTTAGACTTGGAATACTGGCTTTGAATAAGGAATAAATCCTGGAGAAATGGAGAATGTGTTTTGCTTCAATTACAGAAAATCTTGTTTTCAGCTCTTTGGAATTTCAGAGTTAATGTTTTCCTAGATTTTTAAGGAAAGAGACATGATTAAAAAACTCAAGTATAGCTATAGGGCCATGATTCTAAAGGGAGAGACCAGGAAGTAAATAAGGAAAGCTCACCCTCATTGGGGAGCCTCCACAGCACAATATAGTTTGTACCTGTCCCTATCTAATGATATTATTCACAATGCTTGAGCTACTTTGCATTTCAAATAATATTAACACAGGAGAAGTTTTGTTATTGGAGTAGGGAGGGAAATGCAGAAGCAAAGCATCCTGGCATTGCCACATCCAACCTCAACTCAGAAAAGGGTCACGTTCAATTTATAAGCATTTATTCATTTCCATGCCCAGAAACATGGAAACAAATAAAAGACAATTCTGTCCACAAGGTAACTCAGCTAGTTGTAAATAATGAGGTGTAAATACAGGGATTACAATGTAATATGCAATATAAATGTCATGCAATATAAAAAGAAGCGCAAAGAAACTGCTGAGAAGATGCTAAGGGTGGGTTGATCAGCTCTGCGCAGAAACACTAAGGAATCCTGCTTGGAATCCTGCCCAGGGTTACTATGCAGAGAGTAGGGATAAGCAGAGAAGACTTCTTGGAGGTGGTGACATCTGAGCTGGGTTTTAAAGGATAAGTTTTCCAGGTTCAAGGAAAAGGACCCATTCCAAAAGAAGACACAGCATGGATAAAGCATGAAGCATGAAATAACATAATGCAGTAAGGAAACGAGAGGTAGTTTAGCCTTCTAGTAGTATAAAATGTGAGCAAGGTAAGTGGGCAGTAATGCTGACATGATTCCTGTTAAGGGTGACTTTCAAAGCCTATGCTCTTTGCATTGTATTCCCAAATCTCAAAACATTCCCACCAGAAGCCTAGGAGAGGAGAGAAGACTGAAAGACAAATACTGAAAACCTTAGGCAGTATAAACTAAAGTGCTATGCGAGTGAGTGAATTAGAGAGAGGGGTCATTTCTCATCAGTGTGACCACAGAAGGCATCCCAGAAAAGCTGGGCTTTATTAGAAGGGTGAGGTTTCAGTAGGTGGAGATGTGGGGCTGGGCAGGGATAAAGAAGTATTCTGAGAACAGCACTCAGAACTTGACTTGGGAGGACTTCACTGGTGGCCCAGTGGCTAAGACTCCGTACTTCCAATGCAGGGGGCCCAGGGGCCAGCCCTGGTCAGGAGACAAGATCCAGCACGCTGCAGTAAAGACTGAAGACCCCATGTACTGCAAGTAAGACCCAGTGCAGTCAAATAGATAAATTAAATAAATATTTTTAAAACAGAAGAAGAAAAACTTGACTCCAGTGATGGCCAAGGCTTTAATTCTTGTTCCATCATTCACCAGCTACAAACCCTGGGTGAGTCACTAAATCTTCTACCTCATTTTCTTCATAAGCAAAAGAGGATAATAACAATATATTCCTCCTACAGTTGGTGTACACTCCAGTATTGTTGCCTGAAAAATGCCATGGACAATTAGATCCTGGCAGGCTACAATCTACGGGGTTGCAAGAGTTGGACATGACTTAGCAACTAAACCACTAAACCACCACAGTTGGTATAAGAATTAAGTACATCAAACCCCAAACAAACAGCAAAATATTAGTTAATAATATATGCATCTGAAGAATGGCAAATAGTCCAGACGGGCCTCTAATTCCTTTTAAATAAAATGAAAAAGTACGGTTGAAATGATAGGTTGCAGCCGTATTGAGGATCAAGTAATGTTCACCTCGGAAAGTTAGTCTCTATTCAATGGACAATAGGGAATCAGTCATTAGGGGAAAGAAGCCATATTCAGACAATTCTGAGCAGATCTCCCCAGGGGGCTCCCGGCCCCTCCCCTTGGCATCTGGTTCATCTGTGACCCCTCAGAAGAGGAGGCCTGGGGCCCAGGGAACTAGTTAAGCAAGGACTATAGGAAAAGAGATACTGTCAAGCTTCAACCTGTAACATAGCCAAGATTTTTTTTCTTTCTTCCCTTATCCTGTATCCTCCCTCTCAAATACACAGTAATAGCGGCGACATAATAACTCCACTTCCCTGTGAGAATGTTTTTATTTACTAAGGTTAAATAAAATTTCCAGGCACCAATCTAGGTGGCTTGGATCATCCAAGCCTTTATTCATTACCCTTTAAAACATTTTTTACACTATTCATTTATTAATACAATATGATGAAGACATTTTCTGGTGGTTTCATTCATTTATCTTGATCGTAATAGTTTCATAGGGAAATAACATGTCAAAGTTTATCAAATGTATACCTTAAACATGTGTGGTTTATAATATGTCAATTAAACCTCAATAAAGTTGTGAAAAATATAATGAAAATTTAGTCACTTATGTAGTTATTAAAAGGTATAAAATTTGTATTAATATACAGTGCTTATATTATGAATATATGTATATATTCATAATATGGAACTATGAATATGTATTTTTTAATGTTAACTCTAAAAATTTAATCGAGACAAGTGATTAGTATGTGGAAATGCATATGCAGCCTGTAAAACTTCAGTGTAGAAAAGATTTTTCAAAAATAAGAATATATCTATGTTCACAACAGCATTATTTGCAATAACCAAAAGGTAGAAGCAATCCAAGTGTCCATGGATGGATGACTGGGTTTAAAAATGTATATTATACATGTAATTTTAAAATATGGATTATATATATATAAAGGCAGGAAATTCTGACACAAGGACGAACAAGTGTCTACAACATGGATGAACCTTTAATACATTATGCTAAGTGAAATAAGCCAGTCACAAAAGGATACACACTATACATTACACTTACACAGGTACCTAGAGTCACCAAATAGAGATGAGGAGGGAGGGATGGTTACTGTTTAATAGGTCCAGAGTTTCAACTCTGCATTGGAGAGTTTTGTGGATAGATAATGGTGATGGTTACACTACAATGTGAACGTAATTAATGCCACTGAACTGTATACCTGAGAATCATTAAGATGGTAAATTTTATGATACGTGTATTTCACCACAATCAGAGAGAAAGAGAGAGAAGAGAGTTCCTATACATTATTGCAAAATCAGTAAAGGTGTTATTTTGTGATTTTCAGAAACATTTTAAGTGCTCTCATTATTTATTTTTAAATCAAACAACTTTGAGGTAACTTTCCCAGATTCCCCAAAAGGCCAGTTCTGTAGCTCCCACCAGTTAAAACTATTCATTTGAATTTTATTGCTAGTAGAAATCAAAATATCAACTTCTTTTTCCACACAACATGACATTATATTTTCCTAACAAAGACCTCAGAGGTCTAAGGTCTAAGGTAATCATGACTCTTGTGAAGAAAACCTCTCTTCTGGAAGGAGTCCTCTATAGGTGCCACTGGTAGCCCTCATTTATGTCCAGTGAACAGTGGGCGTTTATGAGTCAGGGGCTGGGCACCTGCTGATTTTAAAAGGGTGTGGACCCTACATCGCAGGGTCAAGTCAGACTCTGTAAATTTCATAACAGCAATGATCAGGGCCTGTCCAGGCTTTCAACCTGTGTGGTACATAACTACCAGATGGGGTTCTCCAAAGGAAATTTCTGCTCCCATTCCTCAAGAGAGTGCCTGAAACTGTAAAGTTAAGGACTCCTCATGAACCCCATTTCTAACCATTGCTGCTCTGCACAGCCCTCAGCAGGCCCAGCTCCCTGCCCACCACCTTCCTCCAGGGCCTTTTAACTTGGAGATACAGAGTACAGGACTAGACTTCCTGCAAGGCCTTCTTTTTTTTCTGGGAGTCACCTTACCACAGAGTCCTATCCTCCCTGAGCAGGGGAAGAGGTGCCTTCCATCATCTCACAGGAAGATGATGGCATCTGCCTGGGGATTCCAAGGAGATGTTTTACTGCAGCTTTTCACAAACTGATTATATTTAAAGCTCCCTTGAGAGATGGGGGCTGGGAGGAAAGAAGCTTCTGAAAAGACCTTTGTTGGCAGGACTGAAGAACCGCTCACACCTCCCCAGAGAAAAAGCTTGTTTAAATACCAGCAATCCACATTCCCAAGTGTGTGTGCACACACATTATGTCCAGAGTTTTGAATTTCATCTGCTCTGAAAGGGTCCTGAAAGGGTTAAACTGTTCCAGGCAAAGGCCTGAGGCTTTTCTATCAAAATGCTCCAGATAGAAATTACAAAATTTCACTTCTCAACTCTGTGGTGCACACACACTGTTCTTCTAAGACATTAAAAAAAAAAAAAAAAAAAAAAAAAGAC
>SJYV01052607.1:0-37132 GCA_006410875.1 Neotragus pygmaeus | reverse complement strand
CTAAGAAATAAAAAAAAAAAAAAAAAAAAAAAAAGACAAGACCCCTAATGTTCTCAAGAAAGAGAATTTGACAGCTCAGCACACAGTGCCACTCTGTTCCAGATGATTCCTCCTGGAATATCTGCATTAACTGTCGATCTCAAGCTTTCTGGGGGATGTAAAACTCAAGGTATGGAGAGGGTATAGGAAAGGAGCCTTGAACAAGGTCAGGACAACAGCTGGGAGGGCCTGCCATGAGGTGAGCTCATCCAAATACCAACCAGATTATCACCTCTAGTTAAGGTTATGCCCCGCACCTTACCACCTTCCGCTGCTCCAATCCCCAAAGAACCTGATAGACTAGAGGCCAAAAGGCCTCAGGTTATAACCATGAATCTGTCAAGAATTTCCAGAGATTAATGTATACGAAGCGCTTTGTAAATTGAGCCATGTACAAGTACTAAGAATATTACTGCTTTCGAGTTAGAGATTGAAAGGCATGAACTTTCAAAGGAATCTGAACACCCACAAAGCAGAAACAATGATGGTTTTTAAGAAGGCAGCTCCGAGGCAGGCTGACTAAGGAGGCACGCCCCTCATAAAACCACACTGGGGTAGGGTTGGGGTTGCAGTCTCAGAAGTCCTTCAGGGCACATGCAAGCAGGTGGTTTAAAGGGAGCCAAAACCACAGACAGGCAGGGTTCCCCAAAGTCCATTAAGGGTCCTCTTGATTTAAACCATTCTGACTGAAAAGCAAGACTCAGGACTCTGGCCAGAGATACACAGAATAACAGTGACCAACAGTTAGACAGTTTACCTGTTCACTTTTCAGAGTGAAAAACAGTTCTCATTAAAAGATTGAAACAAGATATTTTTCATTACTACTGGAGGAACTTAAACTAGAACCCAGGTTTTATTCCTGGACTCCTTTCTTACCATTACAACTGGCACTTTGGGAGTGAAAAGGCAATGCGGACTGAATGTTCATCCCAATTAAGCAGACCTTACTGTTTCTGGTGGCTCAGATGGTAAAGAATTTGCCTGCAACGCAGGAGACCCAGGTTCAATTTCTGGGTAGGGAAGATCCCCTGGAGAAGAGAACAGCAACCCACTCCAGTATTCTTGCCCGGGAAATCTCATGGACAGAGGAGCCTGGAGGGTTACAGTCCGTGGGGTCCCAAAGAGTTGGCTATGATTGAGCAGCTAACACTTTCACTTGACTATTACTGAGCATTTACAACTGCCAGATACTGTGTTAAATGGTTTTGATATACTATCTCACTGAATTCTCACAACCACCTAGGAAACATGCATTACGCTGCCTGTTTTTCCAGTCAGTATCCTGAGGCTTGGACAAGTCAGGTAACGTGCCCAAAGGAACGAGGCAAGCGAGTGGCAGCACTGAGATTTAAACCTGGATCCCTTTGACTCAAAAACTTGCACTCTTAAACATCAGACCAAAAAATTAATTTTCTTTTTTATCCTGGCATCCGTAAGAGAAGTAAGACTGGCAGCACTGTGAGTCCCACACAACCCATAAAAAGCTGAAACATCATAAATCTGACCACGGGCTTCCAGTTAGCAGGGGAGAAGAGCCAACCCAAAACCCAGGGCCTTTGTCTCCAAGTTCTACAGAGAACACAGATCTCCAAGATCTTCTTCCACAGGGAACACAGAGTCTAGTTTGAAAGCTTCAAGAGGGAGAGGACTTCGTTTTGTTCACAGCTACATTATCAGTGCCCAGAACCCATTCAAGGCACTCAATAACTAGTTGATGAATAAAGAAGTGGAGTCCCGCTGCTGTGGTTTGCCTATGTGACCTTGGAAGGACTTCTTTATCCTCTCTAGGCCTCGGTGTCTTCATGCAGTGAATAGAGAATGAGGTAAGATTCACCCCCAGGTTTTAAGTGAAGATTAAATGAGACAATTCTTATAAAGCACTTGGTACAGGTTGGAACACAATGACCACACAAAATATAATCTATTATTATCACTATTTCTACTATGATCCATTAATACATTTTGGCTTTTTAATTGACCCTACTCTGATATGATCAATGATACGTTGACCCTACTCTGGTCAAATGACGTTTCATAGTAAATATGAATAGAACAGAACAGATAATTGGGAGTCGATAACTTGCTTCTAGTTTCAGATCTACTACCATCTAGCTGTGTGACCTTGGACAGGCCTCTTAATTTCTCCCCAATTGCCTCAGCTATAAATGAGGGACTAAACCATTCAAATCAGTCTCATAAGCATTCATTGGGCACATTCTCTGAGTAAGACATCATGCTCAGCCACCTATAAAATTCTATGATGCCGAATAGTGTCAATGAAAAAATATCAGTGCAAAGCAAAGCAGTTTCCTGCCTGTGGCAAGGCTGAAGAGAAACCCCAAATAGTCAACTGCATTACATCATCTCAAACAGCAATGTTTGTAAATATACAAAGTGTTTAATTTTGAGACACTTGTGAGAAATCCTTCACCAATAGAGAATCAGCAGATACAATTCAACACCTACTGGTCCTGAACCTTCCGAAAAACAAACGTGTGAAATCACTTTGCACCTGAGTCAAATGGCATGCTTCTGGAGAGAAATCTGGGAAAGTCAAAGTTAACACTCCTCTCTATGGCAACAGTTAAGAATAGAACGTATTAAAAAAAAAGAAAAGAACAACATATCTGGTTAAAGCTGGGATTCCAACAGCAAACTGCAGTACATCTGGACAAGACACCGAGGCCAGTAGCCTATTGTTTACAGAAATAGGCCGGGATTATGAACAGTGACCAGAGGCCAAGACCTCAATTATACCTCACAGCCACATGTCTCCCAGTCCCAGCTCAACTGAAGCTATCCATCAGTCAGCTCCCCCAGTTCTTTGCAGCCCAGTGGATAGAAGGTCCTTCAGGGTACCTCCAGCATGGACCAAGCTGATGACATTAAAAAGATCCCATAGGCACAACATGGACCTCAAACTACCATCCAACCTTCCAAGAGATAAAGCAGTTGCCCATTTCAAACTCTTGCCCTACTTGCACCCCCAGCAATCCTAAGAGGGGAGGCATGGCCCTCCCCAAGTCCTCTAGGATAGGAAAAGGTCTCCTTGCATTGGCGCAGGCAAAGAAGGAGGGGCCCCTCCCTCTGCACTCTGAAACAAAGGAAAACCCAGAGCTCCAACCATGTGGTGTAACATTCAAGGCCACCCACCTCTCCCACTCCCCAGCTGAGGTCTCAATGGGCTAGAGCCACATGGCTCTTTCTAGCGACTGGCCAGGAAGGGACAGTGCCTTATACAACCATAAGCTGGGGCTTTTTAACAGGCAGGTACCCCTTCTATGGGTATTGCTGGTTAAAAAAGGCTGTCTGGGAAGGGGTTTTGATTCATGCACCAAGTCAGGCAGTGGAAAAGATGTGCCGACAGGTCCCTTGCTTTCTCTGGGTCCACATTTCGCTTTACCCCTCATAATTTTGCAGAGGTAGGAGGGCCTTTAAACGCATGTGTTCTGGAGCAGAAGACAACAGCACAGAAGGGTTAAACAATTATGTCTTCCCATTCTCCAGAATCAGCACCACCCAGGAACATCTCAACTCCATTCAGGTTTAGGTGAAGGTGGAGACTGGGTGTGAGTGACCTTATTCTTTCTGTTCTCGGATCTCAGACAGAATGCAGGCAACCAGAGACCAGGCAGGTGCAAGGTGCACCCAAGGTGGCTACAGACTTTCTGTGCCTGATGGCATAGCAAATACTTTGTTTGGATATAGTGCATCAGAAAAAAAAAAAAAAAAAACAGTCTCTCCCAGGGCTCTCCAAATGGTACACCTTCTCAAGGTTGCCTTTCTCTGCCTGGACACCTCTTCAACCTCTGAAATAAATTCCTAAACACCTGTCAGATTTCAGCTGTCCTTCAAGGAAACCTGACCCAGACACCCAGAAGCAAATTGCCGCCTTTTCTCTCCAAGAACCTCCCGCCCCTCCCCCCATCCTATTTAGCCTGGGGAAAAAGACTACCAAAATAATGACCAGCCCTACAGACAACTGTAAAGTCCACTCCGAAAATGCCTTTCCAGAGCCTATGGCCCCTGCCACGGATAATCCCTCGGAGGCGCAGATCTACCTAGGAAACCACTTCTAGGGTCAGCCTGCCCCCACCTGCTCCACCCAAAGAAATGAACACCCTGCAAATCAGGGAAATGTATGTCTCCATGGTCTACAGAGATGTATTATGCTATTTTTCAAAGCCCTTACCTTTGACCTGAGTATCGTACTCTGCTATGATCTCCTTATCCTTTTTGAATTTGGCTGGAGACGTCATGTTTTCCTTCTTTCTTCCAAATTCGAATTGTGAATTAATAGATCCACGGGAAAAATCCAGCCGCCGAAATCAATACCTCCAAGACCTTTTCTCCAGAGGGCAGAAGGGGCCCCCCGCGGTGGTCTCCAGCGCTCCGGGGAGCGCGGGCTGCGGGCTGGGCAGGCGGCTACCGCGGGCACATGCAGGCGGTGGGCGCTGGGGCCGGGCGCGGCGGCAGCTGGTTCCTGTGCTAGAGCCTGAGCCGCAGCCTCAGCATTAGCCGGGAGAACTGCAGCGCCCGGAGGCTGGCCTGGGGTCTGACATCAACGACACAGGCGGGGAGTGGAAGTCCTTCCGCACAACATGGTGTGAGGGTGCGGGGGTGTGGACTAGCCCAGCTGGGTCCCCGGGAGAGAGTGGGTGCGTATCGGGGTGCCAGGGGAGGGCTGGGCGTGTTTCGCGGGGTTTTGTTGCACACGCTCGAAGATGCTGCAAATCAAATCCCAAACGGGAGTCGCAGCAGCGCAGACTGGATCGGAAGTCGTTTGCTCCGGTTCACTTGCCTGTAAATGCAGGGGAAAGGGGAGGGGGCTATCAGCCCCAGTGCAGATCCTAATCGCTGCGGGGGTGGGGTAAGGGACGCCGCTCCCAGCCTGGCCTGGGCCCATTCATCTCAGCCAAACGCCGCCCGGCCCGCAGAGCCCAGCGGAGCGAGGTGGGGAGGAAGGAAGCTCCCTCCGGATTTTGTTTTAAGGCTGAAAGAAAACACTTTGGAACAGCGGCCTTCGCGGGCCTGGGGTGGGGACTGCGGCGGGAACGCGGGGTTCCGGGCGAGGACTGCGACCCCTCGGCGGCCTCCCGAGCCTTGCCAGCGTTGGGCAGCGGCAGCCGGAGGGAACACACTCCCGGCCCTGACTCCGACACGGCCCCCGATCCCGGGCGGGGGCAACTGCCTGGACTTCAAAGGGGATCAAAGCCGGGAAGGGACAAGTCACCCGGGCACAACTTTTCTTCCCCTCCGCCTCTCCTGCCAGTTGTTTTGTTTTGGTTANCTGAATCTTTGCACAAGGGTACAAAGTTGTATCCTTACTTTTGTGTAAGGGTGTATCCAACTCTTGGGAAACCCCTTGTAGCCCGCCTGGTTCCTGGGTCCATGGCATTTTCCCAGCAAGAATACTGGAGTGTGTTGCGATTTCCTTCTGCAGGGAGTCTTCCCCACCCAGGGATCGCACCTGAGTCTCCTGCATTACAGGCAGATTGCTGTCTGAGCTGCACTCGAGACAGTGCTTTTACATTTTAATCATTTATTTTTATTTGTGGCTCGACTGGATCTCTCTTGCGCCACCCAGGCTTCCTTTATTCGTGGGGAGCCGGGGCTACTTTTCCTTGGGGTGGAAGGTTTCGCGGTGTCTTGTCTTGCTGCACAGCACGGTGCTACAGGCTCACCAGCTTCAGGAGTATTTCTACCTCTCTCTATATATATATTTATTATTATTATTTTTTGCTTTGAAAGCTTTACTCTTTAACCAAAGACCTACAGAGAGTCACCTGTCTTCCAGCCAGCAGGCAGCCTGCAAGGCTGCATCATTGGCTGCACCCTTTCTCTCCAGGAACGTGGAGTCTCAGCTACGCTTGGTTGAGCTGAGTGACTGGCTGGCGCCACGCACCCCTCTCCAGGCCTGTGCTCCTGTGCATGCGCGTGCGGGGTACCCTTGCGGTCGCGGCGGGGCCGGGGGCACAGTCCTGCCTGCACAGAAGGANTCTCAGCTACGCTTGGTTGAGCTGAGTGACTGGCTGGCGCCACGCACCCCTCTCCAGGCCTGTGCTCCTGTGCATGCGCGTGCGGGGTACCCTTGCGGTCGCGGCGGGGCCGGGGGCACAGTCCTGCCTGCACAGAAGGACCGTGGGCAGGCCTCATCTGCATCTCCTGTGCACCCCTGGCCTTACTGCGCTGTCTCTGCCTGGCCTGCCCGCCTTTGTGCGTGTGCGGGGTACGCTTGTGATCACGGGGGTCTGAGGGCGCAGTCCCGTTTGCACAGAAGGACCTCAGGAAGGCCTTGTCCGCATCTCGCCCGTCTCTCTGGCCTGGCTGCATAGCCACCACTGGGCCTGCAGCTTCACCTTCTAGCATCTACCCTCTGCCCTGGCCTTCCCTGGAGGTGGCCGAGTCCCCCTTTTGCCTTGCCTGGTGCCAGCTGGAGGCCCTCTCCTTCCACCATGCTGGGCGTCTGCATTTGCCGGGCGTCCAGCNGCTGCATAGCCACCACTGGGCCTGCAGCTTCACCTTCTAGCATCTACCCTCTGCCCTGGCCTTCCCTGGAGGTGGCCGAGTCCCCCTTTTGCCTTGCCTGGTGCCAGCTGGAGGCCCTCTCCTTCCACCATGCTGGGCGTCTGCATTTGCCGGGCGTCCAGCTAGATAAACTTGGTTCAGTGACCTGTTCGGGAAGCCAGCAGGAGCCAGTCCTTTCTAAGAAAAAAAAAAAAAATTAAAGTTTATTTTTGGGTCTGCTGGCCCTTGCGTTGCTTCTGTGTGGGCTTTCTGTAGTCATGTCGAGCAGAAGCCTCTCTTCCTGGCAGTGAACGGGGATTCTCATTGTGCTGCCTTCTCTTGTCGTCCAACATGGGCTCAACACTTGTGGCTCCCAGACTTAGTTTTTCTCCGCGTGACATGTGGGATCTTCGCGGAGCAGCCCCGTGTTTCCTGCATGGGCAGGCAGATTCTTTTTCAATTTTTATTTATTTATTTTTTAACAGAATACCATTTATTAAGGATGGTTGTAATGAAGTTAGTGAAGCTAAACAGAACACCAGGCATGACTTATGTATTTGATAGCTTAGTGCAAGTTACATTTACGCTTAGATCCATCTCTTTGAATATGTCACCAGTCAGTTCAGTTCAGTCGCTCAGTTGTGTCTGATTCTTGGCGACCCCATGGACTGCAGCCTGCCAGGCTTCCCTGTCCATCAACAACTCCCAGACTTTACTCAAAATCCTGTCCACTGAGTTGATGTCACCAATGTTTATAAATATTTGTATATGTTTATACACATTTGAGGAGAAGGCAATGGCACCCCACTCCAGTACTCTTGCCCGGAAAATCCCATGAACGGAGGGGCCTGGTGGGCTGCAGTCCATGGGGTCACTAGGAGTCAGACACGACTGAGCGACTTCAGTTTCACTTTTCACCTTCATGCATTGGAGAAGGAAATGGCAACCCACTCCAGTGTTCTTGCCTGGAGAATCCCAGGGACGGGGGAGCCTGGTGGGCTGCCGTCTATGGAGTTGCACAGAGTCGGACACGACTGAAGCGACTTAGCATACACATTTGATGGATATATTGCTCATTATTCCAAACACACTTTCTAGATTCTAATGTTTATTTGCAAAAAAGTCTTGCTGTTTATACACAACATCTATTCATTTACGTGGTAGAGTTTTACAGATGTCCTTTACATTTAGTACTTTTTTTTTGTCATGGGAGTATTCTGGTATGTAGTTGCCAAATAATAATAATGATGTTCCCTTCTACATTTTTAAAGAAAGAACAGCAATTGACTTCCTCCATCAAGTACCGAGTTTAGATCGTTGTGGTTGGCAGCTGGATTCTTAGCCACAGAGCCACCAGGGAAGCCCAGGGATGGCTTGAAGAGTGAGCTGTGTGCATTCAGGGATGGTGGCTTGCTCCATGGGGTTCAGGCATCCCGCTCCAGGCATCTGTTTGGGGACCCAGCCACCGGTGTCATGGAGAAGCACGCAGCTGATGACTCATGGGAGCCTGACACGCAGACACCCTGGATCCTTCCAGGCCTGCTTGGAACAACCCCACGGAACACCCTTCCAGGGCCCTGTCTCTGAATGCAGAAAGGCCGGGCCCTTCTCTGTGTGTCCCGCTCACTATAAACCATGAATGAGGCTTTCCCTTCCGCCTCAGCATCCCTAACAGCATATCCCATTCTCACCGAGGGTGGGGGTGGGGGGGCCGGCCTGGTAAAGGGACCCACAGCTTCCGGTTGTACTCAGGGTCAGGCTGGCTTCGGCGTTTACCGGGAGATCGTGTGTTGAGGCAGGAAGACTGAGCTAGTGGAGGTGATGGAATGTGAAGTCAAGTGGGCCTTAGAAAGCATCACTATGAACAAAGCTAGTGGAGGTGATGCGATCCCAGTTGACCTATTTTAAATCTTAAAAGATGATGCTGTGAAAGTACTGTGCTCAACACACCAGCAAATTTGGAAAACTCAGCAGTGGCCGCAGGACTGGAAAAGGGCAGTTTTCATCCCAATTCCTAAGAAAGGCAATGCCAGAGAATGCTCAAACTACTGCGCAGCTGCACTCATCTCACGCACTACCAAAGTGATGCTCAAAATTCTCCAAGCCAGGCTTCAACAGTACATGTACCATGAACTTTCAGATGTTCAAGCTGTTTTTAGAAAAGGCAGAGGAACCAGAGATCAAATTAACCAACATCCGCTGGATCATGGAAAAAGCAAGAGAGTTCCAGAAAAACATCTATTTCTGCTTTATTGACTATGCCAAAGCCTTTGACTNCTTGGCATAGTCAATAAAGCAGAAATAGATGTTTTTCTGGAACTCTTTGCTTTTTCCATGATCCAGCAGATGTTGGCAATTTGATTTCTGGTTTCTCTGCCTTTTCTAAAACCAGCTTGAGTATCTAGAAGTTCACAGTTCATGTATTGCTGAAGCCTGGCTTAGAGAATTTTAAGCATTATTTTACTAGCGTGTGAGATGAGTGCAATTGTGCAGTAGTTTGAGCATTCCTTGACATTGCCTTTTTTTGTGATTGGAATGAAAACTGACCTTTTCCATTTCTGTGGCCACTGCTGAGTTTTCCAAATTTGCTGGCATATTGAGTGTAGCACTTTCACAGCATCATCTTTCAGGATTTGAAATAGCTCAACTGGAATTCCATCATCTCCACTAGCTTTGTTTGTAGTGATGCTTCCTAAGGCCCACTTGACTTCACATTCCAGGATGTCTGGCTCTAGGTGAGTGATCACACCATTGTGATTATTTGCTCCCTTAGTGTAAATGTACATTGCTTTCCTGGAGGCTCAGTTGGTAAAGAATCTGCCTGCAGTGCAGAAGACCCAGGTTTGATCCCTGGGTTGGGAAGATCCCCTGGAGAAGGGAATGGCTACCCACTTCAGTATTCTTTCCTGGAGAATTCCATGGACAGAGGAGTCTGGCGGGCTACAGTCCATGGGATCTCAAAGAGTCAGACACAACTGAGCAATTAACTAGGGTAAATGTAGCTTTTCAACTTGGACTAACACTGACACTCCTGCCCCTCCCTATCCTCTGCATTCCTATCTTCCGCCTTACCACATAGTATTTATGCATATTCTAGTGTAACTATAGACGTCACCTGCTATAGCTAGTTTGCTGTCTGTCTCCCATTGTTTGAACGTTGGCTCAGATAGACTTAGCCAAATTCGGTCACTGATTCATCCCAATCACCTAAGACAGTGCCTTGGGCATGAACACTCGTTGATTACATTCCCTCTGACACAGCCACCTCCTCTGCAGCACTCTAACCCCACCTCTTCCCCTGCATCAAGCTGGTTCATGGGGTGATGTATTGCTCAGATTCTGAAGTCCATATGAAGCCCAGCTCTACCAACCAGATACAGGAGTCAATGTTTGTGAGCCTTAGTTTCCTCATCTGAGAAAGAAGGCTAATAACTGCACTTGAACCACTTCGGATGGCTGTTACGATTGAATGAGTCAAGCATGTAAACCACTTAGGAGAGTGCTGAGCACATGATAAGAGATCAGTAAAGGTCAGCATTATTAGTCTTCTTTTCACATCATCTGCTTCAATATACAGCAAGGAGCTCACTGCATCATTGGCCAGGATTTGCAGCTCTTCTTAGCCATTATCTTTCTAGCCCTCTCACCTGGTACATGATAAAATACTCAACATACTAGGGAGAAGGAACTTCCTCAAACTGATCAAGAGATCTACAAAAACCCACAGCTAACATCATACCTAATGGCAAATGAATGGATGCTTGCCCCTGAGATCAGGGAAGAAATAAGAATGTCCACTCTTGTCAGTTCTCTCAGTACTGCACTGAAGATCCTAATCGGAGCAATTAGGTAAGCAAGTTAAATAAAAGGACTACAGATTGGAAAGGGAAACAGAAAATGTTTATTCACAGATGACATGATCTTACATATTGAAAATCCAAAGGAATCCACTAAAAAAAAAAATAGGACTAAGAAATGAGTTCAGCAAGGTGGCAGAATAAAAGCTTTATTGTTTTTTCTGCGCTCTGAAATGGATTGTGTTGCCCCAAAATCAGATATCCATTCCCTAATTTCCAAATATACTATCAAGCAAATAGGATGCTTTATGAAGTGACTGAGATTAATGAGATCATAAGAGTTGAACTCTGACCCAATATGAAGAGAACTGCTGTCACTATAAAACCGAAAGAGATGCTAGAGACCCTGTCTCTCTCACTTCAAAACGTTTAGTACACAGTGAGAGAATGGCCATCTGCAAGCCAGGAAGAGAAATCTCACCAGGAACTGAATTCTGTCAGAACCTTAATCTTGGACTTTCCAACCTCCAGAATTGTGAGAAAAGAAAAATTCCTGTTGTTAAAGTGGCCCAGTCTGCAGTATTTTGTTACGATGGCCCAAGCAGACAAAGACAACTTGCAAAGAAAAATCAGAAAATAAATGTTTTTTAAATTCCATTCATGATAGCATCAAAAAAGAATTAAGTACTTAGAAATATATTTCAAAAAGGAGCAAAAACTATACTCTTAAAACTACAAAACTGTGTTGAAAGAAATTAAGTATATAAATATATGGAAAACATGTCCAATGTTCATTTATCAGAATGCTTAATATGCTAAGATGGCAATAATTCCCAAACATACTTCCAGATTTACCTAATCCTATCAAAATCCCCAAATAATTCTTTGTTGAAATTTACTACCTGATTGTATAATTCATGTGCAAATACAAAGGACTAGAATTGCCAAACATGAAAAAAGAGAAATAAAATAGGAAGATTTGTATTTCCCAATATGAAGATGTACTACAGAGGGACAGTAGTCGAGACACTGTAGCAGGGCAGAAAATGGAAAACTTACTGATGGAATGAACTCGAGAGTACAAAAGTACACACACACATCTGTCTATGCTGAACAGTTTTTCACAAAGCTGACAAAACAATTAAACAAGAAAAGCAGAGAGTATTTAAACATGGATGCTAGTAAAAAGGGATAGCAACTCACCAACCAAGAAAAAGAAGGAAGGATGGAGGAAGGAAGGAGAGAAATAGGAGGAAGGGATTGGAGAGGGCAATGGCAACCCACTCCAGTGTTCTTGCCTGGAGAATCCCAGGGATGGGGGAGCCTGGNCAAAACAATTAAACAAGAAAAGCAGAGAGTATTTAAACATGGATGCTAGTAAAAAGGGATAGCAACTCACCAACCAAGAAAAAGAAGGAAGGATGGAGGAAGGAAGGAGAGAAATAGGAGGAAGGGATTGGAGAGGGCAATGGCAACCCACTCCAGTGTTCTTGCCTGGAGAATCCCAGGGATGGGGGAGCCTGGTGGGCTGCCATCTATGGGGTCGCATGGAGTCGGACACGACAGAAGCGACTTAGCAGTAGCAGTAGCAGTACAAAGGGATAACAACTCACCAACCCAGAGAAAGAAGGAAGGAGGGAGGAAGGAAGGAGAGAAACAGGAGGAAGGGAAGAGGAAAGGGAAGGAATGGAAAGGAAAGAAAAACAAAAGAAGAGGAAAGGAAAAAAGTTAGCACTTTACTTTGAATCACTTATAAAGAATAATATATAAAATGTTTCACCGATCTAAACATAGGAGCAAAAACAAGAAAGCTATACAAGAAAACAGGGGTAAATATTCATGATAACAATTTGCAAAGAATTCTTATATGAAACCAAAAACACAAGCAGTAAAGCTGTAACCACTGTTACAGCCCCAACTGTGCCTTAACCCCAACCTCAACCCAAATAGAAGCCAGAGTCCTACCACAAACCTGATGCTTAATCTTAACCCTAATCCTAACTCTAAATCTAACTTCAACCCAAAGCCAAACCGCAATCTGAATCTTAACGCTAGCCCCAAGCCCAAACCCAAAGCTGAGCCCCTAACTCAAAACCCAAACCACCTACTTACATGAACACTTCAGCTGTGCCGTCTGCTGAACGTGGAGCCCTTTAGAGCAAAGATAACTGTGAGAAGCTATCCTGTTTGTCTTTGCCTTCAGGAGGTACCTAAATCTTGGGAACTTAATTTTGGCCCTCTTTATTTTTTAATGTGCAGTTCAGAGCCCAAGTTCACTTGTATGCTCAGCAGTCCTCAGGACCAAAACAAATCGCTTAGCTGTCGTGAGATGCTGTTTATCTCTCTATTCCTACTGTATCTTAAGTGTAGGTAAGTAAGTATTGTAAAATTTGAAGACATTTCTGAATTGACATGCAAATGTGAAGACTTTTATCTATTTTTACAACTGAATATGAAATATTTCTAACATACCAAAGTATAAAGCACAGACTATATCATAGTTTATATTCTATCATAACATATATTTTACACCTTAGTGTTGCAGTTAGCTTACATTCAAAAGTAACCAGGGTTTCTTTGTGAAATTATCAATTTCTGTACTTTTATGACTTAATAATGTTTCCTAAGAAGAGGTGGCAAGAATACACGGAAGAACTGTACAAAAAAAGATCTTCATGATCCAGATAATCATGATGATGTGATCACTAATCTAGAGCNTTGCTGCAGTCCATGGGGTCGCACAGAGTCAGACACGACGGGGCGACTGAACTGAACTGAACTGTGCAGACTAGTTATACACATACAGACATTCTTTTTCTGATATTCTTTCCCAGTTTGGCTTATTTTAGGAGACTGGATATAGTTCTCTGTCCTCTACAGGAGGACCTTCTTGTTTGTCCATCCCACAAATAAAACGTTGCATCCGCTAATGTCAAACTCCCACGCCATCCCTTCCCTGCCTCTTGGCACCCACAAGTCTGATCTCTGTGTCTGTGAGACTCTATTTCTGTTTTGTCAAATAGGTTCACTTGTGGACACTGTATATTATTATCGCATGTTGTTCCCATTGCAATCCAGGGGAAGCACTGTAAAACTACCCTCTGTGGTATATCCTGTCTTCTCACCGAGAAAGTTTCAGGATTCACACCACACGTCCTAAACAGGGTTCTCACCTGCTTCATTGTGCCCTCGATTTCTGCCTGTTTGGATTTACATGCTTTGTGCGTTAGACGTGTGGCAAATGCCCTCACTGACACGTATGCACGTTAATTAGTTTATTGATCAGTTTAGGAATCCAGTAACATCAACAAGGGCACAAGAGATTCGTAGGAGGAAAGTCACGGGTCGTGACTTCCTGGGAGAGAAGAAATGAAAATTTCAAGGAGAAGGTCTGTTATCTTCATACAGATGGTTAATGGTGTGACGCTGCTCGTATTCGTAACTTTGTTTTCTGCTTGGAACATGAAAAAAAAAAAAGCAGCATGTTGTTGAGCTGATTAGGATGGACTTGATGTTGGGCATAGCATGAAAGACAAGAGAGAAGCAGGGGATGGTGGACCCAGGGGAGAATTTTCCCTGCAACTTTCACAGAGGTCCTTCTGTGAGTGGGGCCGTGTGGGATTATCCTACAAGACCCTTTTCACAGAAGTCCCTCTGTGTGTGTCCCTGTGGGCTTGCATAGAATTAGCACCTGGTAAAGTTAGTAGTGAGCGGTCCTGCATCAGCTCATCTGCTGAGAGTCGCTAGGTTACGTATTCAGGGGCCTGAGATGGAGGAGATTATATACTGTGTCATCTGTGCGGCTTTCATTGTCTGTAGCCTCCTTTATCATCGGGGATGTGTCGTGGCTGCAAGGCCCTTCATTCACAGTGGGATTCACAGCGGGGTCATCACATCTCACAGCTCGGGGCTTCACACTGCCTCCTCCTCTGTCCTCAGAGCATCTCACCGTGGCATCTACACCAGTGTTGTGTTTGGACATTTAAATCCAAACGCTTATGGAAGCCCAAGCCTTTGCTGTCTGGCGAGGTGGACTGTATTGTTCTCCTATCCTTGTTGTAAATCAGTTTTTATGGAAACGTCCTAGATTTGCAGCGTTGCGTTACTTTCAGCTGTACAGCAAAGTGATTGATTTGTACATTTGTGATTGTTTAGTTGCTAAGTCATGTCCCACTGTTTGTGTGCTATGGTCTACAGCTTGCCAGACTCCTCTGTCCATTGGATTTTCTAGGCAAGAATACTGGAGTGGGTTACCATTTTCTACTGCAAGGGATCTTTGTAACTCATGGATAGAACCCACATCTCCTGTGTCTCCTGGATTTGCAGGCAGATTCTAGACCACTGAGTCACCTCCAAAGCCTCAGTTGTACATATATGTAGGTAAATGTATTTCGGAGAAGGCAATGGCACCCCACTCCAGTACTCTTGCCTGGAAAATTTCATGGACAGAGGAGCCTGGTGGGCTGCAGTCCATGGGGTCGCGAAGAGTCGGACACGACTGAGCGACTTCACTTTCACTTTTCGCTTTCATGCATTGGAGAAGGAAATGGCAACCCACTCCAGTGTTCTTGCCTGGAGAATCCCAGGGACGGGGGAGCCTGGTGGGCTGCCATCTATGGGGTCGCACAGAGTTGGACACGACTGAAGCGACTTAGCAGCAGCAGGTGAATGTATACGTTTCAGATTCTTCTTTTGAAAGTTTTTACAAGACATTGCATATAGTTCTCTGTGTTATCCACAATGTCTTTGTCATTTATTTAATATATTTTACTGCGTATCTGCTCATCTCACACTCTTAATTTACCCTTTGCCTGCTTCTTCTTTGGTGACCATTCATTTTGTCTGGGTTTGAGAGTCTGTTTCTGTTTTATGAATGGTTCATTTGCATCATATTTTTAAGATTCCACGTGGAAGTGATGGCATATGATATTTGCCTTTCTCTTTCTGACTTACTTCACTTACTAAGATCATCTCTGGGCCCATCCATGTTGCTGCAAATGGCATCGTTTCATTATTTTTCATGGCTGAGTAATATTCCACTGTGCATGTATCCCATTCCTAAAACAGTGAGCCCCCCCGCCTCCGCCGAAAGAGCGAACCTACTGAGAAAAAGCTCAGAGTTGGATGTGTTATGTCTCTACTCACCCAGTGAGGTTCTCTGTTCTCATGGAGGACAGTTGTCTGTGAAAGAGAATGAATAAGGGGAATAATAACCATTGACATGCCTCTGTTTCCAAGGCTTATTTCATAACAGCTTTGTACAAAGGTATCTGTGTCAATGGGAATTTTGAATTGAATGTTCTAGTGACGTCTTTTCATTGTGGATACCTGTCGTCCTCTGGGGCTTTACCTGTTTCGATGACATTTTCTATATTTTCATTTGGAATCCCCCTGTCAGCATTCAGCTCCTGATACTTCTGGAGTTCTTCTTGAGTGAAACTGTTTCCTTTGGCTGGATTTCATAGGAGACAGGGCAGAAGAGGTGTGTATTAGAATCCGTTAAGATTGGCTGGCTCCTACCTGTAGTGATCAGTAAGTCTCACCAACACCGCCGCCTTCCACCATCATCTAAACCCAGGTATTTTTCTACAGATGTGCCCGAGTGTGCACACAGGTCTTCACATGGATCCATGAGGGTAGCGTCCACATAGTTAACATGTTACCATGTTCCAGTTCTTGCACCTACTGAGTGAGCTACAGATCATTCAGCTGTGAGCTGAAGCATGCCCCAGGGAGATGCAGTTTTTCGTGGTACATCGGAGAAGGTCGTGGCAAGCCTGAGACTCAGCTCTCAGACTGTAATGCTTCCTTCCCACTTTGTCTACATCCTAGAATTCCATCCCTGGGGTTTTCACAAACCCTCATGAACTGGAGAAGGAAATGGCAACCCACTGCAGTCTTCTAGCCTGGAGAATCCCAGGGACAGAGGAGCCTGGTGGGCTGCCATCCATGGGGTTGCACAGAGTCAGACACAACTGATGTGACTTAGCAGCAGCAGCAGCATGGAATGAATGGGCGGGGAATGATTTGGAATTTTCAAAAGCACTCTGACCCCACTGAGATGGTGGAGTACCTTGTGTTCAATGCCCCATACCTGATATTTTCTGCATGCCTTTTGTCTGTGAAAGATTTTAGTCAAAGGGTAAGTTTATCAGAGAATTGCAAATGTCATATAGCAAAGGAAAACTGTCAGAGGAGATGAAATACTAATAATGTGGTCATGAAGCATAGACAAGGAGCTGTAGTTCCTCCCCAAGGACAATAGATACTGTTCTGGGTCATATCCTATGCGCTGTCTTATAGACGCTGAAACCCCACCCCGGTGGACAAGTTAGCTACAGGATAACCACACTGTAGCTATGATATATGCTGCCACGATTCAGAGAATTGGTTTCAAGGAGCTGGGAATACAGGGACCTTGGAACTGCCAATTCACGGTGCCTAAAACAATCACAATGATGCTGCTCAGACCACTGANGGAGATGAAATACTAATAATGTGGTCATGAAGCATAGACAAGGAGCTGTAGTTCCTCCCCAAGGACAATAGATACTGTTCTGGGTCATATCCTATGTGCTGTCTTATAGACGCTGAAACCCCACCCCAGTGGACAAGTTAGCTACAGGATGACCACACTGTAGCTATGATATACGCTGCCACGATTCAGAGAATTGGTTTCAAGGAGCTGGGAATACAGGGACCTTGGAACTGCCAATTCGTGGTGCCTAAAACAATCACGATGATGCTGCTCAGACCACTGATGACCGATTTCAAAATGGCTCTTGGAGCTGACTTGTTTTTGCAAGGAGCCCCCTCCCTCTGTCTCTAAAAGCACTTGTCCCCCTATTTGCTAGTTGTGGGCTGGGGCAGTCAGCCTTTGAAGAGAATTCCACTCTCCCCATAGGTGTCTGCATCTGAACGAGAGCAGGCTTTTCTTTCTAAGAAGCTGGCCTCTTAGTTGCCTTTTGAAGGGCGGGCAGCAGGATCCCACGTTTGGTGACAACGTCACACATGCTACTGAAGGGAAAAAAAACTCACACTTTGTCATCCTCAAAGAACAGGCACAACCCCCACCCATCCCCGATGAGGATATAACATCAGAGGGGATAAAGGGATGTGGTAGTGAACCCAGGGGATTGGCCGGATGGGAGAATGACGGGCATTCCAGACCACACTGCCTCTGCAGTCTAAATGTGACCCACTGGTATTTGCAGAGCATTGGGTTCAGGTTCAGGCAGAATTTTTATGATTGTGACCAGACAGAAAGCATTTTGTGGTGGAGATGAATGAAGTCATGGCCGGGACCTGTGAGTTTTCTAAACTCAGATTTAAACCTCGGTTCACTTTGGGGTCAGGACCCAGCAACTCTGTTTGTGTGATACTTGGCAAGGAAGTCAGGGAGCATCCTGAAATATTTCCTTGGATCTCTGGGATCTCTATCAGTAGCCATCTGAGAGAATCCCCAGTGGATATGTTTCCACATTTTTCTAGCAGACAGGCTTTCTATATCCCTGACTCACATCACATGAAGTCTGAATTCTCTGTGTGAACACACATGTGCTCCAATGCGCTTCATATAAAGTACTGTGCTTAGTTGCTCAGTCGGGTCCGACTCTTTGTGACCCCATGGACTATAGACCACCGGGCTCCTCTGTCCGTGGGATTCTCCAGGCAAGAATACTGGAGTGGGTTGCTATTCCCTCTTCCAGGGGATCCTCCCAACCCAGGGATCACACCCAGCTCTCTCACGCTGCAGGTGATTTCTTTCCCATCTGAGGCACCAGTCAAGCCCTAATATAAGTTATGTGTGTACCTACCTTCTTTCTGTAAAAATACTGATCATATGCACACATCTAGTTTGTATCGGGTAAGCTATAGTACGTACCGCAACCTTCAGTTATTTTTGTGATCTTCTGTCCATCGTAATTTTCAAAATAAAATACCAGGATGTTGTCTGTCACGTGAATGATTTGCAAATAATTTCTACCCGCGACTGTGGCAGAGGAAAAAACAAAACAAAACACATCAAACCTCAGTACGATTAACTTCTTTTCTTTTCATTTGAGCTTGATTTATTCTTCACACGCTATTGCCAGTCTTCCTTGGGTGGTGAATGGTATCTCACTGAGATTTCTAGTGATGCATTGTTAGAACTAGTTAAGACAGCTAGTGCACTCGAAAAGGTTTCTCCACCGCCCCCCTTCTCCTGAAGATGAAGGCTCCCAGTCTTCTTGACTGAGCAGTCTGTGAATGATAAAAAGTTGTCTATTGCGAGAACCTCAGGCATCTCACAGGAGCTCACAAGAGCTGACTGTTCAGTTTTCAAGAATTTTGTAACCCGGTTTGCAGCTACAATCATGGTTAGAAAGGAATTCAAAAATTTAAATGAATGATATTAAATGTCAGTACATCATCCAGAGTTATTTCCTAGTACAAGAGGTAATAAAGGAGGTACAAATTAGTCTATTGCAAAATGTTGGGCGTATATAATATGAAATGGTTGCAGATTAGATCCTGTGGCTCTGTGTCCACAGTTGAAATTAAAATAAATGCATAAGACAAAGATTAGAGTGCTCTGTTGTACATTTTTTCCCATGAAAATGAAACATACAGACCTTTGATCACTGGATAGAATATTACAGTACTGATATTAATATTTGAGATTTATTTCCTGTTATTTTCATTACAGATAGAAATCTATGTTAATTCCACTTTCCAATTATGTATTAACATTCATATTTGAGAATTATTTCTCCTTATTTTAAGCTATAGAGATAGAAGTCTATGCTAAAGTCCCTTTCAAATTATGTAAAAAAATTGAGTTTGAAATTTTGGCTGTTCTTTTAACTGTTTCCCTTTTTGGACTTTAAGTTAATCGTGTTCTACTTACTAACCTTGTTAATGAAAAACTTCTAATATTTAAAGAATTTCTTTAGTCAAAACAAATTTAATCATGTAGGTCAAGTAAAAGTAAAAATTGTGAAAGGGTCGTTATTATCCTAAGTAGGTTATCACACTTCTCCACACCCGAGGAGCATGAGGGGTCAGTGTTCTGGGGCCTTTTCTCGGAGACCTTCAGTGGCCACATTCCAACCTTGGACCTCATCCTGGTGTTCTGGGACAGAATTGATTGCTGAAAAGTTGAGTGGCTTTTCCAAGGTGGCACTGGTCACGAGTACAGGAGATAGTCCACCCATCGAGATACCGAGTTGTTTTGGATGACACACAGACTCTCCATCTGAACACGTTCCATGGTTTGGGGAAGACCACCCATCCGAGGAGCTGGAATACTCACATTGTATGAAGTAAATACCTCCTTTGCGTCTGTGTAGCACTTCTGAGAAAAACTGGCATGTCCCGTCAAATCTGAAAAACACAACAGACAAGACAATTCCTTCCCACCATTCGCTCCCCAGGGCTTGAGGGCACCCTTCTGGGAATAGAGCTGGCACACCCAGCCTCACAGCCGTGACTCACACCTCTCGCTGTGCATTGGAGCCTGGACCCCATGTCAGAAGGCAACAGACTGCCTGCTCTCAGTTGAGGAGGACTGTGCTTACTTGACATAAAATGAAATGGAGAGCTGTTCGCAGCCATCGATACATTCAATATGGCGATTGTAACACCTCAGCGGGCCCCCTTCCACAATCTTCTCCTTGTTATCCGCGGCCGAATAAATGGTGCGCCACTCTCCTTGAACCTAAGAAGGAAGTTCCTCATAAACGTCAGTCAATCTCTTTTCTGGTTGCTCAGGAATACACAGCACTATCTATCCTCCTGCATTAACCACAGAAGAGAAGCAAATTGAATCTTCTTAAAGCCAAGAGGAGTTCCCCCCCGCCCCACCTTGCCGAATAACATGACAGGAAATCATCTTTCCTATTGGAGCCCAAAGCGTAGAATTCAGAAATTTTTGCAGACAATTCAGAGTTTTTTGAAACAGCTAAAAGCATGTCAGTAAAGACTGTGACAGTTCATATCTTTCTGAATGTTAGCTTGTTAGGCTTTTTTTTTTTTTTTTTTGCCGACAGATAAGATAAATGAAAAATAACCAAGAACAGATAAACAGAGGGCAATATGACGTGCATGTAGATATGTCAACCGCAGATGGTATACAATCTGGTCATACATATACACAAAAATATCTCTGTCAGATGCACACACAGCCTCTCACACACACATGCACACACACACATGCACACACACACACACACACACACACACACACACGATCAAACAAGCAAGACCTCCTGGCAGGTCAGCTCATTCTGGGTACCTTTGAGGGGTCTATCTCAGCTGGAGTTTCCTGGGCGGCACAAACCAGGACAAGAACAAGATTCAGCAACAGAGCCTTCATCTTGTGACTCTTGTTGTCCTTCTTGTACAGAATCTGAGGCTGCCCCCGTTACTGGAGAGAATGTGCATTGGTTCCCCTTTTTATAGGATACGTCCCTTGGCAGAGTACATATTGATCAAACAGTGGTTAATCACACCATCATGGTGACCTAAGCATAATCTTCTGACATCCTGGTTGGCAGCTGAGCATTTTGGCATTCTCTGCTTCTTATACAACTCCTGTGTTATTTCTTTGACATTGAAGAGGTCTGTTTAAGCTTATTTTCTAAAACGAACGAGGGCACCTTCGGTTTAAGAAGATACTTATGTGGTATCTCTACCAGGAAGCAGTTATCAAGGAATTCGTCAGAGGGGTCAATATATATATATATTTAATATTGAAGTTGCAGTATAGTTGATGTACAATATTTTTTTTTTTTGCTACAGGTGTAGCACATGGGTATTCATAATTTTATTTCTACTTTTAGAGTTCTAAAATATTGGCTTTTTTTATTCCCTATGTTTTCCAATCTTTATTTTTCAAATAATCTGTGTGTTTATTTATTTTGTACTCTGTACATCTTATTGCACTCCCTGTGTGTCTGTTACTGACTTCATTCCCTCAGCATATTTGTTTGAATAAACATCTATATATTTTTGTAGACTCCTTCCCAATTGCACCCGCATAGTATCATCAGGATATGTCCCACTTTTATCCATTCCAGGGTTGATGGATACATGTTCATAGACACGATCTTGTCAGGAAGTGGGCCATCTTATCTCCTGTGTAGACAGTTAGGGGTTGAACTGCTGGATCTCTGTGGCTCTGATTTGCAATCCCTACAAACAGGAGAGGAGACTTTCCGTTGCTCCATCCTTGCGAGGACTCAGCATGGTCAGCCGTTTTCATGTCAGAGATGGTAATGAGTGTGTTAGTGTATACAGTTTCAGGAGTATTTTCCATTTCCTCGGTGAATAAAGTGGGGGTTGTTGCTTTGCCATTTGTCCCTTTGGTTTGTCAGGCATCTCTGCAGGTCGTTTGCCCATTACTGTGTGAATTACTTGTTTTTCATGAAGTCTGTAGGTGTTTCCTTTTTCTGGATATGAGTCTCTTTTCAGATGGAGATGTGCGAATATTTTCCCCCTGTCCCTGGCTTCACTTCTATTTCCTTCAGGTTGTCCCTCAAAGATGTAAATATTTTGATTGAGGCTTGGTTATTGATGTTCTGTTCCCAGTGTGGGATCGTGTTTGGCGTATATTTTAATCAGCAACCGCCTAATCTTGGGTCACTGTATCCACCTCTGTTTTATCTCTAGAGTCTTTCTTGCTTTGGGTCTTAAATACACGTCTATGAGTCTCTCTGTGTTAGTTGTAAAACGTGGAGCAATGGACAGAGTTGAAGTTATCATTACTTTTTTTTTTTTTNTCAACAGTGTGTGAACTGTGAATTTCCAAATGTTCCAGCTGAATTTAGAAAAGGTAGAGGAATGAGAGATCAAATCACCAACACCTGTTGAATCATAGTAAAAGCAAGAGAATTCCAGAGAAACATTCCCTTCTGCTTTATCGATTACACCACAGCCTTTGACTGTGTGGATCACAAGAAACTTTGGAAAACTCTTAAAGAGATGGGAATACCAAACCACCTTCCCTGCCTCCTGAGAAATCTGTATACAGATCAAGAAACAACAGTTAGATCTGGACATGGAACAGCAGACTGATTCCAAATTGGGAAAGGAGTATGTCAAATTCACCTCCCCAATATACCTCTCCATTCTCAGTGATACAAAAACATTTTTGTATGCTCTAGAATGGCAGAGAAGAAATTTTGAAGATTTCTTTAGCAATTTGTTCATCACACACAGAGATAGACACACACACATACACACTCACACAATTACAATATGACTGAAGGACAGAAGTATTTTAAGTATATAATTTGTCTGAATGATGAAAGATTGATTGTTAAGTCAATATTGGGCTATAGCGGATATTGAAGCCCAATATCTCTATTTGAGAACCATCTATGATTTACAAATAATAAATTATGCTTAAAGTTTTGTATGTATCTAATTAAATTTAAAAGCTATATCAGGCATATTTACATTTGTAGATCCATTTTAGAATATTTTTCAAAATTCCCAGTGGCTAATTTCCTCTGAGGTCATTATCCCACTCATTGCAGTATTAAATATACTCTTATTTTCAAATGGCACATACAGGAATAGCACTCACCTTTTGGGCAAAACAAAATATTTTAATTAAAAAGATTATTCCTGTAATATGGTTTTGAAAAGAAATGTTATCCCTGGATTCATAGCTTGAGCAATTCTCAGAGATCTTTTGTCTTCAACTAATCTGAACAGTTGGCAGATTATAAAAATCATGTCAACAAGCCTTTGTTCAATTTTTTAGCCTTCATAAATTCAAAACTAAAAAGGATTGTCTTTTTAGAACATCCTTGTAAAGTCTGTTGTTTTGAAATTTGATTAGTGAGAATAATACTTGTTTTGAGAACCTCTATTTTCTTTAACATTCTTCTCTTTTGTTCACTTTCCTCATATAATTATAGTACCTGTCTAAGATGATTTTTCAAGGAAAGTGCACTGTAGTACATGGCTTTGTGGTTTTTCCTATTTGTGAGATGAAATGTTTAGGTGTCAGAACAGGTATTCTGACTTTAAGTAACCTCACAAGGTCTAAAAAACTTTACAAATAGTACCTTTTTTGTGGAAAAAAATATGTGAGATAAATGGAAATAAATAACAATGAATTAGTTCTTAAAACTTCATTTTTTAATTTTATGAATGAATGCATACCAGATGACCCTGAAATATTAAGATTACAATATAATACACTACTGAGCTTCCCCAGTGGCTCAGCTGGTAAAGAATCTGCCAGCCAATGCAGGAGATGCAAAAGACGGGTTCTACCCCTGGCTCAGGAAGACTCTTCGAGAAGGAAATGGCAACCCACTCCTGTATTCTTGCCTGAAAAATTCCATGGACAAAGAAGCTTGGTAGGCTATAGTTCATGGAGTCACAAAGAGTTGGACAAGACTGAGCATGCATGCATGCACACATATTCATAATGTGATATTTATTGCTTTTTTCCTTGAATTATTACTTAAGTTATATAAAGCATAATTTGATTCAAAAATATATGATGGTCTTTCTAGATTAATTTCAGGAACACACTCACTTTTGCCATTTATATTAATACACAATCTATTTGTGATTTAGTGAAACTATTTGCTAGTTCCTAATAGTGTCCCATCAGTTCAGTTCAGTTCAGTTCAGTAGCTCAGTCGTGTCCTACTCTTTGCCCATCACTTCATGGGAAGTAGATGGGGGAACAGTGGAAACAGTGTCAACTTTATTTTGGGGGGCTCCAAAATCACTGCAGATGGTGATTGCAGCCATGAAATTAAAAGGCACTTACTCCTTGAAAGGAAAGTTATGACCAACCTAGATAGCATATTTAAAAGCAGAGATATTACTTTGCCAACAAAGGTCCATCTAGTCAAGGCTATGGTTTTTCCTGTGGTCATGTATGGATGTGGGAATTGGACTGTGAAGAAAGCTGAGTGCCAAAGAATTGATGCTTTTGAATTGTGGTGTTGGAGAAGATTTGCGAGCCCCTTGGACTGCAAGGAGATCCAACCAGTCCAATCTAAAAGAGACCAGTCTTGGTATTCATTGGAAGGACTGATGCTGAGACTGAAACTCCAATACTTTGTCCACCTCATGNCACACACACACACACACACACACACACACACGATCAAACAAGCAAGACCTCCTGGCAGGTCAGCTCATTCTGGGTACCTTTGAGGGGTCTATCTCAGCTGGAGTTTCCTGGGCGGCACAAACCAGGACAAGAACAAGATTCAGCAACAGAGCCTTCATCTTGTGACTCTTGTTGTCCTTCTTGTACAGAATCTGAGGCTGCCCCCGTTACTGGAGAGAATGTGCATTGGTTCCCCTTTTTATAGGATACGTCCCTTGGCAGAGTACATATTGATCAAACAGTGGTTAATCACACCATCATGGTGACCTAAGCATAATCTTCTGACATCCTGGTTGGCAGCTGAGCATTTTGGCATTCTCTGCTTCTTATACAACTCCTGTGTTATTTCTTTGACATTGAAGAGGTCTGTTTAAGCTTATTTTCTAAAACGAACGAGGGCACCTTCGGTTTAAGAAGATACTTATGTGGTATCTCTACCAGGAAGCAGTTATCAAGGAATTCGTCAGAGGGGTCAATATATATATATATTTAATATTGAAGTTGCAGTATAGTTGATGTACAATATTTTTTTTTTTTGCTACAGGTGTAGCACATGGGTATTCATAATTTTATTTCTACTTTTAGAGTTCTAAAATATTGGCTTTTTTTATTCCCTATGTTTTCCAATCTTTATTTTTCAAATAATCTGTGTGTTTATTTATTTTGTACTCTGTACATCTTATTGCACTCCCTGTGTGTCTGTTACTGACTTCATTCCCTCAGCATATTTGTTTGAATAAACATCTATATATTTTTGTAGACTCCTTCCCAATTGCACCCGCATAGTATCATCAGGATATGTCCCACTTTTATCCATTCCAGGGTTGATGGATACATGTTCATAGACACGATCTTGTCAGGAAGTGGGCCATCTTATCTCCTGTGTAGACAGTTAGGGGTTGAACTGCTGGATCTCTGTGGCTCTGATTTGCAATCCCTACCAACAGGAGAGGAGACTTTCCGTTGCTCCATCCTTGCGAGGACTCAGCATGGTCAGCCGTTTTCATGTCAGAGATGGTAATGAGTGTGTTAGTGTATACAGTTTCAGGAGTATTTTCCATTTCCTCGGTGAATAAAGTGGGGGTTGTTGCTTTGCCATTTGTCCCTTTGGTTTGTCAGGCATCTCTGCAGGTCGTTTGCCCATTACTGTGTGAATTACTTGTTTTTCATGAAGTCTGTAGGTGTTTCCTTTTTCTGGATATGAGTCTCTTTTCAGATGGAGATGTGCGAATATTTTCCCCCTGTCCCTGGCTTCACTTCTATTTCCTTCAGGTTGTCCCTCAAAGATGTAAATATTTTGATTGAGGCTTGGTTATTGATGTTCTGTTCCCAGTGTGGGATCGTGTTTGGCGTATATTTTAATCAGCAACCGCCTAATCTTGGGTCACTGTATCCACCTCTGTTTTATCTCTAGAGTCTTTCTTGCTTTGGGTCTTAAATACACGTCTATGAGTCTCTCTGTGTTAGTTGTAAAACGTGGAGCAATGGACAGAGTTGAAGTTATCATTACTTTTTTTTTTTTTGGTCACATGAATTCTCAGTTTCTCCAACAGTTTTCCTTATAAGAGTATTCGTCTCTCCTGAATTTCCTTTGTAACTGTATCCAAAACCGATTTGTCTCTATATTCCTGTCCCTTCCCCACGAGCAGATTTGGTTGCGTTCTGGTTTGTGTTTTTCCATTCTTGGTTCTCTCTTTTGGGGGGCAGTGTTAAAAACACAGAACATGAAGACCACGTGAGTGGCCTTCAACAAGTTTGGGTCAAAAGCAAAGCATTCATGGCTCACATCTTGTGAAAATAGAATTTTCATCCATTTTACGGATCATTAGAGCACTACATGTTTCCGTTAATTTTCACAAAGCGTGTCTGAAAGAGCAAGACATTGGTTCTGCTACGTTTTGGAGCCAAAGGAAATAATCCTTGAATAAATGGTGGCTGCAGAGTCCTCAACATAAGCAAATACTGAGTTTCAAACATAAGCGTTTAATGGACTTAAGTTCTACTGCTGATTTTTTTGTGTGTGTATTTTTTCCTGTTTATTTATAATTAGCTAAGGAGCTCCTGTGATTTAAAGAAATATGTAATGAACAGGATGATGACTATGATAAATAGAATTGCACATATACCTCTCAGTGGCTTAGAGCAGAACTTTTAAGTGTTTTTATCACCCCCCGCCCCACACAGGCCCTCCACACACGCACAGGGTAAAATGCGTAACAGGTATGTTAGTCACCTTATGTCTTATGTAAATCACCAGTGATGGTTTTCCTGTGACTCTACCTTCCTGTTCCTGATCTTCCTGCAAAATTCTAAGAGTTGGTATATTCACACTGATTAAAGTTCATACACTTGTGATAGAGGATCCCTCTTCCCCAGGATTTGATATATGGTCAGCTGGATAGAGATCCTTGAAAATAATTTTTCAGATACAATTTTTTTTTTATGGTTCCTATTTCCTGCCTGGTTCCTGATGTTTTCATTATTCCAACGTCAACTGTTTCCCTGGGAATTTTTAAAAAACTATTTTAGTGGGGTGTCTCAGTGGTCATACTTCTTGTAAGTTCTGCTAAGGGTTTGTTTTTGTTTTACACTGTACAACACGCACTTGGGTCTCACTTGCTGTGTTCTGCCTTCCGCTTGCAATGGACTGAGGGCTTGTCGTGGTGATGGTTCTCTTGTTCGAGCTCTGGAGCGCAAGCAGAGTTTGTGTAGTGCGTGGCCTTTGCTATCATACGCACGTGGGATCTTCCAGGATATGGATTGAGTGTGTGTCCCCTGTGTTGGCAGCTGGAATGTGAACCACTGGACCCCTGCGGAGGTCCCTCTGCTCTCTCTGTCCTTTCTTCGTTTAAAGTCTTGTTGAAGGTCGCTTCCTTGGGGGAGACCTAAGCAAGCATAGCTTCATTCTTCCCGGGGCTATTACTAGCTACCCTCTGCACTGCCCCAGGAGCAATATTGGACACCTTCCAACCTGGGGGGGCCTCATCTTTCAGTGTCATATCTGTCTGCCACTTTGTACAGTTCATGGGGTCCCCACAGCGAGAATACTGGAGAGGTTGGCCACCGCCTCCCTATCCAGTGGATCACCTTCTGTCAGAACTCTGCACTATGACCCGTTCTGTCTCGGGTGGCCCTCCATGAAATGGGCCCTAGCTCCACTGAGTCACGCCAGCCCCTTCAGCACACAAGGCAGTGATGCATGAAGGGAATATGGCTTATTCATCAACTGCCATTGTTCCGTTTTCCCTCAACAACTTGAGTCAAGAGACACCAACACCTGGATCTTGGACATCCGTGTGTGCTTGCAACATGCATTCAGAGTGTCTGCAGATTACAGTGAGCCCTGCCAGGGGCCAGACCCCCTGCCCTATTCTGTCTTGCTTCTCACCTCACAGCTGTTCAGGTGCACCCAGCCTGCCACCTCCTCATGAATCAACCAGCGGTCTCCAGGGTGGTCTAGGACAGCCTCATTGTTTTCACCTCCCGTACACATTTTTCCTGGTGCCTTGTCTATTCAAGTGGCATGACCTACGGGACACCCATGATGCTTCTTTTGTCCATCGATTGGCACCAATCCATGACTATTACTTCTAGAAATATCTGATGAGCAACTTCTATGCAGAGCTTTAGGTAACTCTGCACCTGCGTTGCATCAGCATCAAAGTCTCTGCTTCTGGGGCTGGAGATGGAGAGTAACTCCCCCTCTTAGTCGGACATCACAGACCCTGTGCTTTGTAAACACCATCACTGCCCTTTCTTTAGTAGATACTGTTCACTTTTGGTGTGTATGTGTGCTCAGTTCATAAATCATGCCCGACTCTAGTGACTCCGTGGACTATAGCCTGCCAGGCTCCTCTGTTCTTGGATTCTCCAGGCAAGAATACTGCAGTGGGGTTCCATTACCTTCTCCAGGGCATCTTCTTGACCCAGGGATCGAACCTGCATCTCTTGCATCTCCTGAATCAGTAGGTGTATTTTTTTTTTTTTTACCACTGCACCCCCTGGAAGCCATGGAAGACTTCATTCTGCAACATCCTTACCACCTCCTGCAACCCCACAGCAGATGAACACTGCTTGACACCATCGTTGAGTTGTTTTCAGGTTCCACTTAGGACAGCTCAGAATAAGGTATCTGAAAACCAATCCCATTTCTCATGTGACAACTGATCAGAACCTCATTTCAGCATATAAAACTACCTTCTGTGGTTTATTCTCTCGTCTCACAGAAACACTTGCAGGACTCACACCATGCATCCTAAACAGAGTTGTTTCCACCTTCGTTGTACACTCGATTTTCTGCCTGGTTGAATTTACATGTTTAGAGTATTTGCAAATAGAGAACCTTTGTTCATTACACATGTGTGCTTTAATCAATTTATTGCTCAGTTTAGGAATCCAGTAACATTAGCAAGAGCAGAGGGCATTTATAGTTGGACAGCCGTGGGTTCAGGGTCATGATTTCCTGGGAGAGAATAAATGATGATTTAGAGGAAAACGTCTACCGTCTTCATATGGATGATTGGGACACATTAGTGCTTTGATGCTGCTCTTTTCTTGGTTCATTTTTTTTTCTTTTAACATGAAAAAAAAAGTAAAACATCGTTGAGCTGATTAGCATTAATATGATATTGTCCGAAGCATGAGAGAAGCAGTTGCTAATGGAAGCAGTGGGGAAATTTTCCTACAAGACCCATTTCACAGAAGTTCCTCTGTGTGTGTACCCCTGGGGGTTCCACGGAATTACCATGTGGTGAAACTAGCTGTGAGCGGTCTGGTATCAGGTCTGATATCGAGAGACACTAAGTTACATATTGACAGCTCTTTGAGATGTAGGAGATTATATGCTGTGTGACCTGTGCCACTTACATCTTCTGTAATATCATTTATCATCATGCATGTGTTGTGGCTGCAAGCTCATTCATTCACAGTGGAGTTCCCCAGCGATCATCGTAACTCACCGCTCAGGCCTTCACACCACCTCCGTTGTCCTCAAAGCATCTCACTGTGGATTCTACACCAATGTCAGTGTTGAGATATTCTCATCCAAAGACTAAGGAAGCCCAACCCTTTGACACTTGGCAAGGGGAAGGGTTTTGTCATCCCATTCTTTTTTTTTTTTTAATTAATTTTTATTGAAATGTAGTTGATGTTCAATGTTGTGTGAGTTTCAGGTATAGAGCAAAGTGACTCATTTATACATTTGCTGTTGCTTGCTCGTTACGTTGTTCCTATGCTTCTGTGACAGTATGAACTGTAGCTTCCCAGATTCCTGTGTCCGTTGGAATTTCCAAGCAAGTATACTGGCGTGGGGGTGCCATTTCCTATTCGAAGGATCTTCCTGACCCAGCGATAAATTCACGCTTCCTGAGTTTCCTGCATTGGCAGGCAGATTCTGGAACTCTGAGTCACCTGGGAAGCCCCCTTATATATAGGTGTAGGTAAATGCATACTTTTTTCATTCTTCTTCTTAAAACTTTTTAGAAGACACTCAGTATAGGTCCCTGTTCTCTCTAGTGGGTCTTTGTTGTTTATTTTATATATTTTAGTGTGTATCTGCTCATCTCAAACTCGGAATTTACCGCTTGCCTGCTTCCCTTTTGGTCACCATTAATATTGTCTCTGTTTGAGTCTGCCTCTGTTTTTTACTGGTTCATTTGAATCCTATTTTATTCCACGTGGAAGTGATGGCATATGATATTTGCCTTTCTCTTTCTGAGTTGCTTTACTTACTAACATCATGTCTAACTCTATACATGTTGCTGCAAATGGCATTTTCATTCTTTCTCTTGGCTGAGTAATATTCCATTGTGTGTGTATCCCATTCTTAAAGCAGTAAAAACCAAGTGTTAACCTCCTGAGGAAAAAAAAAATATGTTGTAAGTGTCATATTTCTACTCACCCAACCGCGCTTCACTGTTCTTATGGAGGACAGTTGTCTGTGAAAGAGAATGAATAAGAGGGAAAATGACCAGTGACATGCGTGTATTTCAAAGGATTATTTCAAAACAGCTCTTAGTCAAGATATCTGTGCCAATAGGTAATTTGAATGGAATGTTCTGGCAACGTGTTTTCATTTTGGAAACCTGTCATCCTCTGGGGCCTTACCTGTTTCGCTGAGATTTTCAATATGTTCATTTGGAACCCCCCTTTCACTGTTCAGCTGCTGATACTTCTCAAGTTGTTCTTGAGTGAAACTGGTTCCTTTGGCTGGATGTCATAGCAGACAGGGCAGAAGAGGTGTGTGTTAGAACTCGTTATGGGTTGTAGAGAGTCACCTGGCTCCTAGCTGTAGTGATGGGTAAGTCTCAGCAACACCACTGCCTGCCACCATCGCCTAAACCGGGTAGTTATTTACAGAGGTGCCCGAGCGTGCACACAGGCCTTCAGATGTGTCCGTGGGGGTAGAGTCCACACAGTTAACACGTTATCACCTTCCAGTTCAGAGAACTGCTCACTGAACTGCTAATCATTCAGCTGAGATGTTAGGCATCCCCTTGTGAGATGCAGTCTTTCATGGGACATCACAGAAGGTCACGGTGGGTCTGAGACTCGGAATTCCCCCCGACTCCATCTCTTCCTGTCCACTTTGTCTACATTCTAGAAGCCCATCCCTGGGGTTCTCATGAGCCCTTATGAAATGAATGGGCGTGGGAATGATGGGGAAGTTTTGAAACCATACTAATCCTAGTGAGACGGAACAGGACCCTGTCTTCCTTGCCCCGCCCACCCTGTTTTTGGCCTGCCTTTAATCTGTGAACTATTTAAGTCAAAGGATAAGTTTAATCAGAGAAATGAGAATGCGGGAAAGCAAAGGGAAACAGTTGAAAGAGGCCAAGGAATAATAATGCCGTCATGAAGCAAAGACAAACACCTGTGGTTCCTCCCGAAGGACAATAGATACTGTTCTGGGTCATATCCTGCGAGCTGTTTGCTACCACATGGACTGTAGCCCGCCAGGCTCCTCTGCCCATGGGGATTTTCCAGGCGAGAATACCAGAGTGGGTGGTTACGCCCTCCTCCATGGGATCTTCCCTACCCAGGGATCAAAGCCAGGTCTCCCGCATTGGAGGTGGGTTCTTTCCCATCTGAGCCACCAGTGAAGCCGTATCATAAGGTATGTGTACCTCTCTCCTTAGTGTAAAAGTGCTGATCATAGCAGCTCATCTACACAAGCTCCAGTACTTACCAAGACCTTCGGTCATTTTTGTGATCCTCTTCCCATCATAATTTTCAACATAAGTTACCAGCATGTTTTCTGACACGTGAATCAGTTCCAAAGTATTGGTACCGTCGACTGTGCCAGGAAAAAAAAAAAATCGAACCTTAGTATGATGAAAACTTCTTTCCTTTTCAGTTGAACATGCCTTATTCTTCTCACGCTCTCTAGCATCTGTTTTTCCTCTGATGGTAAACTCTGTCTCAATGACATTTCTAGTGGTGTATTGTTAGAATCTTTAAGAGAGCTAGTGAGGTAGGAAAGCTCTCTCCACAGCCCCCTCTTCCTGAATATCATCAAGACTTTCAGTCTTCTAAACTGAGCACGCTGTGGATGATAGCAAAGTTGCTTGTTGCAACTATAGTACGTGTTGAACCTCAGCCCATCTCATACCCGCTCACAAGAGCTGACTGTTACACCTCCAGGAATTTTGTGACCCAATTTGCAAGTACAGTCATGGTTGGAAAGCAACTCTGAAGAATTAGATGAATCTTAGTAAAATGAAAGTTACTACATAATCCAGAGTTATTTCCTAGCCTAAGAGCTAACAAAAGAGATACAAGTTAGTCTGCTGCCTAATGTCGGACATATATACTCTTTAACGATTGCACATTAGACCCTGTGGCTGCATGTCCGCAGTTGAAATTAAAATAGTTGCATCAGACCAAGATTAGAGCACTCTGTAGTATACGTTTTCAATGAAAATGAAACCCATGGACACTGGATCACTTAATGTAATGTTAACAGTGTTGATATTAATACTTGAGGATCATTTCCTGTTATTTTCAAATACAGAGATAGAAATCTGTTAGTGCTGCTCTCAACTTATTCATGGATATTATATATTTTGCTTTTTTGTTTTTTTTAATTTTTTAAATTTACTTTATTTCACTTTACAATACTCTATTTACTTTGCCATTGATATTATATTTGAGAAATATTTCTTGTTATTTCAAACTGTGGAGATAGAAGTCTATGCTAAACTCACTTTCTTTTTTAAAAATTTTTATTTATTTATTTATTTTAACTTTACAATACTGTATTGGTTTTGGCATACATCAACATGAATCCACCATGGGTATACATAAGTTCCCACCCCTGAACCCCCCTAAATTCATTGGAATTTTTGCTCTTGTTTTGAGGAGAAGTGAACATCATTCACTTGTGTCTGACGTCTGTGGACCTTGGCCTGTCATCTATCAGACTCCTCTGTCCATGGGATTCTCCAGGCAAAAATACTAGAGTGGGTAGTCATTTCCTTCTCCAGGGTACTTCCCAACCCAGGGATAAAACCTGGGTCTCCTGCATTGCAGAGCTCTTATTTCACTGTTCTCATTTGGGGGCTTGAAATTATTCATGTTCTACTTACTACACTTACTAATAAAGAAATTTAATATTTGAGAAATTTCTTCATTTTAAGCAAATTTGATCATGTAGATGAAATAAAAGATAGAAACGATTTTGCAAGAGTCTTTGTAATCTTAAAATAGTAATATATATATAATCTTACGCCCTTCACCATGCCCAGAGGACATGTATAGTCACTGTTCTGGGGCTTTTTCTCAGAGACCATCGATGGCCACATTCCACCCTTGGACCTCATGCTGGTGTTGTAGGACAGAATTGATTCTTGAAAAATTAAATGGCTTTTCCAAGATTGCATTGGTAATGAGTAGAGGAAGCCGCCCACCCATCCAGACATCTAGTTGTCTTTGATGGAACCAAGGCTATCCAACTGAACATGTTGCATGGTTTTGGGAAGACAGCCCATCGGAAAAGCTGGAATACTCACATTCTATGATGTACACATATCCTTCTTTTCTCTTTGCCACTTCTCTGAGCAACAGGCAGGTGTCACCTTCCCTGCGAAACCAACACACAAGATGTTCCTTCTCACCCTCCATTTCCCAGCACTTGAGGGCACCCTTGAATAGAGTTCACACCCTCAACTTCACAGCCGTGACCCACACTTTTCACTGAACATTGGAGCCCGGACCCCGTCTCCAGAGTCAGCAGTCTCCTGGCTTTCCATTAAGGAGGACTGTGCTTACTTGAGATAAAATGTAATGGAGAGGTATTTACAGCCATCGATACATTCAACCCGACGATAGTAATTCCTCAGTGAGCCCCCTTCCACAATCTTGTCCTTGTTATCTGCAGCTGCGTAAATGGTATGCCACTCTCCTGGAATCTAAGAAGGAAGGTCTCCATAAGCATCAGTCAATATCTCTTTTGGTTACTCCCCAGTACTCAGCATCACCTTGGCTTCTGCCTTTCACACAGAAGAGAAGTAAATTCAACCTTATTAAGCAGAGTTCTACCCCCTACCTTGTCGAATAACA
This sequence comes from Neotragus pygmaeus, assembly GCA_006410875.1. NCBI lineage: Eukaryota > Metazoa > Chordata > Mammalia > Artiodactyla > Bovidae > Neotragus > Neotragus pygmaeus. The sequence continues at coordinate 3,106 of SJYV01052607.1, read as the reverse complement.
TGACGTGGATTCATGATTCCTGTTGGAGCAGAAAGCATAGAATTCAGGGTTGTTTTTTTTTTTTTTTCTTTTGAAATAAAACACGTCATGATTGGTCATGACTGTCTGAATGATAGCATGATAAATTGTTTATTTATTTATTTTTTTAGCCTATAGACTAATAAGATGAAGAAAAAATAAAAGACCGGATAGGCAAACGGTTGTATTCCTCTCAGGTAGTTACATGGACCCCGGTGTGTATACAGTCTGATCCTACATATAAATGGACCCTGGTATGTATACAATCTGATCCTCCATATAAATGAGCTTATCTCTTACATGTACACAAAAACAAGCACACACACACATACACACGCATGCACACACACACATACACACACACACTCTCTCAAACAAGCAAGAGCTTCTAGGAGATCAGCTCATTCTGCGTACCTCTGAGGGGTCTATCTCAGCTGGAGTTTCCTGGGGAGCACAAACCAGGCCCAAGAGGAGAGTCAGGAAGACAGGCTTCATCTTGGGACTCTCGTGGCCCTTCTTCTAGAGAAGCTGAGGGCGTCCCAGCTATTGGAGAGGTTGTGAATTGGTTGCACTGTTTATAAGATAGGTCTCTTGGCAGAATGCATAATGATCAAACAGTGGCCAGTCACACCATGTGGTTACATAGATGTCATCTTCCCATATCCTGGATGGCAGCTGAGCTTTATCCGTGGTTTTCTGGAGTTCTGATAAAGCTATTTATTTTTAGAGAAGCTGCAGTGGATATGGACATTAAGTCTTCGGTGTCAATAAGAAATCACAGAACACTTCAGGTATTTCCAGGACAGTGATGTTTATATTCTTGTCCATCCTCCAAGAGTCCAAGACGCACATCCTCAACCTCTGTGTTATTTCTTTCACATTGAAGAAGTCTGTTTAAGCTTATTTTCTAAAAGTACAGACGGCACTGTCCGGTTTAAGAAGATAAATATGAGTTCAGGAATCAGTTCTCAGGGCATTCCTCAGAGGGGTCTGCATTTTTTTAATATCGAAATTCAAATATAGTTGATGTACAATATTTTTTGTTACAGGTATACCATATAGGTATTCATAATTTTGTTGCTCCTTTTGAAGTTACAAGTATGTAGGCTTTTTTTTATTGCCTATGTAGTACAGTATATATTTGGAGAAGGAAATGGCAATCCACTCCAGCACTCTTGCCTGGAAAATCCCATGAACGGAGGAGCCTGATAGGCTACCAGTCCGTGGGGTCACAAAGAGTCAGACACGACTGAGCGACTTCACTTTCATTTATATTTATACATTATTTATTTTAACAGAGTAATTTGTGCCTCTTATTCCACTCCTGTCTGAACCTACCACTTTCCTTCACCCTACTGGTCACGACTAGCTTCTTCTCTGTATCTTTTTTTGTTACATGCTGGTGTTTGTTTTATTTTTTGTTTTGCACATGTAAGTGGAATGCAACACTTTGGCTATCCCTTCTTTCATTTTTTCTTCATCTTATTTTTCTGTAGTGTTATAAAAAACTTAACATGTTATCACAGAGTCATGAACTGTCACAGCCATGTGCCATGATATCATACAGTATTTGTCTTTCTCCATCTGACTTCGTTCACTTAGCATAATACCCTAATGTCCATCCACATTGGTCTAAACTTCACATATTTATGCTTGCCAAGTATTCCACGGATTTGTGTATGGATATACACAGATACGTCTGTGTGTGTATACATATATACATGTTCAAGCTGAATTTAGAAAAGGCAGAGGAACAAGAAATCAAATTGCCAACATCCACTGGATTATCCAAAAAAGCAAGAGAGATCCAGAAAAGCATCTGTGTGCGTGTGCCAGTTGCTCAGTCATGTCTGACTTTTTGCGACCCCACAGACTGTAACCCGCCAGGCTTCTCTGTCCATGGATTTCTCCGGGCAAGAATACCGGAGTGGATTGCCATTCCCTTTTCCAGAGGAACTTCCCAACTCAGGGATTGGTCTCTGGTCTCCTGCATTGCAGGGAGGTTCTTTACTGTTTGAACTACAGGTAAGTCCATCTACTTCTGCTTTTTTGACTACGCCAAAAACTTTGATTATTTGGATCATAACAAAATGTGGAAAATTCTTCAAGAAATGGGAATACCAGACCACCTTCCCTGCCTCCAGAGAAATCTGTATGCAGGTCGAGGAGCAACAGTTAGAACCGGACATAGAACAATGGTCTGGTTGTAAGCTGGAGAAGAAGTACATCAAGACTGTATATTGTCACCCTGTTGATTTAACTTCTATGCAGAGTACATCATGAGAAACGCTGGGCTGGAAGAAGCACAAGCTGGAATCAAGATTGCCGGGAGAAATATCAATAACCTCAGATATGCAGATGACACCACCCTTATGGCAGAAAGTGAAGAAGAACTAAAGGGCCTGTTGTTGAAGGTGAAAGATGAGAGTGAAAAAGCTGTCTTAAAACTCAACCTTCAAGAAACTAAGATCACAGCGTCTGGTCCCATCACATCATGGCAAATAGAGGAGAAACAATGGAAACAGTGAGAGACTTGATTTTCTTGGGCTCCAAAATCACTGCAGATGGTGACTGCAACCATGAAGTTAAAAGATGCTTGCTGTTTGGAAGAAAAAGCTATGACCAACCTAGACAGCATATTGCAAAGCAGAGACATTACTTTGCCAACAAAGGTCCATCTACTAAGAGCTATGGTTTTTCCAGTGGTCATGTATGGATGTGAGAGTTGGACCATAGAGATGGCTGAGTGCTGAAGAACTGATGCTTTTGAACTGCGGTGCTGGAGAAGACTCTTGAGAGTCCCTTGGCCTGCAAGGGGATCCAGCCAGTCAAACCTAAGGGAAATGAGTCCTGAATATACATTGGAAGAACTGATGTTGAGGGTGACCCTCTAATAATTTGGCCACCTGATGCGAAGAACTGATTCATTGGAAAAGACCCTGATGCTGGGAAAGACTGAAGGTGGGTGGGAAGGGGGTGACAGAGGATGGCATCACCAACTCAATGGACATGAGTTTGAGCAAACTCCGGAAGATGATGAATGACCGGGAAACCTGGCTAGTTGCAGTCCATGGTGCTGCAAAGAGTC
>SJYV01052604.1:0-39053 GCA_006410875.1 Neotragus pygmaeus | reverse complement strand
AAAAAAAAAAAAAAGATGACTTTATGAGTAATATTATTCCTATTTCAGAGAGTTGAACTCAGAGAGACTAACTTGCCGGGTTTACATGGCTAGAACTCCGTGGAATCCTCAGCATGCTCACAGTGCATGTGCGTGCGTGCTCAGCCAGTCGGTCGTTTCCAGCTGTTCGTGCCCCCATGGGCTATAGCCCGCCAGGCTCCTCTGCCCATGGGATTTTCCTGGCAAGAATACTGGAGCAGGTTGCCACTTCCTCCTCCAGGGATCATCCCAACCAGGCATCAAAGCCGTCTCCTAGGTCTCTCGCATTGGCAGGTGGACTCTTTACCAGTGGGAAGATATATTCACCCATACTTTTGGGCAAATATATTACTGACCGCCTGCTGTGTACCAGGTGTTGTTCTGGGCAGGCCCTCCCCTGCCTGCTACACCCAGGATGGGATGGGACAGGCCCCTGTGAAAGCTCCCCGTGGTGGGCGGCGCCCCGTGGCTGCCGCTCCCTGCCTACTCGCCCTGTGTTTGCGGGGAGCGGTCAGTCTCTCTCCTGCTGCATCTTCAAGGTCCAGAGGGAAGGAGCCGTGGCCTCTGAGTCTGTCCTCCCCCTCCAGGTCAGAGGTAGGGACTGGGAAGGTGAGCAGTATACCTCACACGAGTGTGGGCCCCAAGGATTTCGTGTTTGATCTCTGCCACATTTTTGTCCTTATCTTAAAGACGAGAACTGAAACTCAAGGGTCCCTGGGGGTGGTGCCTGGCTGAGAACCCAGAAGACTTCCCAGCAGGAGAGAGGATTACAGTGACACAAAGAGCCACGTCCCCAAGGACCCGGCAGGACCTCTTCCTGGAGCAGTCAAATTCCAGCGTGACTAACAGGCACATCCTTCAGCCAGACTCGGCTGAGTCGTCCTTCTTCCTTGACTGCCCTTCACTGATACCAGCTTCAAATGTCACCTCTTTAGAGGGGCCGTGTTTGCCACCCCCCTGATAAGACACTGCCTCCCTGCCTCTCCTCTCCTTACTGTGCCCCCTTTCTCTCCATCAGAGTGCCCAAAGTGCCAATCCACAGCTGTTGTCTGTGCATACCAAGTTAATACAGAAATGGAGAGTACGTGTTTAGAAATATACAGAGCAGTTTTTCTAATAACTCACTTTAATTGTATTTTACGAAAGTATTGGTCCGCAACAGATTGGAAACATTAAAAAGTGACTCCTCACCACAAATCATTTGAGAGATGCTGCTCAAAGCACTTACTGCCACCGACAGCCACACCTGTTTACTTGTATCTGTTGTTTATCATCTGTCTCCCCCTAGACCCTGTCCACCTTACGTAGCAAGGATCCTGCAGCCTAGAACAGAGCCGGGCACATGTGCTGTGCACAATAGGTAGCTTCACTCATGTCCCACTCTTTGCAACCCCAGGGACCGTAGTCCACCAGGCTTCTGTGTCCATGGGATTCTCCAGGCAAGAATACTGGAGTGGGTTGCCATGCCCTCCTCCNACATGTGCTGTGCACAATAGGTAGCTTCACTCATGTCCCACTCTTTGCAACCCCAGGGACCGTAGTCCACCAGGCTTCTGTGTCCATGGGATTCTCCAGGCAAGAATACTGGAGTGGGTTGCCATGCCCTCCTCCAGGGACCCTTTCCAACCCAGGGATTGGACGCTCAGTCCACATCTGCTGAATGCATGAGCGAGTGAGTGAATGCACGAGTCAGCCTCAGGTAGATCCCCTAGCTCCCTGGTCACTTGCATTTATCGAAAAGCAGTCCAATCCTGTTGGGAACACCCAACTCATATGCATTTCAGATCTTTTCTTCTCTCCCCTCCTCCACTCAGAGCAGGCACGACCCACTGCTGGAGGGACGTGCAGAGGAAGAGCCCTCTAGAAAGCCTCTAGAAAGGAGGGGGGAGTGTGCTACCCTTCCCCAACCAGGGCCAGGAGAGCAGGGAGGGTGGCACCCTCAGGCCCGAGGAGCCTCAGGGCCGGAGGCCTTGGCTGGAGGGTCGGTTGCTCCCACAGGGGGCCTGGTAGGCTTCTCCCAGGCAGCCTCAGCTCTGCCCTAATCCTCTCCCAGGCCAGCCTCCCGGCCCTGCTCCTCTCCCCCGACCTCTCCTTCAAGTTGCAGCGTCCTGTCTGTCCTCCCAGGCTGGAGGAAACCAGCGGGTCCCTCCATGCTTCTCTTTCCCAGCCCTCCATTCCATGCTCCCCTGCTGGCACACTGCGCAGCCAACTGCCAGGCTTCCGGAACCTCCCAGCCAGGAGCAGGGGAGCNCGAGACGACACAGTGCACAAGGGTCTCATCTCGCCTGGAGGGAAGAACCTCCTTGTTCTTCTCGAGTTGCAGCATGTTCCTCTTGAGTTATGATGGGGAACTCAGGGACCCGCCTCTGTGGCCTCAAGAAAGGCAGGGCTCCCCTCGAGATGCGAGGGGCTTCTGGGGATTCCTGCGCAGTCATGGCCGGTTCCTAAGTCCTCGTCTGGAGCCTGAGGTTTCTTCTCCAGTGCTGCCATGGATCGTGGATTTCCTCTGGAGGCTCCACAGGTGAATCAGGCCTCGTTTCGTGTGGAGACTTGCATGTCCGCTTTCCTCCCAAGTTGTAGCAGCAGGGTGAGGTTTCCCGCTGAGTTGACACAGGGTTCTGTGGCTTTCCCCCGAGGCTTTCCGACAGGGTTGAAACACGTGCTACTGTGGTGTGAGTTCATACTCAGGGTGACATTTGGGGCAGTGCAGGGAAATGAAGTTCTTCTGGAATGGACTGAGACATCTGGGGGTCTTTTGGAGTGATGGCACGACGCCTGGAGTTCCTCTCAACTTTCCTGTGGAGAGCACCTCCTCTTGAGATGAGACAGTAACACCAGGAATCCCCGAAGAAGGAGGGAAAAGAACCCTCTTCTCAAGCGGAGGAGGGTGAAAAGGGCCTAGGCTTGGATTGTGGTGGGACCCAAGGTGTTCCTCTTGAGTGGAGAAGGGTATGTTGGGGTACTTCTTGAGTTGCTGCATTGCAGTGAAGGACCCCTTCGAAAGAGGGCACTGGTGACTTCCCTGGGACACCGCAGTGGACAAGGGCCTTATGTCGCCTGAAGGGGAGAACCTCTTGGTTTATCTCTAGTTGTGGCAGGTTCCTATCGGGTTACAACGGGGACCTCAGGCCCGCCCCCCCGTGGCCTCAGGAAAGGCCAGTCTCCACGAGGGTTGTGAGGGGCCTCTCGGGATTCCTGTGCAGTCAGGGCCAGCTCCTAAATACTCTTCTGGAGCTTGAGGTTTCCTCTCCATTGGCATCGTGGGGTTCCTCTCGAGGGTCCACAGGGGACTCAGGCCTCGTCTCAAGTGGAGACACATATGTCCACCTTCTTCCCGAGCTGTAGCAGCAGGGTCAGCTTCCTGTCAAATTGACACAGGGGTCTGTGGCTTTTGCTCAAAGTTTTCCTCTTTCCAACAGGGCTGTCACACATGCCATCATGGTGTGAGACAAACCTCTGTGATAGTCGAGGTGGCACAGGGCCACCACTTTCCTCTGGAGTGGATGGAGACATCTGGGGGTCTTTTGGAATGGTGGCACGAACCCTGGAGTTCCTCTCGACTCTCCTGTGGAGAGTGCCTCCTCTTGAGATGTGACGGGAACACCGGGAATCCTTCCCCGACAAAGCAGGCAAAGGAACCCTTATCTCGAGCAGAGGAGGGTGAAACGGGGCTCTGCTGCAAGGGTGGGAAGGATACCTTCAAAGTTCAAGAGGGAAGGGGTGACTTCCCCTGAGACACTGCAGTGGACAAGGGCCTCATCTCGCTTGGAGGGGAGAACCTCCTGATTTTTTAAAGTTGCAGCAGCTTCCTCTCGAGTTCTGATGGGGACCTCAGGGACCCTCCCCTGTGGCCTCAGGAAAGGCCAGTCTCCACGTGACTTGCAAGGCGCCTATGGGGATTCCTGAGCTGTTGGGGCCGGCTCCAGCTCCTATTTCCTCGTCTGGAGTCTGAGGTTTCCTATACAGTCCTGATGTTGACCGTGGGTTACCTCTAGAGGCTCCACACCTGAGTCAGGCCTCGTTCTGTGTGGAGACCTGCATGTCTGTTTTCCTCCCGAGCTGTAGCAGCAGGGTCAGGCTTTCCATCGAGTTGACACAGGGGTCTGTGTCTTTCCCTCGAGGCTATTCCACAGGGCTATCACACGTGCCACCGTGGTGTGAGCCGACCCTAGCGTTGAGCGTCGAAGCAGCGCAGAGCCACCAGATTCCTCTGGAATGGATGGAGATATCCAGGGGTCTTTCTGAAAGGTGGCACGACCCCTGAAGTTCCTCTCAACTCTCCTGTGGAGAGTGCTTTCTCTTGAGATGCGATGGGAATGCCAGGAATCCTTCCCGGAAGAAGCAGGGAAAAGAACCCTCATCTCCACCAGAGAAGGGGGAAAAGGGGCTCCACTTGGGTTGTGGCGGGAACCTCGGTGTTCCTCTCGAGTGGAGTTGGGTACGTCGAGGTACTTCTTGAGTCGCTGCAAGGATGTGAAGGATCCCTTCGAGGTTCAAGAGGGAAGAGGTGAATTCCCCCAAGATGGCGCATTTGACAAGGGCCTCATCTCGCCTGGAGGGGTGAACCTCCTGGTTTTTCTCGATTTTAGGCAGGTTCCTCTCGAGTTATGATGGGAACCTGAGGGACTCGTCCCTGTGGCCTAAGGAAAGGCCAGGCTCCACGCGAGTTGTGAGGGGCCTCTGGGGATTACTGCGCAGTTATAGATGGCTCCTATGTCTCGTCTGGAGCGTAATGTTTCCTCTCCAGTCCTGACATGGAACATGGGGTTCCTCTGGAGACTCCAGACGAGAGTCAGTCCTCGGCTCAAGTGGAGACGTGCATATCCGCTTTCCTCCCGACCTGTTGCAGCAGGGTCAGGCTTCCTGTTGAGTTGACGCAGGGGTTCTGTAGCTTTCCCTTGAGGGTTTTCCACAGGGCTGTCACACGTGCCACTGTGGTGTCAGCCGATATTTGGGGTGAGAGTCGAGGTGGTGCAGGGCCACAAGGTTCCTCTGGAGTGTATGGAGACATCTGGGTGTCTTTCGTAATGGTGGTACAATGCCTGGAGTTCCTCTCAACACTCCTTTGGAGAATGCCTCCACTTGAGATGCAACAGAAATTCCGGGAATCCTTCCCCGACGAAGCAGTTAAAAGAACCCTCATCTCGAGTGAAGGAGGGGGAAACGGGGCTTCGCTTGAGTTGTGGCTGGACCCTCGGTGTTCCTCTTGAGTCCAGAAGGGCATGTTGGGGTACTTCTTGAGCATCACTGCAAGGGTGTGAAGGACCCCTTCGAAGTTCAAGAAGGAAGGGATGACTTACCACAAGACACTGCAGTGGACAAGGGCCTCATCTCGCCTGGTGGGCAGAACCTCCTGGTTTTTCTTCAGTTGTGGCAGGTTCTTCTCGAGTTACAATGGGGAACACAGGGACCCATCCTGTGGCCTGAGGAAAGGCCAGTCTCCAGTCGAGTTCCGAGGGGCTTCTGGGTATTACTGCGCAGTGGTGGTGGGCTCCTAAGTACTCGTCTGGAGCCTGAGGTTTCCTCTCCATTGATGACGTGGATCATGGTGTTCGTCTGAAGGCTCCACAGGGGAGTCAGGCCTCGTTTTGAGTGGAGACATGCACGTCCATTTTTTTCCCGAGCTGTAGCAGCAGGGTCAGCCTTCCCACTGAGTTAATAAAGTGGGTATGTGGCTTTCCCTCGAGGCTTTCCCACAGGGCTGTCACACGTGCCACCGTTGGGTGAGCCGTTCCTCAGGGTGACAGTCGAGTTGGTGCAGGGCCACCAGGTTACTCGTGAGTGGATGAAGACATGTGAGGGTCTTTGGGAACGGTGGCACGATCCCTGGAGTTCCTCTCAACTCTCCTGTGGAGAGTGCCTCCTCTTGAGATGCGACGGGAACACCGGGAATCCTTCCCCAATGAAGCAGGGAAAGGAACCCACATCTCGAGCGGAGTATAGGGAAACGGGGCTCCGCCCGAGTTTTGGCGGGACCCTAGGTGTTCCTCTCGAGTGGAGAAGTGCATGTTGGGGTACTTCTTCAGCGTCCCTGCAAGGGTGTGAAGGACCCATTATACTTTCCATAGGAAATGGGTGACTTCCCCCGAGACGCCACAGTGGACAAGGGCCTCATCTCGCCTGGAGGGGAGAACATCCTGATTTTTATCGAGTTGCAGCAGGTTCCTCTCGAATTATGACTGGGACCTCAGGGACCCGCCCCTGTGGCATCAGAATAGGCCAGTCTCCACACGAGTTGCGAGTGGCCTCTGGGGATTGCTGCACACTCCGGATCGGCTCCTCAGTCCTCGTGTGGAGCCTGAGGTTTCCACTGCAATGCTGACGTGGATCGTGGGGTACCTATGGAGGCTCCACAGGGAAGTCAGGCCTTGTCTCCTGTGGAGACATGCACATCCGCTTTCCTCCTGAGCTGTAGCAGCATTTTCAGGCTTGCCGAGTAGACACAGGGGATCTGTGGCTTTCCCTTGAAGCTTTCCCACAGGCATGTCTCAAGTGCCACCGTGGTGTGAGCAGATCCTAGGGGTGACAGTCGAGGCAGCACAGGGGCACCAGATTCCTTTGGAATGGACTGAGACATCTGGGTGTCTTTTGGAACTGAGGCACGACCCTTGGAGTTCCTCTCAACTCTTCTGTGGAGAGATCCTCCTCTTGAGATGCGACGGGAATGCCCGGAATCCATCCCTGATGAAGCAGGGAAAGGAACTCTCATCTGGAGAGGAGAAGGGGGAGATGGGGCTCCACTTGGTTTGTGGCGGGACCCTCAGTGTTCCTCTTGAATGGAGAAGGGCATTTTGGGGTACTTCTTGAGCATCGCTGCAAGGGTGTGAAGGACCCCTTCCAAGTTCAAGAGGGAAGGTGTGACTTCCCCTGAGACACCACAGCAGACAAGGGCCTCATCTTGCCTGGAGGGGAGAACCTCCTGGTTTTCCTCGAGTTGCTGCAGGTTCCTNTGAAGGACCCCTTCCAAGTTCAAGAGGGAAGGTGTGACTTCCCCTGAGACACCACAGCAGACAAGGGCCTCATCTTGCCTGGAGGGGAGAACCTCCTGGTTTTCCTCGAGTTGCTGCAGGTTCCTCTCGAGTTACGAGTGGGACCTCAGAAATCCTACCCTGTAGCCTCAGGAAAGGCAAGTATCCACCCGAGTTGCAAGGGGCCTCTGGGGATTCCTGCTCAGTCGGGGCCGGTTCATATGTCCTCGTCTGGAGCCTGAGGTTTCCTCTCCAGTGCTGACGTGGAACTTGGGGTTCCTCTGGAGGCTCCATAGGGGATTCAGGAGACATCTGGGGGTCTTGTAGAACGGAGGCATGACCCTAGGAGTTCCTCTCGACTCTCCTGTGGAGAGCGCCTCCTCTTAAGATGCATCGAGAATGCCGGGAATCCTTCCCTGACAAAGCAGGGAAAGGAACCCTTATCTCGAGCAGAGGAGGGGGAAACAGAGCACCACTTGAGGTGTGGCGGGACTTACGGTGTTCCACTCGAGTCGAGAAGAGCATGTCGGGGTACTTCTTGAGCGTCTCTGCAAGGGTGTAAAGGNACAAAGCAGGGAAAGGAACCCTTATCTCGAGCAGAGGAGGGGGAAACAGAGCACCACTTGAGGTGTGGCGGGACTTACGGTGTTCCACTCGAGTCGAGAAGAGCATGTCGGGGTACTTCTTGAGCGTCTCTGCAAGGGTGTAAAGGACCCTTCGTGGTTCAAGAGGGAAGGGGTAACTTCCCCCATGAAGCCGCAGTGGACAAGGGCCTCATCTCGCTTGGAGGGGAGAACTTCCTGGTTTCTCTCGAGTTGTGGCAGGTTCCTTTCAAGTTACGATGGGGACCTCAGGGACCCACTGCTGTGTTCTCAGGAAATGCCAGTTTCCAGATTAGTTGTGAGGCGCCTCTGGGGATGCCTGCGCAGTCAGGGATGGCTCCTAAGTGCTTGGCTGGAGCCTGAGATTTCCTAGCCAGTACTAAGGTAGATCTTGGGGTTCCTTTGGAGGCTCCACAGGGGAGTCAGGCCTCCTCTCGAATGGAGATGTGCATGTCCGCTTTCCTCCAGAGCTGTAGCAGCACGATCAGGTTTCCGGTGAGTTGACAGAGGGGTTCTGTGGCTTTCACTTCAGGCTTTCCCACCGGGCTTTCACACGTGCCACCGTGGTGTGAGTTGATCATCGAGGTGACATTCGAGGTGGCGAAGAGCCACCAGGTTCCGCTTGAGTGGATGGAGACATCAGGCGTCTTCCGAAATGGTGGCACAACCCCTGGAGTTCCTCTCAACTCTCCTGTTGAGAGCGCCTCCTCTTGAGACGTGGCGGGAACAAAGGGAATATTTCCTGATGAAGCAGGAAAAGGAACTNGGCTTTCACTTCAGGCTTTCCCACCGGGCTTTCACACGTGCCACCGTGGTGTGAGTTGATCATCGAGGTGACATTCGAGGTGGCGAAGAGCCACCAGGTTCCGCTTGAGTGGATGGAGACATCAGGCGTCTTCCGAAATGGTGGCACAACCCCTGGAGTTCCTCTCAACTCTCCTGTTGAGAGCGCCTCCTCTTGAGACGTGGCGGGAACAAAGGGAATATTTCCTGATGAAGCAGGAAAAGGAACTCTCATCTCGAGCGGAGGAGGGGGAAACGGGGCTCCGCTTGAGTTGTGGTGGGATCTTCAGTGTTCCTCTCAAATGGAGAAGCGCATGTCGGGGTACTTCTTGAGCATCCCTGCAAGGGTTTGAATGACCCCTTCGAGGTTCAAGAAGGAAGGGGTTACTTACCAGAGACGCCACAGCAGACAAGGGCCTCATCTCACCTGGAGGGGAGAACCTCCTGGTTTTTCTCGAGTTGTGGCAGGGTCCTCTGGAGTTATAATGAGGATCTCAGGGCCCTTCACCTGTGGTCTCAGGAAAGGTCTTTCTCCATGAGAGTTGAGAAGGGCCTCTGGGGATACCTGCAGAGTTGGGGCCGGCTCCTATGTTCTTCTCTGGAGCCTGAGGTTTCCTCTCCAGTGCTGCCGTGGATCGTGGGGTTCATCTGGAGGCTCCACAGGGGAGTCAGGCCTTGTCTCGATTAAAGACGTGCACGTCTGCTTTCCTCCCGAGTTGTAGCAGCAGGGTCATGCTTCCCATCGAGTTGACAGAGTGGGTCTGTGGCTTTCCCTCGAGGCTTTCCCACAGGGCTGTCACACGTGTCACTGTGGTGTGAGCCGATCCTCTAGGTGACAGTCGAGGTGGCAGAGGGCCACCCAATTCATCTGGAGTAGACGGAGAAATCTAGGGGTCTTTTGCAATGGGAGCACGACCCCTGGAATTGTTCCTGACTCTCCTGTGGAGAGCGCTTCCTGTTGAGATGTGACGGGGACGCCAGGAATCCTTCCCCAACGAAGAAGGGAAATGAACCCTCTTCTCGAGCAGAGGAGGGGGAAATGGGGTTCTGCGTGAGTTGTGGCAGGACCCTCGATGTTCCTCTTGAGTGGAGAAAGGCATGTCAGGGTACATCTTAAACATCGCTGCAAGGGAGTGAAGGACCCCTTCGAGGTTCAAGAGGGAAGGCTTGACTTTGCCTGAGACGCCGCAGTGGACAAGGGACTCATCTCGCCTGTACCAGAGAATCTCCTGATTTTTCTCAAGTTGCTGCAAGTTCCTCTCGAGTTATGACAGGGATTTCAGGGACACGCCCCTTTGGCCTCAGGAAAGGCCAGTCTCCACAGGAGTTGCGAGGGGCCTCTGGGGATGCCTGCACAGTCCGGACTGGCTCCTAAGTCCTCGTCTGGAGCCTGAGGTTTCCTCTCCAGTGCTCACGTGGATCGTGTCATTCCTCTGGAGGCTCCACAGGGGAGTCAAGCCTCATCTCAAGTGAAGACTTGCAGGTCCGCGTTTCTTCCAAACTGTATCAGCAAGGTCAGGCTTCCCATCGAGTTGACACCGGCGGTCTGTGGCTTTCACTCGTGGCTTTCCCACAGGGCTGTCACATGTGCCACTGTGGTGTGAGCCAATCCTCGGGTTGACAGTCGAGTCTGCGCAAGGCCACCAGGTTCCTCTGGATTGGATGGAGACATCTAAGCGTAATTCAGAATGGTGACACAAGCCCTGGAGTTCCTCTCGACTCTCCTATGGATCGCGCCTTCTCTTGAGATGCAATGGGAATGCTGGAAATGCTTCCCCGATGAAGCACTGAAACGAACCCATATCTCGAGTGGAGGAGAGGGAAATGGGGCTGTTTGAGTTATTGCAAGAACAACAGTGTTCCTCTCGAGTGGAGAAGGGCATGTGGGGGTATTTCTTGAGCGTCGTTGCAAGGATATTAAGGACCCCTTCGAGTTTCAAGAGGGAAGGGGTGACTTAACCCAGGACGGCACAGCTGAAAAGGGCCTCATCTCACCTGGGGGGGAGAAGCCCCTGGTTTATCTCGAGTTGTGGCAGATTCCTCTCGAGTTACGATGGGGACATCAGGGGCCCACCCCTATGGCCTCAGGAAAGGCTAGTCTCCACTCGAGTTTCGAGGGGCCTCTGGGGATATCTGGGCAGTCGGGGCTGGCTCCTAAGTCCTTGTCTGGAGCCTGAAGTTTCCTTTCCAGTGCTGATGTGGATCGTGGCATCCCTCTGGAGGCTCCACAGAAGAGTCAGGTCTCATTTCGAGTGGAGACTTGCACGTCCGTTTTCCTCCTGAGCTGTAGCAGCAGGGTCAGGCTTCCTGTCGAGTTGACACAGTGGGTCTGTGGCTTTCCCTCGAAGCTTTCCCACAGGGCTGTCCAAAGAGCCACCGAGGTGTGAGCCAATCCTCGTGGTGAAGGTCAAGGCAGCGCAGGGCCACCATGTTCCACTGGATTGGACCTAGACAACTGGGGGTCTTTCAGAATCGTGACACGACCACTGGAGTTCCTCTCGACTTTCCTGTAGAGAACGCCTCCCATTGAGATGTGACTGAAACACAGGGAATCCTTCCCCCACGAAGCAGGTAAAGGAACCCTCATCCTGAGCAGAGGAGGGGGAAACGGGGCTCCACTTGAGTTGTGCGGGACCCTCGGTGTTCCTCACGAGTCGTGAAAAGCATGTCGGGGTACTTCTTGATCATCTCTAAAAGGGTTTAAAGGACCCTTCGAGGTTCAAAGGAAAGGGGTGACTTCCTCCAGGAAGCCGCAGCAGACTAGGTCCTCACCTAGCCCCGAGGGGAAAAACTCCTGGTTTATCTCGAGTTGTGGCGGGTTCCTCTCAAGTTATGATGGGGACCTCAGGGACCCACCCCTGTGGCCTCAGCAAATGCCAGTTTCCAGGCGAGTTGCGAAGGTCCCTTGGGGATTCCTGCACAGTCTAGGCCAGCTCCTAAGTCCTTGCCTGGAGCCTGAGGTTTCCTCTCCAGTGCTGACGTGGATCTTGTGGTTCCTCTGGAGGTTCCACAGGGGATTCAGGCCTCGTCTTGAGTGAAGACGTGCACGTCCGCTTTCCTCCAGACCTGTAGCAGCAGTGTCAGGCTTTCCAATGAGTAGACGCAAGGGGTCTGGGGCTTGCCCTCGAGGCTTTTCCACAGGGCTGTCACACGTGCCACCGCGGTGTGATTGCACTCTCGGGGTGACAGTCGAGGCTGCTTATGGCCACCAGGTTCAACTGGAATGGACTGATTCATCTGGGGGTCTTTTGGAACGGTGGTACGACCCCTGCAGTTCCTCTCGACTCTCCTGTGGAAAGTGCCTCTTTTTGAGATGTCACTGGAAAGCCGGGGATTCTTCCCAGAGGAAGCAGGGAAAGGAATCCTGATCTCGATAGGAGGAGTGGGAAAAGGTGCTCTGCTTGAGTTGTGGTGCGACCCTCGGTCTTCCTCTTGAGTGGAGAAGGGCATGTCGGGGTAATTCTTGAGAGTTGCTGCAAGGGTGTGAAGGACCCCTTCGAGGTTCAAGAGGGAAGGGGTGACTTCCCCCGAGACGCCGCACTGGACAAGGGCCTCATCTCGCCTGGAGGGGAGAACCTCCTGGTGTTTCTCAAGTTGCCATAGGTTCCTCTCGAGGTATGATGGGGACCTCAGGGAAATGCCCCTGTAGCCTCAGGAAAGGCCTGTCTACACGCAAGTTGTGAGGGACCTCTGGGGATTCCTGCACAGTCGGGCCAGGCTCCTAAATCCTCGTGTGCAACCTGAGGTTTCCTCTCCAGTGCTGATATGGATCATGGTGTTCCTCTGGAGTCTCCAGAGGGGAGTCAGGCCTCGTCTTGAATGGAGACGTGCACGACCGCTTTCCTCCCAAGTTTTAGCAGCACGGTCAGGCTATCAGCCTAGTTGACACAGGGGCTCGCTGGCTTTCTGTCGAGTCTTTCACACAGGGCTGTCACATTTCCACCGTGTTTTGAGCCAACCATCGGGGTGAGTGTCGAGGCGGCACAGTGCCACGAGGTTCCACTGGAGTGGACAGAGACATCTGGGGGTCTCTTGGAATGTAGGTACGACTCCTGGAGCTTCTCTTGACTCTCCTGTGGAGAGTGCCTCCTCTTGTGATGCAATGGGAATGCAGGGAATCCTTCCTCGATGAAGCAGGGAAAGGAACACTCATTTCGAGCAGAGGAGGGGGAAACAGGGCTCCACTTGAGTTTTGGCAGAACCCTCGGTGTTCCTCTCGAGTGTAGAAGGGCATGTTGGGGTACTTCTTGAGTGTAGCTGCAAGGGTGTGAAGGAACCATTCGAGGTTCTAGAGGGAAGGGGTCACTTCCCCAGTGACCCCTCAGTGGACAAGGGCCTCATCTCGCCTGAACTGGATAAGCTCCTTGTTTTTCTCGAGTTGCAGCCAGTTCCTCTCAAGTTACCATGGGGACCTTATGGACCCGCCCCTGTGGCCTCTGGAAAGGCCCGTCTCCAAGCCAGTTGCCAGGGGCCTCTGGGGATTCCTGTGCCTTCAGGGCCAGCTCCTAAGTCCTCTTCTGGAGCCTTAGGTATCCTCTCCAGTACTGACGTGGACCGAGGGGTTCCTCTGAAGGCTTCACAGGGGAGTCAGGCCTCATCTCGTGTGGAGACATGCACGTCCCCTTTCCTCCCGAGCTGTAGCAGTGGGGACAGGCTTGCCATCGAGTTGAAACAGGGGGTCTGTGGCTTTCACTGGAAGCTTTCCCACAGGGTTGTCAAACGAGCCACCGTGGTGTGAGCCAATCCTCGGGGTGACAGTCGAGTTGGTGCAGGGCCTCCAGGTTCCTCTGGATTGGATGGAGAGTTCTAAGGGTCTTTCAGAACGGTGACACGAGCCCTGGAGTTCCTCTCGACTCTTCTATGGAGTCCACCTCCTCTTGAGATGTGACAGGAACGCCATAAATGCTTCCCCAACAAAGCAGGGAAAGGAAACCTCATCTCCAGTGGAGGAGGGGGAAACGGGGCTCTGTTTGAGTTATTGTGGGAACAATGGTTTTCCTCTCGAGTGGAGAAGGGCATGTGGGGGTACTTCTTGAGCATTGCTGCAAGGGTGTGAAGGACACCTTCGAGTTTCAAGTGGGAAGGGGTGACTTCACATGGGACACCGCAGTGGACAAGGGCCTCATCTCGCCTTGGGTGGATAACCTCCTGGTTTATCTCGAGTTGCGGCAGGTTCCTCTTGCGTTATGATGGGGACATCAGGGACCCACCCCTGTGGCTTCAGGCCAATCTCCACTCGAGTTTCGAGGGGCTTCTGGGAATGTCTGGGCAGTCGGGACTGGCTCTTAAGTCCTCTTCTGCAGACTGACCTTTCCTTTCCAGTGCTGACGTGGATTGTGGCATCCCTCTTGAACCTCCATAGAAGAGTCAGGTCTCATCATGAGTGGAGATTTGCATGTCCGTTTTCCTCCTGAGCTGTAGCAGCAGGGTCAGGCTTCCCATCGAGTTGACACATGGTGTCTGTGGCTTTCCCTTGAGGCTTTCCCACAGGGCTGTCCCACGTGCCACCGTTGTGTGAGCCGATCTTCTGGGTGACAGTCAAGGCAGCGCAGGTCCACCAGGTTCCTCTGGATTGGACGGAGACATCTGGGGGGTCTTTTGGAACGGTGGCATGACCCCTGGAGTTCATCTCGACTCTCCTGTAGAGAAAGCCTCCCGTTGAGATGTGATCAAAACACCGGGAATCCTTCCCACACAAAGCAGCTAAAGGAAACCTCATCTCGAATGGAGGAGGGGGAAACGGGACTCTACTTGAGTTGTAGGAACCACGGTGTTCCTCATGACTCATGAACGGCATGTCAGGGTACTTCTTGAGTGTCTCTGCAAGAGTGTAAAGGACCCTTCGAGGTTTAAGAGGAAAGGGGTGACTTCGCCCGTGAAGCCACAGAGGAAAAGGGCCTCATCTCGCCTGGAGGGGAGAACCTCCTGGTTTTTCTCGAGTTGTGGCAGGTTCCTCTTGAGTTACCACGGGGACCTCAGGGACCCACCCCTGTGGCCTCAGGAAAGTCCAGTCTACACGCGAGTTGTGTAGGGACTCTCAGGATTCCTGTGCAGTGGGGGCCCGCACCTGAGTCCTCGTCTATAGCCTGAGGTTTCTTCTGCAGTGCTTCCATGGATTGTGGTGTTCCTCTTGAAACTCCACAGGGGAATCTGGCCTCGTTTTGCGTGGAGACATGCACTTCCACTTTCCTCGTGCACTGTCACAGCAGGGTGAGGCTTCCTGTCGAGTTGACACAGGGGTCTGTGGCTTTCCCTCGAGGCTTTCCGACAGGGCAGAAACACAGGCCACTGTGGTGTCAGTCCATACTCAGGGTGATATTCGGGACAGTTCAGTGAAATGAAGTTCCTCCGGAATGGATTGAGACATTTGGGGGACGTTTGGAATGATGGCACGACCCCTGGAGTTCCTCTCGACTTTCCTGTGGAGAGCGCCTCCTCTTGAGATGCGACAGGAATGCCGGGAATCCTTCCTTGACAAAGAAGCAAAAGGAACCCTCATCTCTAGCGAAGAATTGGGAAATGGTGCTCCTCTTGGGCTGTGACGGGACCCTCGGTGTTGCTGTCGAGTGGAGAAGGGTATGTAGGGGTACATTTTGAGTCACTGCAAAGGTGTGAAGGACCAGTTCGAGGTTCAAGAGGGAGGAGGTGACTTCCCCAAAGATGCTGCAGCGGACAAGGTGCTCATCTTGCCTGGAGGGGAGAACCTCCTGGTTTTTCTCGAGTTGCGGCAGCTTCCTTCCGAGTTAGGTAGGGGACCTCAGAGACCCGCCCCTTTGGCCTTAGGAAAGGCTAGTCTACACGCGAGTTTTGAGGGGCATCTCGGGATTCCTGGGCAGTCGGGGCCGGCTCCTAAGTCCTCATGTGGAGCTTGAGATTTCTTCTCCAGTGCTGGCATGCATCGTGGGGTTCCTCTGGAGGCTCCACAGGGGAGTCAGGCCTGGTCTCTAGTGGCGACCTGCTCGTCCTCATTCCTCCTGAGCTGTGGCAGAAGGGTCAGTCTTCCTGTCGAACTGACACAAGGGTCTGTGAATTTCCCTCATAGTTTTCCCACAGGGCTGTCACACGTGCCACCGTGCTGTGAGCTGATATTTGCGGTGACATTCGAGGTGGTGCAGGGCAACCACGTTCATCTGGAGTGGACTGAGGCATCTGGGTGTCTTTCAAAATGGTCGCACGACTCCTGGAATTCTTCTTGACTCACCTGTGGAGAGTGCCTCCTCTTGAGATGTGACGGGAATGCCAAGAATCCTTCCCCAACGAAGCATGGAAAGGAATCCTCATCTCAAGCAGAGGAGGGGGAAACGGGGCTTCTCTTAAGCTGTGGTAGGAGCCTCCGTGTTCCTCTCTCGTGGAGAAGGGTATGTCAGGGTACTTCTTGAGTCCCTGCAAGTGTGTGAAGGACCCCTTGGAGTTTCAAGAGGGACGGGATGACTTCCCCGAGAAGCTGCAGTGGACAAGGGCCTCATCTCACCTGGAGGGGATAACCTTTTGGTTTTTCATGAGTTACAACAGGTTTCTCCGAGTTACAATGGGGAACTCAGGGACCCGACCCTTTGGACTCAGGAAAGGCCAGTCTCCCTGCGATTTGTGAGGGGCCTCTCAGGATTCCTGCCCAGTCAGTACCAGGTCCTAAATCCTCATCTGGAGCTGAGTCCGTAACCTGAGATTTCGTCTCCAGTGCTGACATGGATCGTTGGGTTCCTCTGGAGCCTCCACACGGGAGTTAGGCCTCTTCTCGAGTGGAGATGTCCACTTCCACTTTCTTCCCGAACTGTAGCAGCAGGGTCAGAATTCCCGTTGAGTTGACACAAGAGCCTGTGGCTTTCCCTTGAGGCTTTCCCACAGGGCTGAAACACGTGCCACCATGGTGTAAGTCAATACTCGGGGTGACAGTCGAGGCAGTGTGGGGAAATCAGGTTCCTCTGTACTAGATTGAGACATCTGGAAGTCTTTTCGAATGGTGGCATGATCCCTGGAGTTCCTCTCGACTTTCCTGTTGTGAGCGCCTCCTCTTGAGATGAGACGGACATGACTGCAATCCTTCCCCGATGAAGCAGGGAAAGGAACCCTCAACTCGAGCGGAGTAGGGGGAAATGGGACACCTCCTGAGTTGTGGGGGGACTCTCGGTGTTGTTCTCGAGTGGAGAAGTGTATGTCGGGGTACCTCATGGGTCGCTGCAAGGATATGAAGGACCCCTTCGTGGTTCAAGAGGGAAGCGGTGATTTCTCCTGAGTCGGAGCAGTAAACAAGGGCCTCATTTTGCCTGGAGGGCAGTACCTCCTAGTTTTTCTCGAGTTGTGGCAGGGTCCTCTCGAATTATGATGGGGACCTCAGGGACCTGCCATTTGGACTCAGGAAAGGCCAGTCTCCAAGCGAGTTTCTAGTGGCCTCTCGCGATTCCTGCACAGTCCGGGCCGGCTCATAAGTCCTGGTCTGGAGCCTGAGTTTTCATCTCCAGTGCGGATGAGGATCATGGGGTTCATCTGGAGGCTCTACAGGGGAGTCAGGCCTCATCTCGAGTGGAGACGTACATGTCTGCTTTCCTCTCGAGCTTTAGCAGCAGAGTCATGCTTCCCGTCGAGTTGACAAAGAGTTCTCTGGCTTTCCCTCGAGGTTTTCCCACAGGGCTGAAACAGGTTGCACCGTGGTGTGAGCTGATACTCAGGGTGACATTTGAGGCGGTGTGGGGAACCAGGTTCATCTAGAGTGGCCTGAGACATCTGGGGGTTTTTTGAAACAGGAAACCTGTGGAGAGCGTCTACTCTTCAGATGTGATGGGAATGCCGGGAATCCTTCCCCAAAAAAGCAGGGAAAGGAACCCTCATCTCGAACAGAGGAGGGGAAAAGGGGGATCCTCGTGAGTTGTGGGGGGACCCTCTGTGTTCCTCTCGAGTAGAGAAGGGTATGTCAGGGTACTTCTTGAGTCGCTGCAAGGGTGTGAAGGACCCCTTCCAGGTTCAAGAGGGATGGGATGACTTCCCTCAAGACACTGCAGTGAACAAGGGCCTCATCTCCCCTGGACGGGAGAACCTCTTGGTTTTTCTGGAATTGTGGTAGGTTTCTCTCGAGTTAGGATGGGGTCCTCAGTGACTCACCCCTGCTGCCTCAGAAAATGCCAGTCTCCACACGAGTTTCGAGGGGTCTCTCCGGATTCCTGTGCAGTTGTGGCCGGCTCCTAGGTCCTCGTCTGGAGCCTGAGGTTTCCTCTCGAGTGCTGACATGGATCGTGTTGTTCCTCTGGAAGCTCCACAGGTGAGTCAGGCCTCGTCGCAAGTGGAGACGTGCAGGTCCACTTTCTACCCAAGCTGTAGCATCAGGTTCAGGCTTCCCATTGAGTTGACACAGGGGACTATGTTGGGGTACTTTTTGAGTCGCTGCAAGGATGTGAAGGACCCCTTCTTGTTCCTCATCTCGAGTGGAGACATTCACGTCCGCTTTCCTCCCGAGCTGTAGCATCAGGTTCAGGCTTCCCGTTGAGTTGACACAGGGGTTTGTGGCTTCCCGTGAGGCTTTTCCACAGGGCTGAGACACGTGCCACTGTGATATGAGTCCATACTCAGGGTGACAGTCGAGGAAATGCAGGGAAATCAGGTTCTTCTGGAGAGGACTGAAACATTTGTGGGTCTTTTGGAATAGTGGCATGACACCTGGTGTTCCTCTCGACTCTCCTGTGGAAAGTAAGTCCTCTTGAGATGAGACGGGAACACCGGGAATCCTTCCCCTATGAAACAGGGAAAAGAACCCACATGTTAAGCAGACAAGGGGAAAATGGATCCTCGATGTTCCTCTCGAGTGGAGAATGGTATGCAGTGGTACTTCTTGAATCGCTGCAAGGGTGTGATTGACCCCTTTGAGGTTCTAGAGGGAAGAGGTGATTTCCCTGAGACAATGCAGTGGACAAGGGCCTCATCTCACCTGAAGGAGAGAACCTCCTGGTTCTCCTCGAGTTGTATCAAGTTCCTCTCAAGTTATGACCAGGACCTCAGGGACCCGCCCCAGTGGCCTCAGGAAAGGCCAGGCTCCACTCGAGTTACAAGGGGCCTCTTGGGATTCCTGCACAGTCGGGGCCGGCTCCTTAGTCCTCGTCTGGAGCCGAGGCCGGAGAATGAGGTTTCCTATCCAGTGCTAACATGGACNGTGGTACTTCTTGAATCGCTGCAAGGGTGTGATTGACCCCTTTGAGGTTCTAGAGGGAAGAGGTGATTTCCCTGAGACAATGCAGTGGACAAGGGCCTCATCTCACCTGAAGGAGAGAACCTCCTGGTTCTCCTCGAGTTGTATCAAGTTCCTCTCAAGTTATGACCAGGACCTCAGGGACCCGCCCCAGTGGCCTCAGGAAAGGCCAGGCTCCACTCGAGTTACAAGGGGCCTCTTGGGATTCCTGCACAGTCGGGGCCGGCTCCTTAGTCCTCGTCTGGAGCCGAGGCCGGAGAATGAGGTTTCCTATCCAGTGCTAACATGGACCATGGGGTTCCTCTGGAGGTTCCACAGGGGAGTCAGGCCCTGTCCAGATTGGAGACGTGTATGTCCACATTCTTGCCGAGCTGTAGCAGCAGGGTCAGACTTCCCATCGAATTGACACAGGGATCTATGTCTTTCACTCAAGGCTTTCCAACAGGGCTGTCACATGTGCCATCATGGTGTGAGCCGAACCTGTGGGTGAGAGTTGAGGTGGCACAGGGCCACCAGGTTCCTGTGGAGTGGATGGAGACATCTGGGGGTCTTTCAGAATGGTGGCACGAACCCTGGAGTACCTCTCAACTCTCCTGTGGAGAGCACGTCCTCTTGAGATGCCACAGGAATGACGGGAATCCTTCCCCAACAAAGCAGGGAAAGGAACCCTCGTCTTAAGCGGAGGAGGGAGTAATGGGGCTCTGCTGCAAGGGTTTAAAGGACCCCTTCGAGCTTCAAGAGGGAAGGGGTCACTTCCCTTGAGACACTGCAGCGGACAAGGGCCTCAAGTTGCCTGGCGGGGACAACCTCCTGGTTTCTCTCAAATTGCAGCAGGTTCCTCTCGAGTTACGACTGGGACCTCAGCGACCCACCCCTGTGGCCTCAGGAAAGGCCAGTCTCCACGTGAGTTGTGAAGGGCCTCTGGGAATTCCTGAAGAGTCGGGGCCAGCTCTGAAGTTCTTGTCTGGAGCCTGAGATTTCCTCTCCAGTGCTGACGTGGATCATGGGGTTACTCTGGATGCTCCAGAGGGGAGTCAGGCCTCGTTTTGAGTGGAGACAGGCAAGTCCGCTTTCCTCCTGATCTGTAGAAGCAGGGTCAGGCTTCCCGTCGAGTTGACACAGGGGGTCTTTGGCTTTTTCTCGAGGCTTACCCACAGGGCTCTCACACGTGCCACCGTGGTGTTAGTCAATACTCGGTGTGACAGTCGAGGCAGAGCAGGGCCACCAGGTTCCTCTGGAGTGGATGGAGACATCTGGGCGTCTTTCAGAACGGGGGCACGACCCCTGGAGTTCCTCTCAACACTCCTTTGGAGAGCACCTCCTCTTGAGATATGATGGGAACCCCGGGAATCGTTCCAGACGAATCAGGGAAAGAACCCTCATCTCGAGTGGTGGGTGGGGAAATGGGGCTTTGCTTTCGCTTGATTTGTGGTCGGACCCTCGGTGTTCCTCTCGAGTGGAGAAAAGCATGTCGGGATACCTCTTGAGTTGCTGAAAGGGTGTGTAGGACCCCTTGGAGGTTAAAGAGGAAAGGGTTGACTTTCCCCAAGATGTGGCACCAGACAAGGGCCTCATCCGGGCTGAAGGGGAGAACCTCCTGGGTTTTCTTGAGTTGCAGCAGGTTTCTCTCGAGTTATGACAGGAACCTCAGGGACCCGACCCTGTGGCCTCAGGAAAGGCCGGTCTCCACACGAGTTGTGAGAGGCCTCTCGGGTTCCTGTGCAGTCAGGGCCGGCTCCTAAGTCCTCATCAGGAGCCAAGGTCGGAACCTGAGTTTCTCTCTCCAGTGCTGACATGGATCGTGGGGTTCCTCTGGAGGCTCCACAGGGGAGTCAGGCCTGGTCTCGAGTGGATACGTGCACGTCCACTTTCCTCTGAGCTGTAGCAGCAAGGTCAGGATTCCTGTCGAGTTGACACAGGGGTCTGTGACTTTCACTTGAGGCTTTCCCACAAGGCTGAAACATGTGCCACCATGGTGTGAATCCGTACTCGCGGTGACAGTCGAGGAAGGGCAGGGAAATCAGGTTCCTCTCAGGTGGACTGAGATATTTGGAGGTATTTTTGAATGGGTGCACAATCCCTGTAGTTCTTCTCAACTTTCCTGTTGAGCGCGGCTCCTCTTGAGATGCGATGGGAACGCCCTTGAATCCTTTCCAGAGGAAGCAGGGAAAGGAACCCACATTTCGAGCAGAGGAGCCGGAAACGGGGCTCCTGTTGAGTTGTGGCGGGACCCTTGGTGTTCCTCTCGAGTGGGCAAGGGTATGCCGGTGTAATTCTTGAGTCGATGCAAGGGCATGAAAGACCCCTTCGTGGTTCAAGAGGGAAGGGGTGACTTCCCTTGAGATGACGCATTGGACAAAGGCCTCATTTCACCTAGAGGGGAGAACCTCCTGGTTCTTCTTGAGTTTCGGTAGGTTCCGCTTGAGTTATGTCCGGGACCTCAATAACCCTACCCTATGGCCTCAGGAAAGGCCAGTCTCCACTCGAGTTGTGACGGGCCTCTCGGGATTCCTGCGCAGTTTTTGCCAGCTCCTAAATCCTCGTCTAGCGCCAGAGCTTTCTTCTCCAGTGCTGCCATGGATCGTGGGGTTCCTCTGGGGGATCCACAGGGGTATCAGGCCTCGTTTCGTGTGGAGACATGCACGACTGCTTTCCTCCTGACATGTAGCAGCAGGGTGAGGCTTCCCGTCGAGTTGACACAGAGGTCTTTGGTTTTCCCTCGAGACATTCCAACAGGGTTGAAACACGTGCGACCGTGGTGTGAGTCCATACTCAGAGTGACATTTGAGGCAGTGCAGGGAAAGCAGGTTCCTCTGGAATGAACTGAGACATCTGGGGCTGTTTTGGAATAATGGCACAACCCATGGAGTTCCTCTCCACTATCCTGTGCAGTGCACCTCCTCTTGAGATGAGACAGGAACACCGGGAATCCTTCCCCAAAGGAGGGAAAGGAACGCTCATCTCGAGCGAAGGAGGGAGAAACGGGGCTCCTCTTGAGTGGTGGTGGGACCCTCGGTGTTCCTCTCTAGTGGAGAAGGGTATATCGGGGTACTTCTTCAGTCACTGTAAGGGTGTGAAGGACCTCTTCGAGGTTCAAGAGGGGAAGGGTGACNCGAAGGAGGGAGAAACGGGGCTCCTCTTGAGTGGTGGTGGGACCCTCGGTGTTCCTCTCTAGTGGAGAAGGGTATATCGGGGTACTTCTTCAGTCACTGTAAGGGTGTGAAGGACCTCTTCGAGGTTCAAGAGGGGAAGGGTGACTTCACCTGAGACTTGGCAGAGCATGAGGGCCTCAGCTCACCAGGAGGGGAGAACCTCCTGATTTTTCTCGAGTTGGGGCAGTTTCCTCTCCAGTTAAGATGAGGACATCTGCTTCCCACCCCTGTGGCCTCTGGAAAAGCCAGTCTCCAGAAGAGTTGTGAGGGGCGTCTCGGGATTCCTGAGCACTCTGGGCTGGTTCTAAGTCCTCGTCTGAAGCCTAGGCCAGAACCTGTGATTTCCTCTCCAGTGCTGACTTGGATCACGGGGTTCCGCTGGAGGCTCCACAGGGGAGTCAGGCCTCGTCTCAAGTGGAGATGTAAACGTCCGCTTTCCTCCTGAGCCATAGCAGCAGGGTCAGGCTTCCCATTGATTTGACACAGGGATCTGTGGCTTTTCCTTAAGGCTTCCCCACATGGCTGAAACACGTGAAACTGTGGTGTGAGTCCATACTTGGGGTGACAGTCCACGTAGTTCAGGGAAATCAGGTTCATCTGGAGTGGAATGAGACATTTGAAGGACTTTTGGAATGATGACACGACTCCTGGAGTTCCTTTAGACTTTCCCATTGAGAGCACCTCCTCTTGAGATGTGAAGGGATTACTGAGAAATCTTCCCCAACAAAGTAGGGTAATGGAACCCTCATTTCGAGTGGAGGATGAGGGAAACTGGACTCATCTTGAGCTGTGGCAGGACATTCGGTGTTCCTCTGGCATGGAGAAGGGTATGTCTAGGTACTTCTTGAGTCACCGCAAGGGTGTGAAGGACCTCTTCAAGGTTCAAGAGGGAAGAGGTGACTTCCCTGGAGACACTGCAGCACACAAGGGTCTCATCTGGCCTGGAGGGGAGAACCTCCTTGTTTTTCTTGAGTTGCAGCAGGTTCCTCTCGAGTTACGATGGGGGCTTCAGGTTCTCGCCCCTGTGGTCACAGGAAAGACCAGTATCCACACGAGTTGCAAGAGGCCTCTCCGGATTGCTGGGCAGTCAGGGCCGGCTCCTAAGTCCTCACCTGAAGCAGAGGCC
Organism: Neotragus pygmaeus; assembly: GCA_006410875.1. Taxonomy (NCBI): domain Eukaryota; kingdom Metazoa; phylum Chordata; class Mammalia; order Artiodactyla; family Bovidae; genus Neotragus; species Neotragus pygmaeus. The sequence goes on along the minus strand of SJYV01052604.1, from coordinate 16,230 downwards.
AGAACCTGAGATTTCCTCTCCAGTGCTGACATGGATCACGGGGTTCCTCTGGAGGCTCCACAGGGGAGNACGAGTTGCAAGAGGCCTCTCCGGATTGCTGGGCAGTCAGGGCCGGCTCCTAAGTCCTCACCTGAAGCAGAGGCCAGAACCTGAGATTTCCTCTCCAGTGCTGACATGGATCACGGGGTTCCTCTGGAGGCTCCACAGGGGAGTTAGGCCTTGTCTCGAGTGGAGATGTGTACATCCGCTTTGTTCATGAGGCGTAGCAGCATGGTAAAGCTTCCGCTTGAGTTACACAGGGGTCTGTGGCTTTCCCTCGAGGCTTTCCCACATGGCTGAAACACGTGCCACTGTGGTGTTAATTGATACTCGTGGTGACAGTCGAGGCAATGCCAGGAAATCGGGTTCCTCTGGAGTGTACTGATGACTTTGTGGGTCTTTATATATGGTGGCACGACCCCTGGAGTCCTCGTGAAGTTTATGTTGAGGGCGCATCCTCTTGAGACACGATGGGAAGGTCAGGAATCCTTCCACAACAAAGTGGGGAAAGATCTCTCATCTAGAGTGGAGGAGGGGGAAATTGGGCTCCTCTTGAGCTGGGGCAGGACGCTCAATGTTCGTCTCTCAGGGAGAAGGTTATGTCTGGGTACTTCTTGAGTCACTCCAAGAGTGTGAAGGACCTCTTCAAGGTTCAAGAGGGAAGGAGTGACTTCCCTGGAGACACCACAGTGGACAAGGGCCTCATCTCGCCTGGAGGGGAGATCCTCCTGGTTTTTCTCGAGTTGCGGCAGGTTACTCTCGAGTTATGGCAGGGAAATCTGGGACACACACCTGTGGCCTCAGGAAAGGTCAGTTTCAACGCATGTTGTGAAGGGATTTTTGGGATTCCTGTGCAGTCACGGCTGTCTCCTAAGTCCTCGTCTAGAGCCTGAGGTTTCCTCTCCAGTGTTGAAATGGATCACATACTTCCTCTGGAGGCTCCACATGGGACTCAGGCCTCTTCTCGTTTGGAGACTTGCATATCCGCTTTCCTCCCAAACTGTAGCACCAAGGTCAGCCTTCCCTTCGAGTTGACCCAGGGGTCTGTGGCTTTCCCTCAAGGCTTTCTCACATGGGGGAAACACGTGCCACTGTGACTGACGAGGCAGGGCAGGGAAATCCGGTCCCCCTGGACTGGACTGAGACCATTAGCAGCTCTGGAATGGTGGCACGACCCCAGGAGTTCCTCTCGACTTTGCCGTGCATCGCGCCTCCTTTTGAGATGTGACAGGAAGGCCGAGAATCATTCCCCAATGAAGCAGGGAAAGATCCCTCATCTCGAGCAGAGGATGGGGAAACGGGGCTCCTCTTGATCTGTGGTGGGACCCTCGGTGTTCCACTCACGTGGAGAAGGGTATGTTTGGGTACTTCTTGAGTTGCTGCAAGGGTATGAAGGACCTCTTCAAGGTTCAAGAGGGAAGGGTTGACCTCCCCGTAGACAACAGAGTGGACAGGGGCCTCATCTCCCATGGAGGGGAGAAGCTCATGGTTTTTCTCGAGTTGCGGCAGGTTACTCTCGAGTTATGACAGGGAACCTGCGAGCCACCCCTGTGGACTCCGGAAAGTCCAGTATCCACGTGAGGAAAGACAAGTCTACACGCGAGTTGCGAGGGGCCTCTTGGGATTCCTGGGCAATCGGGGCCAGTTCCTAAGTCCTCGCCTGGAACAGAGTTCGGAAACTGAGGTTTCCTCTCCAATGCTGACATGGATCAGGGGTTCCTCTGGAGGCTCCACAGCAGAGTCAGGCCTCGTCTTCAGTGGAGACTTGCACATCTACTTTCCTCCCAAGCTGTAGCAGCAAGCTCAGCCTACCAGTCGAGTTGACACAGTGGTCTGTGGCTTTCCCTCGAGGCTTTCCCACAGGGCTGAACCAGGTGCCACCATGCGGTGAGTCCCTACTCGGGGTGACAGTCGAGGCAATGCAGGGAAATCAGGTTCTTCTGGAGTGGACTAAGACATTTAGGGGTCTTTTGGAATGGTGGCACGTCCCCTGGAGTNCCCACAGGGCTGAACCAGGTGCCACCATGCGGTGAGTCCCTACTCGGGGTGACAGTCGAGGCAATGCAGGGAAATCAGGTTCTTCTGGAGTGGACTAAGACATTTAGGGGTCTTTTGGAATGGTGGCACGTCCCCTGGAGTTCCTCTTGAAATTCCTGTTGAGAGCGCCTCCTCTTGAGATGTGATGGAACACCGGGAATCTTTCCCCGATGAAACAGTGAAAGAACCCTTATCTCTAGCGGAGGAGGGGGAAACGGGGCTTCTCTTGAGTGGTGGTGGAACCCTCGGTGTTCCTCTAGAGAGGAGAAGGGTATGTCGGGGTAATTCTTGAGTCACTGCAAAGGTATGAAGGACCCTTTCGAAGTTCAAGAGGGAAAGGGTGACTTCCCCCAAGACTCGGCAGAGAACGAGTGCCTCATCTCACCTGGAGGGGAGAACCTCCTGGTTTTTCTCGAGTTGGGATAGGTTCATCTCATGTTAAGATAGTGACCTGTGGGACCTGCCCCTGTGACCTCAGAAAAGGCCAGTATCCACGCGACTTGCAAGGAGACTCTCAGGATTCCTGCGCAGTCGGGGCCGGGTCCTAAGTCCTGGCCTGGATCTGAGGCTGGACCTGAGGTTTCCTCTCCAGTGCTGATATGGATCACGGGGTTCCTCTGGAGGCTCCACAGGGGATTCAGGCCTCATCTCGAGTGGTGATGTGCACATCCGCTTTTTTCACAAGCCGTAGCAGTAGGGTCAGGCTTCCCCTTGAGTTGACACACGGGTCTGTGGCTTTCCCTCGAGGCTTTCCCACATGGCTGAAACAAGTGCCAGTGTGCTGTGAGTCCATATTCCGGGAGATAGAGGAAGCATTGCAGGGAAATCAAGTTCCTCTGGACTGGACTGAGACATTTAGGGATATTTTGAAATGGTCGCAGGAGTTCTACTCGAGTTTGCTTGGAGAGTGCCTCCTCTTGAGATGCGATGGTAAGGCTGGGAATCCTTCCCCAATGAAGCAGGGAAAGATCCCTCATCTCGAGCAGAGGAGGATGAAACTGGGCTCCTCTAGAGCTTTGGCAGGACCCTCGGTGTTCCTCTCGCATGGAGTAGGGTATGTCGGGGTACGTCTTGAGTCGCTGCATGGGTGTGAAGGACTTCTTCAAGGGTCAGGAGGGAAGGGGTGACTTCCCTGGAGACACCACAGTGGACAAGGGCCTCATATCGCCTGGAGGGGGGAAGTTCCTGTTTTTTCTCGAGTTGGGGCAGGTTACTCTAGAGTTATGACAGGGAACTCTGGGACCCACCCCTGTGGCCTCAGGAAAGGCCAGTATCCACACGAGTTGGGAGGGGCCTCTTGGGATTCCTGCGCAGTGTTGGCCAGCTCCAAAGTCTTCGTCTGGAACCTGAGGTTTCCTCTCAAGTGCTGACATGGATTGTTTTGTTCCTCTGGAGGCTTCACAGTGGAGTCAGGCCTCATCTTGAGCAGAGACTTGCACATCCGCTTTCCTCCCAAGCTGTAGCAGCAAGGTCAGCCTTCCAGTCTAATTGACACAGGGGTCTGTGTCTTTCCCTCGAGGCTTTCCCACAGGGCTGAAACAGGTGCGACCATGGGGTGAGTCCCTACTCGGGGTGACAGTCGAGGCAATGCAGGGAAATCAGGTTCCTCGGGAGTGGACTGAAACATTTAGGGGTCTTTGGAATGGAAGCAAGTCCCCTGGAGTTCCTCTTGAAGATCCTGTTGAGAGCGTCTCCTCTTGAGATGTGACAGGATCGCCGGGAATCATTCCCCGACGACACAGTCAAAGAAATCATGTCAAGCAGAGGAGGGGGAAATGGAGCTCAACTTGAGAGTTGGCGGAACCCTTGGTATTCCTCTAGAGTGTAGATGGGTATGTCGCTGAATTTCTTGAGTTGCTGCAAGGGTGTGATGGAACACTTGGAGGTTCAAAGGGAAAGGGTGATTTCCCTTGAGACGTGGTAGACAAGGACCTCAACTCGACTAGAGGGCAGAACCTCCTGGTTTTTCTAGAGTTGGAGCAGGTACCTCGCAAGTTATGAAGGGGGCTTGAAGTTCCCACCCCTGTGGCCTCAGGAAACCTCAGTCACCATGCGAGTTGTGATGCACCTCTCGGGATTGCTGTGCAGTCAGGGCCGGCTAACTCATGGCCAGGAGCAGAGGCCAAAACATGAGGTTTCCTCTCCAGTGCTGACATGGATCGTGGGGGTACGTTTGGACGCTCCACAGGGGAGTGAAGCCTCGTCTCGAGGGGAGATCTGAATGTCAGCTTTCCTCCCAAGCTGTAGCAGCAGGTTCAGCTTCCGTTGAGTTGACAAGGGGTCTGTGGCTTTCCCTCGAGGTTTTCCCACATGGCTTAAACATGTTACACTGTGGTGTGTGTCCATACTGGGGGTGACAGTCGAGGCATTGTAGGGAAATCAGGTTCCTCTGGAGTGGACTCTGACATTTAGGGGTCTTTTGGAATGGTGACACGACACCTGGAGTTCCTCTCGATGTTGCCATGAAGACTGCCTCCACTTGAGACCACAGGGAAAGATGCCTCATCTAGAGCTGAGGAGGGCTAAACTGGGCGACCGCAGCACACAGCCCAAACCTCAGTGAAGGGCAACCGCGGCACACAGCCCGGAAATCTGTGCAGGGCGACCGCAGCACAGAGCCCAGAACCCATTGCTAGCCAACCACGGAACACAGCCCATAAATCAGTGCAGGGCGAATGTGGCACACAGCCCGGCCCAGGTTCAGGGCAACCGTGGCACACAGCCCAGAACTCGGCGCAGGGCGACTGCAGCACACAGGCTGAACCTCAGTGAAGGGCGACCGTGGCACACAGCCCGGGAAATTTGTGCAGGGCGACCATGGCACAGAGCCCGGAACTCGTCGCTAGCCAACCACAGAAAAAGCCCAGACCTCAGCACAGGGCGACGGTGGCACACAGTCCGGACCTCAGTGCCGGGCGACAATGGCACACAGCCCGGATCTTGGCACAGGACGACCACGGCACACAGCCCGAAACTCAGCGAATGACAACGGAGGCACACAGCCCGGATGTCGGCACAGGGCAACCCTGGCACACAGCATGGACCTCAGCAGATGGCGACTGCGGCACACAGCCCGGATCTTGGAGCAGAGCAACCATGGCAGAGCCTGGAACTCATCGCAAGCCGACCTCGGAACACAGCCCAGACCTCGGCGCAGGGCTACTGTGGCACACAGATAAGACCACAGTGAAGGACGACCACGGCACACAGCACGGATCTCATCACACCCTGACCGCGACTCACAGCCTGGAATTCGNCTGGAACTCATCGCAAGCCGACCTCGGAACACAGCCCAGACCTCGGCGCAGGGCTACTGTGGCACACAGATAAGACCACAGTGAAGGACGACCACGGCACACAGCACGGATCTCATCACACCCTGACCGCGACTCACAGCCTGGAATTCGGCTCAGGGCGACCAGGGCACACAACCCGGACATCGGCGCAGGCGACCATGGCACACAGCCTGAACTTCGGCGCTGGCCAACCGCAACACACAGCCCAGATCTCAGTATAGGGCGACTGCGGCACACAGCCCGGTTCTCGGTGCAGGGCGACCGTGGCACACAGCCTGGTCTTCGGTGAAGGGCGACCGTGGCACACAGCCCGGACCTCAGCGCAGCTTGACGGCAGCAAACAGCCCAGACCTGGATGCAAGACGACCACGGCACAGACCTGACTTCGGAGCAAGGCGACCACAGCTCACAGCCCGGAAATCTGTGCAGGGTGATGGCAGCACACAACCCGGACCTTGGGGCAGGGCGACCATGGCACACAGCCGGGACCTCGGCAAAGGGCGACCGTGGCACACAGCCCAAACCTCAGTGAAGGGTCACCACAGCACACAGCCAGGAAATCTGTGCAGGGCGACTGTGGCACAGAGCCCAGAACGAGTCACTAGCCAACCACGGAACACAGCCCGGACCACAGCGCAGGGTGACTGCGGCACATACCCTGGACTTGTGCGCAGAGCGACCGCTGCACAGAGCCCGGAACACATCGCTAGCCAACCACAGAACACTGACCGGACCTCGGCGCAGGGTGACTGCGTCACAGAAATCAGACCTCGGCAGATGGCAACTGTGGCACACATCCCAGACATAGGCGCAGGGCAACCCTGGCACACAGCATGGACCTCAGCAGATGGCGACCGTGGCACACACCCCAGACCTCATCACAGAGAGACCATGTCACAGAGCCCGGAACTCGTTGCTAGCCGACCACGGAACACAGACCAGACCTTGGCGCAGGGCCACTGTGGCACACAGCTGGGCCCTGGCGCAAGACGACCACAGCACACAGCCCGGACCACAGTAAAGGGCGACCGTGGCACACAGCCTGGACCTCAATGCAAGGCGACCCTGGCACACAGAACAGACCTCGGCTGCCAGCGACCACGGCACACACCCCGGACTTCTGTGCAGAGCGACCGGGGCACAGAGCCCGGAACTTGTCACTAGCCAATCGCAGAACACTGACCGGACCTTGGTGCAGGGCAACTGCGGCACACAAATCAGACCTTGGCAGATGGCAACTGTGGCACACATCCCAGACATCAACGCAGGGAGACCCTGGCACACAGCACGGATCTCAGCCACTGGTGATGCCGGCACACACTCCGGACTTCTGCGCAGAGCGACCGCGGCACAGAGTCCGGAACTCATCGCTAGCTGACCGCAGAACACTGACCGAACCTCGGCGCAGGGCGACTGTGGCACACAAATCGGACATCGGCAGATGGCAACTGCGGCCAACATCCCAGACACTGGTGTAGGGTGACCGTTGCAAACAGCACGGACCTCAGCAGATGGTGACCGTGGCACACACCGCGGACCTCGTTGCAGAGCGACTAGAGCACAGAGCCCAGAACTCGTCACTAGCCAACCGTGGAACACAGCTCGGACCTTGGCGCAGGGCGACTGCGGCACACAACTGGGCCATGGTGCGGGACGACCACAGCACACAGCACACATCCCAGACCTCGGCGCAGGGCGACCACAGCACAGAGCCCAGAACTCTTCGCTAGCCAACCGTGGAACACAGGCCGGACATTGGTGCAGGGTGACCGCAGAACACAGGTCAGACTTCGGCACAGGGCGACCGCAGCACACAGCCCAGACCTCGGTGCAGGGCGACTGTGGCACATAGCCCGGAAATCTGTGCAGGGCGACCACGGNGCAAGGAGATCCAACCAGTCAATCCTAAAGGAAATCAGCCATGAATATTCACTGGAAGGACTGATGCTGAAGCTGAAGCTCCAATACTTTGGGCACCTGATGTGAGGAGCTGACTCACTGGAAATGACCCTGATGCTGGGAAAGATTGAAGATGGGAGGAAAAGGGAATGACAGAGGATGAGATGGTTGGATGCCATCACTGACTTGATGGACATGAGTTTGGGTGAGCTCCGGGACATGGTGAAGGACAGGAAAGCCTGGTGTGCTGCCAGACACGACTAAGCTACTGAGCAACAGGCAACAACCATACTGCTCTCCATAGTGACTCTACCAACTGACATTCCCACCAATAGTGCAAGAGGGTTCTCTTGTCTCCACACCCTCTCCAGCATTTATTGAAGACCGCTCACAGTTTCAGTTGATTCTGTGGTTCATTAGCATAGTTAGAATATAGGAAAGCGAGTGAAGTGAAGTTGCTCAATCGTGTCCCATTCTTCGTGACCCCATGGACCGTAGCCTACCACACTCCTCTGTCCATGGGATTTTCCAGGCAAGAATACTGGAGTGGGCTGCCATCTCCTTCACCAGAGGATCTTCCCAGCCAAGGGATGGAACCTGGGTCTCCCGCATTGTAGATAGGCACTTTACCATCTGAGCCAGCAGAGAATATAAGAAGATGCATCCATATCTAGAGGAAACCATGAGAGCATCACATCTAATGTACTGTGGGCATGACAGCTACAGTGTCCAGAGTGATGGTCCAGCTCTTGGACTAGAATTGGGTCCCAGGAATTGTGTCTGTTTCATTCATTGAATTATTTTAGTATGTAGAAAAATATCTGCATGTCATAGATACTTAATATCTTTTGTTGAATGAATAAACCCCAGTCAGAACATTTCAGTTATCCAAATGGGCTTGGGGCTCCTCTCCCTATCCCCAGAGATCCCTAATCTGGTCACATCAAGGATAAGGGCCAGGAGTAGCTAGATAGAATCTCAAATAAGAAAGCAAGTTGCTTTCCATGAACTTTTCCAAGCTCAGAAAGGCCACAGGTCAGAGAGGGATAAGGCAGAAAGCAACTTCATTTGGGAGAGCTGTAATAGAAGGGAAGATGCCCTGCCATGACCAGCAGGCTTCACTGCAGAGCCAGGTAGCAAGTAAGCATCTGTCATGCTGCTGCTGCTGCTGCTAAGTCGCTTCAGTCGTGTCCGACTCTGTGCGACCCCATAGACGGCAGCCCACCAGGCTCCCCCATCCCTGGGATTCTCCAGGCAAGAGCACTGGAGTGGGGTGCCATTGCCTTCTCTGAGTCGTGTCCACAGGTTATGCCATTTTCCTACAGTAACCCTATGGGGTTTGTTCTTTCACCACCCTACATACCAAAGAACAAAGTGAAACTCAGAGAGATGTAATGAGACTCCAAGGACATAGGTAAAGGTGAGTTACTCACCAAGATGCTATGAATGAGGCAGACACTCATCTAATTAATTATTGGTGCAGGACCTGTTGGGCAGTAGTGAAGCCCTCACAGGAGTATAGGAAGGTGGTGAGATAGGTGGTGTTTCTACTAGAGAAGGCTGGTATCAGGGACTCTATTAGCTTCTTCACCTTGCCTTCATTGAGGATCATCACCGTGTAAGTCTCATCCACAGACCAAGCTGTCTCTCTTCATACCAGGTAGACGATGAGGGACAGTAGTTAGTAGCTTCACCGTGAGCCGCCAGGAGAATCAAGATCTGGAGCTGAGGCTAGAAACTCCTAGCACCTCAAGAACTTTTACAAGGAAAAGACGCAAGTATGTACTTTGAAAAAGGTTCTAGTTTTAAAGGCACAATTTGATTTGATGGGAGTGATAAGCACTTGGTACCTTCAATGCATTCTGTTATCTGAGAAACAATAACACCCCCCCGTTTTAAGAGCATTATGCAGTGAGTCATCAAGAAATGTCCCACTATAGATATGAGAAAACAAAAGAAGGGAACTTCAAATGACTGTTCAAATCACACAGGTCAGAAACGAGAACTGTCCAAAGCATGGGTGGCATGACATTCTCTCCAAGATACACAGAGCTTGGTTTGCTCCTGATGTGAGGCAGAAGGCTCTGGGGAATCCATATTCCTGAAAGTGCCCCAGGGAGCTGTCAGGTTTGAATCTAGGTTTTAGGCCCACCCTGATTGTCTCTGGCTCCTGCGAGTTAAGACCCTTTTGCCTCCATTCTTACCTCAGACCAGCATTGGATGTTGATGATGGCCTGATTCACCTGTCAATTGTCTTAGGAGATGGAGTGGTTGAACCTGTCAATCAACTCGTTTAAGATGTCATGGATGGAGTTCTACAAAGACAGAGCCTGATATCCTGACTAGTAAGCATCAGGGCCCTTTCCAGTCTGTGATTCTATGTTACGTCAGGTCTAGCAAACTGATGCAGACTATTAAGATGAGTCTAAGATATTCCCTGCAGCACCAATGAAATAGCAACAAAATTGAATCATTGAGTTCTACATGTCTGGCCTTATATTTAGATCCTTAATGAGGAAAGCATAGGCAGACACTCTCTGACTTAAATCCCAGCAAGATCTTTTTTGATCCATCTTCTAGAGTAACAAAAATAAAAACAAAAATAAACAAACAGGAGCTAATTAAATCTGAAAGCTTTTGCAAAGAAAAGGAAACCATAAACAGACTAAAAGACAACCTCAGAATGGGAGAAATTATTTGCAAGCAAGGCAATTGACAAGGGATCAATCTCCTACAAACAGCTCATGCAGCTCAATATCAAAAACCTAACAACCAAATTAAAAAATGGGTGGAAAACCTAAATAGACATTTCTCCAAAGGAGATATACAAATGGCCGAGAAGCACATGAAAAGCTGTTCAATATCATTAATTATTGTTCTTATTCAGTGGCTAAGTCATGTCTGACTCTCTGGGACCCCATGGACAGCAGCATGCCAGGCTTTTCTGTCCTTCACTTCCACATTGCCCAGTTTGCTCAAACTCAAGTCCATTGTGTTGATGATGTCATCCAACCGTCTCATCCTCTATTCAGTTCAGCAGCCCAGTCATGTCTGACTCTTTGCAACCCCATGGACTGCAGCATGCCAGGCTTCCCTGTCAATCACCAACTTCTGGAGCTTGCTCAAACTTATGTCCATTAAGTCGGTGATGCGATCCAACCATCTCATCCTCTGTCATCCCCTTCTCCTCCTGCCTTCAATCTTTCCCANTGATGGCTACTCCATTTCTTCTGAGGGATTCCTGCCCGCAGTAGTAGATATAATGGTCATCTGAGTTAAATTCACCCATTCCAGTCCATTTTAGTTCGCTGACTCCTAGAATGTCGACATTCACTCTTGCCATCTCTTGTTTGACCACTTCCAATTTGCCTTGATTCATGGACCTAACATTCCATGTTCCTATGCAATATTGCTCTTTATCGCATCGGACCTTGCTTCTATCACCAGTCACATCCACAACTGGGTATTGTTTTTGCTTTGGCTCCATCCCTTCATTCTTTCTGGAGTTATTTCTCCACTGATCTCCAGTAGTGTGTTGGGCACCTAATGACCTTGGGAGTTCCTCCTTTGGTATCCTATCATTTTGCCTTTTCTTACTGTTCATGGGGTTCTCAAGGCAAGAATACTGAAGCGGCTTGCCATTCCCTTCTCCAGTGGACCATGGTCTGTCAGCCCTCTCCACCATGACCCACCTGTCTTGGGTTGCCCCACAGGCATGTCTTGGTTTCATTGAGTTAGACAAGGCTGTGGTCCTAGCGTGATCAGATTGACTAGTTTTCTGTGAGTATGGTTTTAGTGTCTGCCCTCTGATGCCCTCTTGTAACACCTACCATCCTACTTGGGTTTCTCTTACCTTGGGCTTGGGGTATCTCCTCATGACAGCTCCAGCAAAGCACAGCTGCTGCTCCTAACTTGGCGGTAGGCCAGGCATGAACTCCGCGCAGCAGCCTTCTCTGGCATCCACAGTGTCCTGGTGCTGCTTCTCTGCAGCCAGTCCTTGACCTCGCCCATGACCCTTGACGATGGCTGAGGTGGCGTAGGTCCACTGCGGCCTGGCACAAACCCCAGAAACAGCAAACACCTCCTTCTGGCTGGAGGGACCAGGTTATGGGTGTCAGGAAGGAGAACCACAGAGGTAAACACTGTTCCTGTCTCATCACATCGCATCAAGGGTGCACACGAGCAAGAGGACCCTTCCCAGTCAACACTGACCTAGCTGTCCCGGCTGAGCTGTGTCTGCTAGATGTCTGCCAGTAAAGTGACTCTTTCCTCTGTTTCCACACTGTTCCCTTCGGAAGGAAGTCACTGTACGGCTCACAGCTAATGATTGGGGTTATGTTGCATGTTCTTTGGAATTCTGCACAGGAGAATTGTCTCTTTTCATCATTTATTTATTCACTGATTCCTTTTACACTTTGGTTAATAATCTTGTACTACTTTATTTTTTCTGCTAAAAATGTCCAGTTTTTGGTCATTGGAAGCTCTTTCAGTTGGCTCTTCCTGAATACTCCCATCTATATGGCTTTAAAAAATGTACTTATGTATTTATTAATTTCTGGCTCTGTGGGTCTCTGTTACTGTGTTCGGGCTTTCTCTAGTTGCGGTGGGCAGACTGCTCTCTCATGGTATACAGGTGTCTCTCTGCTGCAGCTCCTCCTGCTGCAGGTCAGGGGCTCTGGACTCACAGCTTCAGTCGCTGCTGTCTGTGGGCTCAGCAGTTGTGGTGCATGGGCTTAGTTTCCCCGAACCACGTGGAATCATCTCAGACTGGGGAGCAAAGCTGTGTCCCCTGCGAGGGCAGGTGAATTCTTATCCAGTAGAATCAGTGGGCTTTAACAGGCCATGTAGAGTCAGCTGTGCATGATTTCACAATATACAGAGACGTCTCAGTTCAGTTCAGTTCAGTTCAGTCACTCAGTCGTGTCTGACTCTTTGCGACCCCATGAATCGCAGCACGCCAGGCCTCCCTGTTCACCATCATCTCCCGGAGTTCACTCAGACTCACGTCCATCGAGTCCGTGATGCCATCCAGCCATCTCATCCTCTGTCGTCCCCTTCTCCTCCTGCCCCCAATCCCTCCCAGCATCAGCTTTTCCAATGAGTCAACTCTTCACATGAGGTGGCCAAAGTACTGGAGTTTCTAGCTTTAGCATCATTCCTTCCAAAGAAATCCCAGGGCTGATCTCCTTCAGAATGGACGGGTTGGATCTCCTTGCAGTCCAAGGGACTCTGAAGAGTCTTCTCCAATACCACAGTTCAAAAGCATCAATTCTTTGGCAGTGCTCTGAAATCACTCCATTCTTCACCAAGTCAGCCCTTTCCCCCTGGGCCCCTGGCCACCACTGCTTTTTTCCTGTCTCTGTAGTTTTGCCTTTTCCAGAAGTCCCAGACTGGCCTCTCTCACTCACGGATGATTTCTCCTAGGTGTTGCACTAACAGCCCTGGTCTGCGCGGGGGCACCTGCCCACACACTCGTGCTGACCCCCTGGGGCCACAGGGATGCGATGCTTGAGCGGAGACGTTTCAGGGGGACATTCAGGAGACATTCAGCCCATGTGTAGGGCAGGGCTGTAGAAGTTTTCCCTTCTCTTCAGCAAGGCCTGTGGACTGTCTCCTGGGGTATGTCCAGGGGACAAGGGTACCCGCCCGTCCAGAGGGTCTTTCACACGGCTCCAAGGTGCACAGTCTAGAAAAACCAGAGGGAAAAACAGTTCTGTGGTCCGCGGGTCTCTCCTATTCTGGCTGCTGCGTCATTGATGTAATCACCACGTACATGCCTCAGTGGGTCGCCTGCGTCCAGTCGCTTAAGTGGAATCACGAAACCCGTGCTGCTCTCTAGGGACAGGGCGAGGCTGGGGACGCCAGCCCTGGGGATGGGCCCCGCCACGGTCTTGCCAGTCCAGACACATCCGTTCTCCCCATTGCCTCTCTGTTGAGGGAGGGGGAGAAGGAGGAGAAGACGTGGAGGTGGGCAGGAGGGAGGGGGTTCCATGGCGATTTGCCCTTTGAAAGAGGGTGGAGAGTTGTAGCCGTCAGGAGGAAAGTTAACCTGTCAGTTTTCCTGGCCTCGAGTCCCCGCTGACTCTTCTCAGCCTTTTGATTCCAGGGGAAAAAAAAAAAAAAACTGAAAATGGTGCATCGGTTGCAGACGCTGCACTGCCGAGATTCTCTGTGAGCCACAGCTGGTCGCCGTTGGAGACGAGGCCACTGTGGGAGAGCTGTGGGGGAGCGAGCGTGGTTCTCAAGGCTCCGCCCTGCGCCCCAGCAGCACCCGGCGCTCCGAGCCACCTTTGTGCCCTTTCTGATGGCCTTTCTGACTCACCTCTGGCCTCCTCGCGGCTGCCTCTCTTCCTCGCTCCTCCTCAGTTCCCTAAGAATGTGGCTGCTTCTCCCACAGGGAGTTCTAGGTTTTCGTCAAGTGGGAGAATTTCTGACGTCTGTCAGCTGCTTCCCTGTTACAACAGGAAAGAGAGAGTGGGGTTGGAAGAGGGTGACAGTGGATGTGAGGGGGGCAGAGCTTCCTTTTTGTGATGAAATCTTTGAAAAGATAAAATAGGCTTATTCTGCACTGGTGAGAATAAGAAAGGGGGTTGAGGGAGTAAGGTTTTCACTGGGTGAGAATTTGAGAAATGACTCCCTCATTCACACGTGCGTTTAGTTTCTTGCTGTTGAACCTCTGCTGTGGGTTAAGTGGGCACCTGGGACGTCAAAGTTATTATTCTCTGTCTTGGGGCCACGAGGGACCCAAGTAGGAGAGGCCAAGATGCAGGGTCATAAAGCTGGGAGCATCAAGTGTTCCCTCTGAGAACCAGGCCCAGAGGGATGTTCCCAAGCGTTCATAAGACACGGTGCATTTTCCAGCCTGTCCACGACACTTTGTGGACGGAGGCCCTGAAACATTCCCAAGGTGGGGTCACCATCACCAAAGCAAGGTTCGCAGCACACTTCTTGCAGTGGCTTCTGGGGACGAGCCTCTGTATTTCACTCGTGTTTGTCTGTATTTTTTAAGGCCTGTAAACGATCTTGAACGAACGCTTGCTAAGTGGAACTGTAGTTTGAGAGGGCTGAGCTGCTCACGGCCCTCCACAAGGCGTGGAGCAAAGCAGTCGTCCCAGTGCCCTGCGCTTCTCTGGTGCAGACCTACAGGCAGAGGTGTTCTCCTGCCTGTGCCCAGCAGGGCCTCCAGCCAGCCTGCCAGTGCTGGACAGAGGTGGGGCTCAGCACCCTGTCCCTGCCGCGCACTGCCCGTGAGCTCGTGCCTGGGGGATGCTGGCTGGCAGCTTGCCCTCTTCTAGAGCGTATTGTCAGCAGAACCCATATCAGAGATGTCAGCGAGGCCGTGGAGACTGAAACGGGGTGAGAAGTCTCGAGAGTGGATTCCTCCTGATTCCGTGGGGGAACACACGCAGCTCTGGTCCTGCTCTCTGCAATGACGCTCAACTTTGGTTCTGCGTCACCTCGACTTTTTTGACTGTGCCACACAGCATGTGGGTTCTTCCCTGATGAGGGATAAAACCTGTGTCCCCTGTGATGGGAGCGTGGAGGCTTAACCACTGCACTGCCGGGGAAGCCCCATCTTGACTTGTTAACTCTGGTCTGTAGAAGGGGAAATGGCGAGGATGCCGGGTCCTTGACCTGAATCGCAGCACAGACTTGCAGTTCCTGTACCTCCCATGGGGCAGGGTTTGGGGGCCCGTGGCTCTTGCCTGTGGTTTCTCCCTCCTCTGGAGGAAGAGTCCGCAGTCCTGCTCATGGGGTCAAAGAGCTGCGGCATGTGCAGAAGGCTCATGTGGGCATTTGGGTCAGTTTTTTCACCAAAGACGCTGGTAGTTAGACCACTCTGGACATGGTCCCGCATCCAGTGCAGGACTTGGCTCGACCCTGCCGGTCTGAGACGTAGATACAGCTGGGAAGGACTGACCTGCTGTATTAAATCTGTATAGGATTCCCATCTGAGAGGGCTGAAGAGAGGCTGGAATTGCACAGGTAGACTCCAGACTTAGGCGGCAGCTTCGGCAAGACTGAATTTCCATGAGAATGGGGACAGAGTCGGTTCTTGGTGTGCAGAGGCCAGTGCTAGGAATGGTACAGGATGGGCCAGATGAGTGATTCAGCTGCAAATGTGAAAAGAAAACGGATTGTGTTCTAAGTGAGCTTGGAGCCCACGGTGTCAGGGCCCCCAGAATGGCCTGCGGGTTCCTGGGCGATGGCGTCCAGGCTTGGGGACATGGGGCTGCCCCGTGTGAGCTGTGCTGGGGACCCAGGGCACTTGGCTGAGGCGAGGCCAACCGGTGCCCCCTCCCACCCTGAGCAGGGCGGTGGGGAGGGAGGCCCCGAGGAGCTCCCTGGGTTGGCTGCATCCCTGGATGGGTCCTGGAGCTGTCTTGTCTTGGTTCCTGCCCATCTTTTAAGCCCAATTTCTAACCTCCTTCTGGTCCTAGAGCAGCCTGCTTCCCTTCTAAGGGGCTGGGCCACCTAAGTTTTCTGTAAATAATGGTGTAGCTCAGCCGGTAAAGAATCCACCTGCAATGCAGGAGATGTGAGTTCAATCCCTGGGTTGGGAAAATTCTCTGGAGAGGGATAGGACACCCAGTCTTCTTGGGCTTCCCTTGTGGCTCAGCTGGAAAAGAATCTGCCCACGATGCGGGAGACCTGGGTTGGATCCCTGGGTTGGGAAGATCCCCTGGAGAAGGCAAAGGCTACCCACTCCAGTATTCTGGCCTGGAGAATTCCACGGACTGTATAGTCCATGGGGTTGCAAAGTTGGACACGACTGAGCGACTTTCACACATTCAGGCCACAACGTCTGTCACAGGTGTTGTGCTCAGCTACTGTGGGTCGGCACGGCCACAGGAGGTGGGAGCAGACAGGTGGGCCGATCCCAAGAGCATCTGGCCTGCAGCAGCCGGTGGCCATGGTCTGCACGCCCCGGGGAGCCTGCAGTGCCCCTCTCGGGCCC
>SJYV01052598.1:0-14450 GCA_006410875.1 Neotragus pygmaeus | reverse complement strand
TTCAGTTGACTTTTTTGTTTGTTTTTTCCCCTCTTTACAGTTTATGTTTTCCTACTGCTTTGACAATTTTAAATTAATTTTTAATCAGATGTGAATTTTGAATCAGATTAATTTTGAATCAGATGTGTATTACAAATAAGGGAGTGAGGGACAGGTTGTTGGAGCCTAGAGTCGCACTCATGTCTGTCTGGCCCCAGTCCCTGTTTTTTCCTTCAGCTTTATTGAAACATAACTGACATAAAGCACTGTGTAAGGTGTTCATTGTGTTGATTTGAGATACATATACTACAAAATGATTACCACCGTAGTGTTAGCTAACACCTCCATCACATCACATGTTCATCTTTTTTTGTGTGTGGTGAGAACATTTAAGATCTGTTAGCAACTTTCAGTTATATAATACAGTATTCTTAGCCACAACACCATGCTGTACATTAGATCCTTGGAACTTATTTGTCTTATAACAAAGTTTGTACCCTTTGACCAACATCTCACTCTACTTGTTTCTATAAATTTGACTTTTTAAAAATCCACATATAAGTGACACCATACATATAGTATTAGTCTTTCTGTGGCTTATTTCACTTATCATAATGTCCTCAATGTATATTCATGTTGCTGCAAATGACAGGATATCCTTCTTTCTCACCACTGAATAATATTCCATTGTGTGTGTCTGTGTGTATATGTATATCACAACTTTTTAATCCATTCATCTCCTGATGGACACTTAGGTTGTTTTTGTGTCTGTGAATGTTACTGCAATGAACATGCCGCAGACATCTCTTCGAAATCCTGTTTTCATATGCTCTGGATGTGACTAGGTGTGCTGGATCATATGGTGGTTCTGTTTTTACTTTTTTGAGGAGTGTGGTTAAGACTCTTAGTAATCTGTTCACTGTTCCATAAATTATGAGGTTTTACAGCCTGGCTGTTGGGAGCGGTGCTATTCCCAGCTCTGTCTAAGCTCTGGCCTTCTTCCCTTTAATCTAGTTTCTTGCATGCATGTGGTGGACCCTGGAGGGAGAGCCTCTGCAGATTTTCACGGTTCTCTCTTCCTCTCTAGTGCTCTGGCTGCCATGGTCTTCTCTGAGTTTCTGCCGTTTCTTCAACTCTGGGAGCTGGCCACTTTGTGGCCTTGAAGCCCACAAAGCAATATGCTGGGGCAGTCCTAGAACTCACTTCATTTGTTTCCCATTCCTCAGGGATCACTGTCTTTTCTTGCCCAATGTCTATTCTCCTGGAAACCATGTTTCTTAGATTTGTCTTGGTTTTAGTTGTTTTTGGCAGGTGGGTAAATTGGTCCTTATTCCATCTTACTTGGTTGAAATCAGAAGTTCCCTCCAGGTATCATTTTTTTTCCCCCCAGGTAAAATTACATACATCAAATTCACCATTTAAAAATTTTAACCATTTAATGTGTACAATTCAGTGGCTTTTAGTAGATTTGCATTGCTAGGCACCCACGACCACTACCTAATTTCACTGCCCATTAAGCAGTCAGTCCTCATTTCATTTACTTTTTAATGAAGCCCATTTGCCCTTGGGATAAATTCTACATGGCTCCCAAGGTTATGTGGTGGCTCCCAGGGACATGATGATGTGAGGAATCACCTGGAAATCTCTTCCTAGTAACTCAACTCACACCCATCCATCCTTTAGCTCTCCACAGAGACAACTTCTCTTACCAGAAGCTTTTCCTAACACCCTAATATTGAGTTAGGTTCCTTTCTTTTTGCTCAATTAGCCCCAGGCCTTTAAACTTCTAGTGCTTATCAGACTAAGGTGTGTCTGGCTGTCTCTACTGCTACCCCAGCAACTGCCTGAGGTCTATCTTCTGTCTTGCCTGGAATGTGGTAGGTGTTCCAGTATTTGCTGAAATAAGAGACTGTGTCCAGGGAGATCTGGTGACTGCACTGTGTCCAATGTTAATATCATGCAGAGTCGGGGCTGAGGATCCTTCCCTCATCAAAGGCTTCCGCAGAAAGGTGTGGGCAGAGCATAAATATGGGGGCTGACCTTCCGTTCCATCCTCCCCTCCTTATGCCCTAGTAGATGATTGTTTGTGTTCTGAGAAGTTCCCAGCCATTGGGGTAGAAATGTGAACCGGTTTTCTTTCTTCAGTAATTAGTACCAGTGGTATTTTGTTGACCTTGCTTTTATGTTGTTCAGTCGTTCAGTTGTGTCTGATTCTTTATGACCCCATGGACTACAGCGTGCCAGGCTTCCCTGCCCTTCACTATTTCTTGAAGTTTGCTCAAACTCATGTCTATTGAGTCGATGATGGCATTGAATTATTTCATCCTCTGTCACCCCCTCCTCCTCCTGCTGTCAATCTTTCCCAGCATCAGGTTCTTTTCCAATGAGTCATCTCTTCACCTCTGATGGCCAAAGTATTGAAGCTTCAGAATCAGTCATTCCAATGAATATTCAGGGTTGATTTCCTTTAGGGTGGATGGTAGGTGATGCTTAACAGAATTTCAACAGATTCCATAGCTCTCTGGTTACTTTTGGTTAAAATGAATTTGGAGCTTAGAATATAAGGCTCAATCCTATTTGTCTAAAAACTCCAGTCTCAAACTCATCGCAAGCTTTCTCCCTGTGGCCCAGCACAAGCTAGAGCTGGGACTGAACCAACACTGCATGTTCTTCTCTTGACCCCCCTTCCCCTGCCCTGAAGCTGCCAAGCCCCTCATGGGTCTTCTGCAGCCCAGTGCTGGGGGGCGGGGGAGGTGGGCAGCTGGAAGAAGAGAGATTCTCCTTGTGTGACTGACCGCATGTTGGTTACGGGGAGTGTCCTGGCTTTGCCCCGGCTGTTGGCTCTTGGTAGTGCTGGTGGCCACCACTGTGTGGGTATGTGTGTGTGATCACATGCTCCTCCATGGCTGTGGATCCCTGCCTTCCTGAGAATGGCAGCCATGCCTCTTCCCACACTTCTCCCTTGTGGGACTCCTCTTGCTTAGACCCAGGGCCATCCATGGCCTCTGCTCTTCCATTAATAACCACCAGGGTCCACAATAATAACCATGGGGCCCTTCGAGGGCCACAGAGATTTGGATGGGGTGAAGGTTTTTCAGGCACATCACATCAGAGGCTCTTTAGACCCTGTAGTCCTGGGCTACTCTGGCAGGTGAGCCATCTCTGGGCCAGGAGCAGCACCATTGTTTGAGTTCACGTCCCCAGAGGCCAACAATCCCCTCTCCGTCCCCATGATGCAGTGAGAAGAGTAAAAGGACACCCACCGTTCTCAGACACTCAGGATGCTCCTCACCACGCTCAGCTCTGTTGGTGGCACCAGGAGGGCCTATAATTTCTGCAGCTCGGCAGGTGTGCATCTGGGGGACATCTTCTTGCAGGTGTCCTCCTTTCTCCTTCTTGCAGGTCCCCCAGTCTTCATATGAGATTTGTTTAGAGCTACTCTTAGCTACAGGAGGGGAGGAACCATGCTCTCCCACCATGGACATAGGATTTCCCTTGTTGCTCAGTCATGTCCGACTCTTGTGACCCAATGGACTATAGCCCACCAGGCTCCTCTGTCCATGGAATTTCCCAGGTAAGGATACTGGAGTGAGTTGCCATTTCCTTCTCCAGGGAATCTTCTTGGCCCAGGGATCAAACCCAGGTGTCCTACATTGGCATGTGGATTCTTTACCACTGAGCCACCAGGGAAGCTCTGGGTTTTCCCTGCAGACATCCCAAAGCTAACTTTATCAGGCTTTCCTTCCCTGATGGTTGATGGCTGGTTCTGACATCTCTCAGCAAGCCCAGAACAAACTTTAGAACTTGCTGCGCTTTGTGGCTTTTGGGGACCTAAGCCCCATGTGCTCAAGCAATGGGAACAGGGAAATGGGCGATCTTCCATTCCTCCCTAGCTCAAGTGATTGCTTGCAGAGGAGTGGTTTATCTTTGCAGTCTCCAAGTCTACAGCTCTTTCGGGGGTAGGCAATCAGTTTGTGGGATTGAGTTACAGCAGGAAGTATGACAAGTGGCTGCTGGGTGTTGTCTGTGTCCTAAAAAACACTAGTCATATTGGGTTAGGGTCTACCCTAAGGACCTCATTATGATTTAATTAGCTCTTTAAAGGCCCTATCTCCAAATGTAGTCACATTCTGAAGTACTGGGGTTAAGAATTCACCATATGAATTTCGGGTGTGGTGAGGAGAGACCCAATTCAGCCCATAACAGATGCATGTTTCCATTAAAGAGCAAGGCTAAGTGGTAGTGGCATAAACATAACTTGGACTTCACTTTTAAACCTGTTAAAACTTTGAATAATGATTCTTGATAAATTCTGAAAAATTGGTAGGTGCTTTGCAGTTTAAAATTTTATGTAGAAGATGACTTAATAACTTTCTAAAAATTGTTTGAAATCTGCTTAATCCAATTTCCTTTTTCATGTAGAAAATATCTATTGAGTGGTCACTAGGTGCCAGACACCATTCTGCTGCTGCTGCTGCTAAATCGCTTCAGTCATGTCCGACTCTGTGCGACCCCATAGATGGCAGCCCACCAGGCTCCGCCGTCCCTGGGATTCTCCAGGCAAGAACACTGGAGTGGGTTGACATTTCCTTCTCCAATGCGTGAAATTGAAAAGTGAAAATGAAGTCACTTAGCCGTTTCTGATTCTTAGCGACCCCATGGACTGCAGCCCACTGGGCTCCTCCGTCCATGGGATTTTCCAGGCAAGAGTACTGGAGTGGGGT
Organism: Neotragus pygmaeus; assembly: GCA_006410875.1. NCBI lineage: Eukaryota > Metazoa > Chordata > Mammalia > Artiodactyla > Bovidae > Neotragus > Neotragus pygmaeus. Next base: position 9,747 of record SJYV01052598.1, on the reverse strand, counting down.
GCCATTGCCTTCTCNGTTGACATTTCCTTCTCCAATGCGTGAAATTGAAAAGTGAAAATGAAGTCACTTAGCCGTTTCTGATTCTTAGCGACCCCATGGACTGCAGCCCACTGGGCTCCTCCGTCCATGGGATTTTCCAGGCAAGAGTACTGGAGTGGGGTGCCATTGCCTTCTCCGAGACACCGTTCTAGGTACTAGGAATATAGTTGAATAAAATGGATACAAATCTCTACCTTCATCCTATTTTGTTTTCTTCCAACTATCTGCAAAATAATAGGAAGTTATACCATATGCTATAGTGATAAGTGGCATGGAAAAAGTAAAGTAGGGAAGAGAGTGTATGTCCTTTCCGTTGGTGGGTTGAAATCTTAAATAGATTATAGATGGTCACATTGAGAAAGTACTTTTGAACCAAAATTTGAAAGAGGTAAGGGAGGAGTCCTGAGGACATGCGCCTTTAGTAGGACTGTCTAGGCAGAGGAGACAGCAAGTGCAAAGGCCCTGAGCTAGGAATGGACTTGTCTGAGAAAATGCAGAGGGGTCAGAAGGGCTGGTGGGTTGTGAATAGTAGAGGATTGGGAGACAATGCCAGAGAGGTAGGCAGGGACTAAATCATGTAGACTCTTGAGAGCCATGAGTCTGAGGAAATGAGTTTGGATCTGAAGTGTTGGTGTCTGGGGGACTAAAGAGGATTGTTGGGGACAGGGTATCACTGAGCCAGGAAGATGGAGAGTGGGGTGCCTGAGGATCAGATTATAGACAGTTTGAAGTTATTGGTAGTGATATCATCCAAGAGATGACCACAGCATTCAGTGACTCAGGTAGTGGAAGCCAAGCTCATAGGAAGAGAGTGAAAGTGAAATTGTGAAATTTCTCAGTCGTGTCNAGAGATAGTTACATGAGAAAAATGATAACAAAGAATAAAATTTGCCATAATGACTAAAATTCACTCTAATTATATGATAGGAGAATTCCTTAAATTCCCTGGTGAGAAGATTTCAGATTGAGGGAGAATTAAAGGTGAAATACGAAAGGTTGCAAGGAATTGAAATAGCAGACAAAATAATGTGATCAAAATCTACACTTTAAGAGAAGTTACTTTTCTTCCATGACACTGGAGTGTTGCTGGAATAAACGTTCTCTTCAAAGATAAAGGGGTCTTCCCTGATGGCTCAGCAATAAAGAATCTGCCTGCAGTGCAGGAATCACAGGAAACAGAAGTTCAGTCCCTGAGTTGGGAAGATTGGTGTGGCATTGCAGCCCACTGCAGTATTCTTGCCTGGAGAATCCCATGGACAGAGGAGCCTGGTGGGCTAGGGTCCATAGGGTCACAAAGAACTGGGGCACGACGGAAACGACTTAGCATACAGAGTAGTAGTAGTGTAGTGCTAGTCACTCAGTTGTGTCTGACTCTTTGCAACCCCGTGGACTGTAGCCCGCCAGGCTCCTCTGTTGATGAGATTCTCCAGGCAAGAATACTGAAGTGGGTTGCCATGTCCTTCTCCAGGGAATCTTCCTGACCCAGGAATTGAATCAGGGTCTCCTGCATTGCAGGCAGATTCCTTACCATCTGAGCTATAGGGAGGCCCCCAAGCATACATGCAAAGGCAAAGGAGTAGGCCAACTGCTTAGAAAGAAGTACATGCTCTGCTACTTGGATGATGGGGCAACACTGAGGGGTTTTCATTGAAAGAGTTATGCATGTATTTTTAAATATCAACTTCATAGCAATATTAAGTATAAATTGGAAAATTAAAAGATAAAACTCATCGTATTCATCATTTTATTTGGTGAGATTTTGTGACAAATAATTTTAGACTAGCATTATTTATATTTCCTGAAAGTCTCAGAATATATATAGCTAACAAGGAATGGTAACAGACCACAATTCTGTATTTTTAAAGACAGCTCTCTTGTTTGTTTGTTGTTTCTCTATCACTTCATATACCTCACTTCAATTTAGAGATTCTAAGAAATATCACTTCATTTTTTGGATATACCTCAGATCTAATAAATTATTTACATTTTTCTTCATGTATTGAGATAATAAACTTTTCAATGTAAAAACAGGAAGGTGACAGATGGCAGTGAGAAAGTTGAGTAATAATCATATTTCAATTCAGTTCAGTTCAGTCACTTAGTCATGTCTGACTCTTTGCAACCAGATGAATCGCAGCACACAAGGCCTCCCTGTCCATCACCAACATCCAGAGATTACCCAGACTCATGTCAATCAAGTTGATGATGCCATCCAACCATCTCATCTTCTGTTGTCCCTTTCTCCTCCTGCCCTCGATCTTTCCCAGCATCAGGGTCTCTTCAAATGAGTCAGCTCTTTGCATCAGGTGGCCAAAATTTTGGCGTTTTCGCTTCAACATCAGTCCTTCCAATGAACACTCTGGACTGATCTTCTTTAGGATGGACTGGTTGGATCTCCTTGCAGTCCAAACGACTCTCAAAAGTCTCCTCCAACACCACAGTTGAAAAGAATCAATTCTTTGGTTCTCAGCTTTCTTTATTGTCCAACTCTCACATCCATACATGACTACTGGAAAAACCATAGCCTTGACTAGACGGACCTTTGTTGGCAAAGTAATGTCTCTGCTTTTTAATATGCTGTCTAGGTTGGTCATAAATTTCCTTCCAAGGAGTAGGCATTGTTTAATTTCATGGCTGTAATCACTATCTGCTGTAATTTTGGAGCCCCCCAAATAAATCTGTTTCCACTGTTTCCCCATCTATTTGCTATGAAGTGATGGGACCAGATGCCATGATCTTAGCTTTCTGAATGTTGAGCTGTAAGCCTGAGCTTTAAGCCAACTTTTTCATTCTCCTCTTTCACTTTCATCAAGAAGCTCATCAGTTCTTCTTCACTTTTTGCCATAAGGGTGGTGTCTCTTGGCAAAACTGTTAGCCTTTGCCTTGCTTCATTCTGTGCTCCAATGCCAAATTTGCCTGTTTCTCTAAGTGTTTCTTGACTTCTTACTTTTGCATTCCAGTCAACTATAATGAAAAGGCCATCTTTTTTGGGTATTAGTTCTAAAAGGTTTTGTAGGTCTTCATAGAACCGCTCAACATCAGCTTCTTCAGCAATACTGGTTGGGACATAAACTTGGATTACCGTGATATTGAATGCTTCACCTTGGAAATGAACAGAGATCATTCTGTTGTTTTTGAGATTGCATCCAAGTACTGCATTTCAGACTCGTTTGTTGACTATGATGACTACTCCATTTCTTCTAAGGGATTCCTGCCCTTAGTGGTAGATATAATGGTCATCTGAGTTAAATTCACCATTCCACCTCAGTTTGCTGATTCCTAGAAAGGCGACATTCACTCTTGCCATATCCTGTTAGACCACTTCTGATTTGCCATGATTCATGGACCTAACATTCCAGGTTTCTATGCAATATTGCTCTTTACAGCATTGGATTTGCTTCCATCACCAGTCACATCCACAACTGGGTGTTGTTTTTGTTTTGGCTCCATCTTTTCATTCTTTCTGGAATTATTTCTCCACTTATCTCCATTATTATTTTGGGTCCCTACCGACCTGGGAGTGGGGGGCTTCCCTGTGGCTCAGCTGGCAAAGAATCTGCCTGCAATGCAGGAGACCTGGGTTCAATCCCCGGGTTGGAAGATCCCCTGGAGAAAGGAGCATTTACCCTCTTCAGTATTCTGGCTTAGAAAATTCCATGGATTGTATAGTCCACCGGGTTGCAGAGTCAGACACAATGTGGATCACAGTAAACTGTGGAAAATTCTGAAAGAGATGGGAATACCAGACTACCTTACCTGCCTCTTGAGAAACCTGTATGCAGGTCAGGAAGCAACAGTTAGAACTGATCACGGAACAGCTGATTCCAAGAAGGAAAAGGAGTATGTCAAGGCTGTATATTGTCATCCTGGTTATTGAATTTATATGCAGTGTACTTCATGAGAAATGCTGGGCTGGAAGAAGCACAAACTGGAATCAAGATTGCTGGGAGAAATATCATAACCTCAGATATGCAGATGACACCACCGTACGGCAGAAAGTGAAGAGAAATTAAAAAGCCTGTTGATGAAAGTTAAAGAAGGGAGTGAAAAAGTTGGCTTAAAGCTCAGCATTCAGAAAACGAAGATCATGACATCTGGTTCCGTCATTTCATGGCAGATAAACAGGGAAAGAGTGGAAACAGTGTCAAACTTTATATTTATGTGCTCCAAAATCACTGCAGATGGTGACTGCAGCTAAGAAATGAAAAGATGCTTACTCTTTGGAAGGAAAATTATGACCAACGTAGATAGCACGTTGAAAATCAGAGATATTACTTTGCCAACAAAGTTCTCTCTAGTCAAGGCTATGTTTTTCCAGTAGTCATGTATGGATGTGAGAGTTGGAATGTGAAGAAAGCTGAGAGGTGAAGAATTGATGCCTTCGAACTGTGGTGTTGGAGAAAACTCTTGACAATCCCTTGGACTGCAAGGAGATCCAACCAGTCCATTCTAAAGGAGATCCATCCTTGGTGTTCATTAAAAGGACTGATGCTGAAGCTGAAACTTCAATACTTTGACCACCTCATGTGAAGAGTTGACTCATTGGAAAAGACCCTGATGCTGGGAGGGATTGGGGGCAGGAGGAGAAGGGGATGACAGAGGATGAGATGGCTGGATGGCGTCATCGACTTAATGGAAATGAGTTTGAGTGAAATCCGGGAGTTGGTGATGGACAGGGAAGCCTGATGTGCTGTGATTCATGGGGTCGGAAAGAGTCGGACGTGACTGAGCGACTGAATTGAACTGAACTAACCTGGGGAGTTCATCTTTCAGTGTCCTATCCTTTTGCCTTTTCTTAATGTTCATCAGGTTCTCAAGGCAAGAATACTGAAGTGGTTTTCCATTCCCTTCTCCAGTGGACAACATTCTGTCATATCTTTCCACCATGACCCATCCATCTTGGATGTATTATAAAAAACAAAACAAAACAAAACACACACAAGAAGAATTAGGTACATTGTTTAAAAACATATCTGCATAGATAGATGATAAAACTCCATCAGATAATTGATTTTAAAAGGACAAATATGCACAAGTGATAAAACTCTATAAGGAAACTGATTTTATATTGATTTTTTATGATTGACTATTTATTGACAAAGGAAAACAGAGTCAAATATGGAGCTATACAAACATAATTATTCAGATATATATTGGCATTTTGACTCTATTTCTGTGAATACTCACACATACACAGAACTCTGTATTTGTAGAAAATGTTTAGAACTCGCAGCTCAACTATAATTCTGACATTTTAGTATTAAGTTTGGCATAAAATATTCTAGATTTTCATAAAAGTCTAGCTTTCAATTGGGATTAGTCTCATAAGGGGCTTCTTTTACAACACATGGTGATTATAGTACATAGGAATGATATATCCTATTTTGGACAGAAAAAAAAAAAGGAAAATATTAAAAGATGACCTCAGAAATTTCTTTCCAAATCAACAGTCTTATGAAACAAAGATTCATTCTGCCTCCACCAGTGAATATTGAATGAAAGTTAAAAATTGTATTGCATTATTGTCAGTTTCTGAGTTTGGTTCACTGGCCAACATCCATGATCACAATAAACACTCTTAAGTGAATTTTCTGAAATTTATTAAAATATATTTTGTACTGGTGAAAAGTAAAATAATCCTATATAATTTACCTGAGTATCTTTTTTATTATTACCATATTTGGTTCATAATGAAAGCTGATAATAAAGTACAATTTAATATATACTTTATATTACATAAATATATTATATGCCTATTAGAAAATTCTCAAAGTAAATAATTTTAATCTGATTTTATAATCTATTTTGAAAGTAACCTCTTTGCACATGTATGCATTTTGTATAATACATTTTAACAAAAGTCTTGATTTTCTTAGCTGTTGACATTATTTCAAATCATTTTCTCTTTTTCTGAAAAATTTGATAAATAAATGAATAAAAGTTAATGGAAAACACGTGAAGAACTAAGAATATATTTTCCTAAGATTTCAATTATTAGTATTTATAAAACATGTAAAAGTATAGTACCATTTATCCCACTGGCAAGTGTAGAATGGTCCATGAATCTTGTATATTATAAAAATAATAACCTTCACAAAGCAATTAAAAATTATTTTTCTTTTTAAGTTATAATAAAATTTAATATATGTTGCTTACAGTAAAATTGTATTGAGAATTTAAAATGTTTCTCAAAAAAACATATGAATCTCTCAGAATGTTTAGAATATAAACTTGCTATTTATTCTATATTCTTTCCTCCTTTAAATTTAAGATGAAATGAATAGTATGTATCTTAATTTTAAAATAGACCATATATGTATATATAACTTGTGTGTCATTTATATATACCACTAAATTCACTTTGGATAAAATTTTTTTAATTAATTTTAAAGTTATGATTATAATTGCTAATAATTAAAATTAATAAATCAATGTTCAAAATATATTCATCATTATAAATAGTTGCTTCATCATATATTTTTTCAAATATATTTTCAAAACTATCTTTCCCAGGCTAAAGTGGAATTCACATTAGGCACAGTTTCACAAAAGGTAGTTTTTACAGTAAGTTCCCACTGCAAGCATGCTTCACAATGCATATGTGATTGTCAGGCTTGAGCGACTGGGAGGGTCTGACATGATAGATTGTCTACAAAAACAGGTTTCAATAGATCATATATCAGTCATTCAGAAATTTGATTTTCTAATCTTAAGAGACTCATTGTAAAAAATAATAATAATGATAATAAGTTAATGCTTACAAGCTTACAAAGAAAAATACTACAACTGTGCAATTTATTTCTGTCCAACATAAGCATTTTTTCCACCAAACTAAAAACAACCCTTACCTACACTAGTTTGTTTTTGTTTTTGTGTTTTCTTTCTAAGTTCTTACCAGATGTTTAGGTCTTAGGCAGTTAGAATTTAAATAATAATAATAATAATAATATCCTAAATGGCAGAAGAGCCTGGCTTGTGAAATAGTAGAATTAGGTGGTGAAACCAGTACCAAGCATTCATCAATGAAGACAGGAAATCGTCATGCCATCTCATCTACCTTAGTTACAACCTATCAGTATGTTCAAGGCCTAAAATTTTGTATCCCTAGCCAAAGGTTTACGTTTATTTTAATATAAATTTATTTATTTTAATTGGAGGTTAATTACTTTACAATATTGTATTGGTTTTTCCATACATCAATATGGCTCAGGATGGGGAACACATGTGTAGACAAAGGTTTTAAATTAAAAGAACACATTTTCACAGAGCACCAATTTTTTTTTTTTTTTAAGAATATGTTTTCAGGAACCATAAATCAAGTCAATAGGCAACATTTCAAACACACCGCTACTACTACAATTAATACACAAGATAATAAGTAACTTACAAAACTTACACTTTTAAAAAACATGCTAAAATACTTTTCTCATCAGATAAGCCTCTTATACTATCACAGTAATATGATTTGTGTGTCCCAGAGAGGGAAGATGGTGTATAGATTATTATCTTGGGGAAGGGCTCTAGTATTTCAAATAGTATATCTAGATAATACTCATTTGTCAGACAAAGGTGCAAGTGGCATCTTAGTTATTCATAAAGAATTGCTATCTTCCTAAGCACTTGGAAAAAAGAAATATCAGTTCAGTTCAGTTCAGTCGCTCAGTTGTGTCTGACTCTTTGCGACCCCATGAATCACAGTATGCCAGGCCTAACTGTCCATCACCAACACCCAGAGGTCACTCAAACTCACATCCATCGACTTGGTGATGCCATCCAGCCATCTCATTCTCTTTCGTCCCCTTCTTCTTCTGTACCCAATCCCTCCCAACATTAGGATCTTTTCCAATGAGTCAACTCTTCTCATGAGGTGGCCAAAGTACTGGAGTTTTAGCTTTAGCATCATTANTCGACTTGGTGATGCCATCCAGCCATCTCATTCTCTTTCGTCCCCTTCTTCTTCTGTACCCAATCCCTCCCAACATTAGGATCTTTTCCAATGAGTCAACTCTTCTCATGAGGTGGCCAAAGTACTGGAGTTTTAGCTTTAGCATCATTACTTCCAAAGAACACCCAGGGCTGATCTCCTTCAGAATGGACTGGTTGGATCTTTTTGCAGTCCAAGGGACTTTCAAGAGTATTCTCCAATACCATAATTCAAAAGCATCAATTTTTTGGCACTCAGCTTTCTTCACAGTCCAACTGTCACACTCATACAAGACCACAGGAAAAACCATAGCCTTGACGAGATGGAACTTTGTTGGCAAAGTGATGTCTCTCCTTTTGAATATGCTATCTAATTTGGTCATAAATTTCCTTCCAAGGAGTAAACGTCTTCTAATTTCATGGCCGCAATCACCATCTGCAGTGATTTTGGAGCCTCCCCAAAAATAAAGTCTGACACTGTTTCCACTGTTTCCCCATCTACTTCCCACGAAGTGATGGGACCAGATGCCATGATCTTCATTTTCTGAATGCTGAGCTTTATGCCAACTTTTTCACCCTCCTCCTTCACTTTCATGAAAAGGCTTTTTAGTTCCTCTTCACTTTCTTCCATAAGAGTGGTGTCATCTGCATATCTGCAGTTATTGATACGTCTCCTAGCAATCTTGATTCCAGCTTGTACTTCTTCCAGCCCAGTGTTTCTCATGCTGTACACTGCATATAAGTTAAATAAGCAGGGTGACAATATACGGCCTTGATGTACTCCTTTTCCTATTTGGAACCAGGCTGTTTTTCCATATCCAGTTCTAACAGTTGCTTCCTGACCTGCATACAGGTTTCTCAAGAGGCTGTCAGGTGGTCTGGTATTCCCATCTCTTTCAGAATTTTTCACAGTTTATTGTGATCCACACAGTCAAAGGCGTTGGCATAGTCAAGAAGAAATTGATGTTTTTCTGGAACTCTCTTGCTTTTTTGATGATCCAGCAGATATTGGCAATTTGATGTCTGGTTCCTCTGCCTTTTCTAAAACCAGCTTGAACATCTGGAAGATCATGGTTCACATCCAAGGTCAGGGGCAGAAGTCACACAGGAGGGCCTGGAGGAGCTACTCCACGTTCAAGGTCAGGAGTGGTAGCAGTGAGGAGATACCCCTTGTCCAATGTAAGAGAAACCCAAGTAAGATGGTAGGTGTTGCAAGAGGGCATCAGAGGGCAGACACACTGAGACCATGATCACAGAAAACTAGTCAATCTAATCACACTAGGATGACAGCCTTGTCTAACTCAATGAAACTAAGCCATGCCTTGTGGGGCCACCCAGGACAGGTGGATCATGGTAGAGAGGTCTGACAGAATGTGGTCCACTGGAGAAGGGGATGGAAAACCACTTCAGTATTCTTGCCTGGAGAACCAAATGAACTGTATGAAAAGGCAAAATGATAGGATACTGAAAAAGGAACTCCCCAGGTCTGTAAGTGCCCAACATGCTACTGGAGATCAGTGGAGAAATAACTCCAGAAAGAATGAAGGGATGGAGCCAAGCAAAAACAGTACCCAGCTGTGGATGTGACTGGTGATAGAAGCAAAGTCTGATGCTGTAAAGAGCAGTATTGCATAGGAACCTGGAATGTCAGGTCCATGAATCAATGTAAATTGGAAGTGGTCAAACAGGAAATGGCAAGAGTGAACGTCAACATTCCAGAAATCAGGGAACTAAAATGGACTGGAATGGGTGAATTTAACTCAGATGACCATTATATCTACTACG
>SJYV01052597.1:0-10499 GCA_006410875.1 Neotragus pygmaeus | reverse complement strand
TAAAACAAAAGAAACAGACTCACAGAGAACAAACTAGTAGTTACCAGGGGTAGAGGGAAGGGGGAGGAACAAGATAGGGGTGGGGGATTAAGAGGGACAAACTGCTATGTATAAAATAAGCTACAAGGATATATCATACAACACATGGAATATAGCCAATATTATATAACAACTATAAATGGAGTATAACCTTTAAAAATTGTGAACCACTAAATTGTACACCTGTAACTTACATAATATTGTACATCAACTATACTTCAATTTAAAAATGGGCAAAGGACTTAAGACATTTCTCCAAAGAAAACATACAAATGGCCATCAAGTACATGAAAAGATCCCCACATCACTAATTATCAGGGAAATGCAAATCAAAACCACAGTGAGACATCATCTCATACATGTTTGGAAGATAACTATCAAAAAAAAAGATAAATGTGTTGATGAGGATGTGGAGAATAAGGAACTCCTTGTACACTGTCAGTGGGAATGTAAAATGGTGTAACCACTATGGAAAACAGTATGGAGGTTCCTCAAAAAAAATTAAAATTAACACTATCAAAAAATAAACAACCCAATCAAAAAAGGGGTAGAAGATCTAAATAGACATTTTTACTTCTGGATATATATCCAAAAGAAAGGAAATCAGGATCTCAAAGAGGTTCTTCCTTGGGAAGGCATTGTGTATACTTCAATGTGAAGTATAATGCCTACTTCAATGTGAAGGCCAAATCAGTAGATGGATTTTTATGGTAAGGGAACCACAAGTGATACATGCTGTCATTGTAGTTTTTTTTTTTAATCTACATCATCAGTTTAGAGATAGTTTTATATCTATAATTTCCATTTGACTTTGTACCTGTAAAATGAAGAAGTACAAAAGAGATAACCAACAAGGACCTACCATATAGCACAGGGAACTTGGCTCAACATGCTATAATAACCTAAATGGGAAAATAATTTGAAAAATAATGGATATTTGTATGGGTATGGGTATAAGGTGTATTTACTGTACACCTGTAACTAACATCATTATTAATCAACTATCTTCCAATATGAAATAAAAATTTTTTTAAATGAAGAAGTACTGCTTACCTGTCTAAATGAGACTCATTATGTATATCTTGTATTATGGTGATATGTATAGTTAGGAGTACAGCTTCCCAGGTGGTGCTAGTGGTAAAGAACCCGCCTGCCAATGCAGGAGACATAAGAGATGCAGGTTTGATCCCAGGGTCAGGAAGATCCCCTGGAGTAGGAAATGGCAACCCACTCCAGTATTATTGCCATGACAGAGGAGCCCAGAAGGCTACAGTTTATAAGGTTGCAAAGAGTCAGACACCACTGAAGCCAACTTAGCACACACATAGTTAGGAAAGAGAAATGACATTACTGAAACCACTATTTGTGCAATATTCAGAAAAACAATTGTGACTTACGTATTATTAGCTTAAAATCTATGATTCATATAGCTCTTTTGTAAAAAAAAATATTTCTTCCAGCTTGAAAAAAACAGAGATGTTAAGGACTTGGGACTCTAATTTCTGTTCAATTGATCTACATATCTATCCTTAAGCCATGCCATAGCATCGTGATCACGATGGCTTTGTGGAACTCTACCCTACTACTCCCAGTTTCTGGAGGATCCTGTTTTCTCTGAAGAACTATAGGTGCCATTTCAAGAGTATATGTTCCTTGTATGTCTAGGGAACCAGCTGCTCTGTCAGAGCCTGAGCCTGTGGTGATGCAGAGCATTATGTTGGATTTGTGTACTTTTAAAGATACCATTAACTTCAGATTTTCTCGTTGTGAGCCTTTAAACGGGATTTATGATCATCAACAATTGAGATGAGCAAAGTCTAGCTACTTATTAAGGAATTAGAAGCATAGGCCAAGGTCATCAAAGCAGTGAGCTCCTAAAATAAAGTCATCTGTTTCTGTGAAGCCTTGCTCAAAATGACAAACTTAACAAGGATTCTCTGAGGCTCAGTGAATGTGGCCAGCAACACTGCATTCCTGCTGGGAGGGCCTCTTTGTAAGGTGTGCCACAACCAGTCAATAAGCTGGGCCACTTCCCCTGGGTGTGGCTCTATGACAGTGCCAATGGCATTCGGAGAAAATCGGGGCACTCATAAGAAGCTTTATTTGGCAAAAGAAAAAGCGGGTCCCCCTGTGAGATGATTGCACACAGAGTGAAAAAGGGAGAGATGAGGGAAGAGGGTGTGAAGGCAGGGGAGAGGGAGGGGCAAAATTCTGAAACCAACAAGGTGAACACTGAAAGTGTTACTCCAAGTGAAAGAAGCCAAACATAAGTCTACACATTATACGACTCCACTGACATGTCCCAGAACAAGGAAATGCAGGGAGACAGGAAGGAGACTGGTGGTTGCCAGGGGGTCTAGGGGAGGGGAGAATCAAAGAATCAGGGGGCACTAAGGGAAGGGAACAAGATTTCTTCTAAGGTGATAAAGTGCTCTAAAATTGGCTATAGTGATGGATGCACAACTGTGTGAATACATCAGAAAACACCAAAATGTATGTTTTAAATAGGTAAGTTGTATGGTATGGGAATTATCTCTAAATAAAGCTTTAAAAAATATTCGAGGAGCTTCCCCTTGTACTTACAGTAAAGTGGTCACCATACCTGGTAACACCCTAAATGATCCAGCCCTTGCCAACTGCTCCTCCTTTTCTCCAACACTGTCCATACTCTAGCCACACAGGCCACCTTCTAGGCCCCAGACTCAATGAGGTTCTTTGCTGCCTTGCAGCTCTCAGACCTGATCCCTTGGCCTTGAAGGCTGTTTCCTTGCTCCTGCATATCACCCTTCCTGCAAGAGGCCTCTACTGCTTAATCTAAAGTCGTCACCCCTATTTTGGACCCTCCCTGTCCCATCACCCTATAGCATCTTCTCCAGTGCACTCCACAACACTGGAATGCACTGGATACAACACTGGAGTGCACTGGATAACATAACATCTGAAATTGTTATATGTACTGTGTCCTTCTGGAGAAAAGAGCTCCCTGAGGGCAATGACCTAGTCCACGTGGCATTTTCAGCTCCTGGGGAAGTACCTGGCAACAAGCAAGCACCCAGTAAACATTGTTAATATTGATGAATGGATGTCACATACAAATACCCTGACTGAGATGTCAGGGACTCTTTCAATAAAAAATATACAATGGAAAAAGGAGATGTGTTCTCCAGCTGGAAAAACAACTAAGCCAAGGAGAGACAGATGAGCCTATCTCTCTGAAATTTCAGTTGCATGAGAAGCAAGCTAAGATAGAAAAAAGGACAGCAGATTGACCTGGTCTTAAAGGAAGCCATTCCACCAAAGACACATGTTCTGGTGGTCCTATGGGTCCCAGACACACTGGCTAATGGGCACTGATGAAGATCAGATGGGCTGGCACACAACTGAGAAAGGGACAGAAATATTAAAAAGTTCTTCATCAGGAAATTAACAAACTTACAAACTGGGAGTGTGTTTACATGTACTATGCTTGTTTTGTTGTTTGGTCGTGTTTGGTTTTGAAGATGTTAAATGATTTCATTAAAACCATCACTGTTATTAACTATATTGATTTTCCTGGGAATCTAAAAGGCCACCTGCATGTATAAGACTATGGAAATGCTCAGGAAAGGCCTGAGAATGCTCAAGGCTCTCACCTCACACCATACACAAAACTATAAATCTCTTAGAGTTCGTTTTTATGTATATGGCCCATTTTGAGTTAATTTTTGTATAAGGTGTGAGGCAGGGGTCCAAATTCACTTTTTGTATGTGGATATCCAATTGTCCCAGCACCATTTATTGAACAGACCATTCCATCCCCCACTGAACAATCTCAGCACCTTGGTCAAAATTCAACTGGCCACAGATATAATAGTTTATCTCTAGACTCTCAATTCTATTCCATTGAGTTATGTCTACCTTTGTGATTAATACCAGACTATTTTGATTACCGCAGCTTTATAGTAAGCTCTGAAATTTGGAAGTGTGAGTCCTCCAACATCTTTTTCAAGACAGTTTTGACTACCCTGGATTTCCTGAATTTGCATATGAATTTTAGGATCAGCCTATTTCTGCAAAAATTCTATCTGGAGGTTAGACAGGAATTATGTTGACTTTCTTGATCAGTTTAAGTAGGTGTACATTCATCATATATGCTTGACTCTTACACCAGAGGCCCAGCCACAGTAAGTCCGTCCAATAAAATCAAATAACAATAATAATGGCTGACACTGAGCACTCACCTTGTATCAAGCCCTCTGCTAAACGCTTCACAGGGGCCATCTCATTGAATTCTTACAATTATTACTAATTTATTATTATTATTAACCTCATGCAACAGATGAGGAAATGGAGATGCAAGAAAGTCAGATAACTCACTCAAAGTAACAGTTGATAAGTGACAGAGGCAGAGTTCAGACACACACAGTCTAATTCCTTAGTCCCTGCCTTTCTCAATCCTGAATATACAGAGACCTTTCATACTCATTAGAAAAAAAAGACAAGCAACCTGGCAGAAAAATGGGGGGAGGATATGAACAGACAATTCAAAGAGGAAAATGCAAATGGCCAAAAAATAGGATCTCTTTTGTCCATCATACTGGTAAAATGTTTTTAATTGGTAAAATCTGATGATGATGAAGGTCTGGGGAAAAAGGTACTCATAACAGTATCAGTGGGAGTACGTGATGGCACAATCATTTTGGAAACAATTTGTCAGCATCTATTAAAGTATAAAATACATACACCCTTTGGCCTTGTAGTTTCATTATACTTGAGAACAAAGGAAACAGACAAGAATGCTCACTTAAGTCCCATGTGTAACGGTGCAAAATAAAAACAAACTACATGTCTGCCAGTAAGAAGTGGCATCACTGGCCATGGCTGAAGCCATACCACTGGAATGCCAAGTTTCATGAAGTAAACGTTTGTGTATGAGATATAAAATGTAGTATGCTGAATGGTGGCTCTCAAAATATATAGCCAAGTACTAATCTTATGAATGTGACTTTACTTGGGAAAAAAAAAAGGGTCTTTGCAGATGTAATTAAGTAAAGATCATGGGATGAGATCATTCGAGATTATCCAGGTAGATTCTAAATTCAACAAAAAGTGTCCTTATAAAAGACTGAGGGGAAGACACATACATGAAGGAGAAGGGCAAGTGAAGATGGAGACAGAGATAGGAGCCATGCAGCTGCAAGCTGAAGACCACCTGGAGCCACCAGAAGCTAAGTTAGGCAAAGCAACATTCTTCGCCTGGAGCCTTCAAAGAGGAGTATGTTCTCCCAACACTGTGATTTTGGATTTCTGGCCTCCAGAACTGGGAGTGAACAAATTTCTGTGGTTTTAAGTCACCCAGTCTGTGGTACTTTGTTACAATATCCTGTAACAAAGGAAACTACCATAGAGAGCTATATTTACTCAGGTTTTCAATACACATTAATTTTTTTAAGTTGTGAAATATATACATATAACTGAAATGAAGAAGCCCTACACATGTTATGTAAAACATAAAACACTGAACAACCTATATGTATAGATGTTCATAACAGCAGAGAAAACTAATTGGGACCAGCATATGCCAAATTGGCTTAGGCAATTCCCTCTGGGGAATGAGAGCAGGTGTTACAGGACAATAGGGCAATATCAGCTTTACTTGGTTTACAGAATTGAAAGAGACACGTGTACCCCAATGTTCATCGCAATACTGTTTACAATAGCCAGAACATGGAAGCAACCTAGATGTACATCAGCAGACGAATGGATAAGAAAGCTGTGATACATACACGCAATGGAGTATTACTCAGCTACTAAAAAGAATCCATCTGAATCAGTCCTAATGAGGTGGATGAAACTGGAGCCTATTATACACAGCAAAGTAAGTCAGAAAGAAAAACACCAATACAGTATATTAATGCATATATATGGAATTTAGNAAAAAAAAAAAAAAAAAAACCAGTCCTCAGTCCACTAGAAGACTGAAGGTTCAAGTGTATGAAAAATGAAGTATTTAATATAACCTTATAGAAAAAACTTCTTCATAGTATGACTTTTGATAATGAGCCAAGTTCTTTCACCCCATCCCAACTCTCATACAAAGGCTACTCTGCATTTTGGCAACCTAGGACATGCTCCCCGCCCCACACCAACCCCAGCACCTACACCTAGGCTAGTATCTGACACATAACTAAAAAGGCTGTGCAGAAGAGTTTTTCACAAGACAGTTTATCCTCAGAAGTAGACCCATCTGCCCAACCCTGATTGCTACTGAACTTGACAGCTTTCCTTCCCTCTAGGTAGGCATGTAGTTTCCCACAAGGTATATACATTAAGTCTCAAGCAAACCACTTTGCATATATACTGAAACTAAACAAGTAAGTAAATGGACGGTAGAGTACAGAAGCCAGGTCTGTCACTGCTGGAGAGGGAGGTTACAGACGAGAGAATTAGAAAGAGATTCATATGACAGTTGACTAGAATCGGAGACATCAGTATGAATAATGTTTAGCTATATACATATATATGGTTACATACAGAAATATTCACAAACATGTGCATATACATGGGGTTAGTATTCAGATACACATCCTCTTGCTCTGTCAGATGAAAAGCCTTAGAAGCAACAACACCCAAGTAGCAATAAACACAACTGGCACCCAGATTTTGGTTTCTAAATATAATTCTCCAATAAAAGGAACCAGACCTCCTTGGAGACATAGCTGATTCTAGAATTGGAACAGGAAATATCTAGATGAGATCTGAGCTTCTTACAGTGCTAGGAAGTACTTTTAAAAATATTTGATATTGGTGGGTATATGTCAAAGGGGCACAGAACTGACAGAAAAGAGTTCTCAACTGCTAAAGCTGGAAAAATTTAAAGTAGCAAAATAAAGTGGTACTGGATTATGACTCTATGTATAAAATAAATATCCATGACTCTAGCTGATATAAATGACTGAGCAAAAATATAAAAACAGAAGAATTCAAATTAATTTATGTAGACATTTCTCCTCTCCATAAGTGCTGACTCCCTTCCAACATTATAGTATAAAGGGTGGAGAAGAGAAAAGTAACCTTACAGTGGAGAAACTGACATATACACTACATCAGCCAGGTGATCAAGATTAAGAGTGATGAGTTATACTGATACTATATTCCCTGCTTTTTCTTTTTTTCGGTCTTGCTGTACAGCATGTGGAGTCTCAGTTCCCTGACCAGGGATGGAGCCTGTGCCGCTTGTAGTGGAAGTACAAAGTCTTAACCACTGGACCACCAGAAGTCCCAATACTATATTCCCTTGATATGATGAGAAGGGCACTAAACCTCTGTGGTCTTCCTCAAGGAAGGATAACTCCATAACCCCAGTATAATCACAAGGAAAAGAGCGGAAGAACTCCAACTGAGGCACATCCTACAAAATACTTGACTAATCAAGTGAAATGCTGGGCTGGATGAAGCACAAGCTGGATTCAAGATTTCCAGGAGAAATATCAATAACCTCAGATATGTAGATGACACCACCCTCATGGCAGAAAGAGAAGAGGAACTAAAGAACCTCTTGAAAATAGTGAAAGAGGAGAGTGAAAAAGCTGGCTTAAAACTCAACATTCAAAAAACCAAGATCATGGCATCCAGTCCCATTATTTCATGGCAAATAGATGGGGAAACAATGGAAACACTGACAGACTTTATTTTCTTGGGCTCTAAAATCACTGCAGGTAGTGACTACAGCCATGAAATTAAGAGACACTTCTTCCTTGGAAGAGAAGTTATGACCAACCTAGATGGCATATTAAAAAGCAGAGACATGACTTTGCCGACAAAGGTCTTTTTAGTCAAAGCTATGGTTTTCCAGTAGTCATGTATGGATGTGAGAGTTGGACCAGAAAGCTGAGCAGTGAAGAATTGATGCTTTTGAACTATGGTGTTGGAGAAGACTCTTGAGAGTCCATTGGACTGCAAGGAGATCAAACCAGCTGATCCTAAAGGAAATTGGTTCAGAATATGTTCATTGGAAGGACTGATACTGAAAGCGAAGCTCTAATACTTTGGCCATGTGATGAGAAGAACTGACTCATTGGAAAAGACCCTGATGCTGGGAAAAATTGAAGGCGGGAGGAGAAGAGGATGACAGAGGATGAGATGGTTGGATGGCATCCCCAACTCAATGGACATGAGTGTGAGCAAGCTCTGGGAGTTGGTGATGGACAGGGAAGCCTGGTGTGCTGCAGTCCATGGGGTCACAAAGAGCTGGACATGACTGAGCAACTGAACTGAACTGAATACTCCTCAAAACTTTCAAGGCTGTCAAAAATTAAGTTTGAGAAACTGGCACAGCTTGAAGAGCCAAAGGAGATGTAATGATGGAAATCACGTGGTACCCTGGATCAGATCCTAGGACAGAAAAAGGACTTTAAGTAAAAAACTAAGAAAATCTGAATATGGACTTTAATAACTGTATCAGTGTTGGATCATTAATTGTGATACATGTACTCTACTGATATAAAATGTTAATAACCTAGGTATAGAGCACATTGAAACTCTTTGTTTTAGCTATGCACTGTAAATATAAAACTGTTCTTAAAAATTTATTTTTAAATATCTATTTCCTATACCAAAAAAATTAAGGTAACCACTAAAAAAAGATATAGGATGTATAACCTCTAACTGATTCAAGGATGAAAAGAAAAGTCAATACCAACAACTAAAATTCAACAAAAGTCACCAAATGGAAAAAACAAAAATACCTTAAATACAAAACATGGACTTTCCATATTGTCTAACAGAAGAATATGTATAACTATGCTAATAAAAAGTGAGTGTAAATAGAGCAAATTTCCTATTGAAAGGTTGTTGCCATGAGCCATGAACGACATCAGGATTCTTGGCCTCTGGAGGAGAAGAATTTGATCTGGGGTCAGTGATGAGGCTTGATCCCTCAGAGCTTTTGTGTAGTAAAGTTTCATTAAAGTATAAAATAAATAGAGAAAGCTTTTGACATAGACATCAGAAGGGGGCAGAAAGGGTGGCCCCTTACTAATTTTTAGTAAGGAGTTATATACCTATTAGCAAATTAGCTGCAGGTCACTGTTGACCCACCTCCACTGGAGAAACCTGGACACTCACAGGCAAGTCTGGCTCAGTCTCTTGTGGGGACTGCTCTTTTCTCCTGGCTCCTGGTGACACAAGGTCTTGTTTGTGCCCTCCAAGAACCTGCTTTCTCAGTCCCGTGGAAATTCTGTTATCAAACCACACTGGCCTCCAAAGTCAAATTCCCAGGGGTTCACAGTCCTTTGCTGGATCCCCAGTGGAATGGCAAATCATTTCAGTATTCTTGCCTTGAGAACCCCACAAACAGGATGAAAAGGCAAAAAGATAAGATACTGAAAGATGAACTCCCCAGGTTGGTAAGTGCCCAATATGGTACTGGAGAAAAGTAGAGAAATAAGTCCAGAAAGAATGAAGAGATGGAGCCAAAGTGAAAACAACACCCTGTTGAGGATGTGACTGGTAATGGAAGTAAAGTCTGATGCTGTAAAGAACAGTGTTGCATAGGAACCTGGAATGTCAGGTCCATGAATCAAGGCAAATCGGAAGTGGTCAAACAGGAGATGGCAAGAGTGAACATCGACATTTTAGGAATTAGTGAACTAAAATGGACCAGAATGGGTAAATTTAATTCAGATAATCGTTATACCTACTATTGTGGGCAAGAATCCCTTAGAGGGAATGGCGTAGCCCTCATAGTGAACAAGAGTCCAAAATGCAGTACTTGGGGGCAATCTCAAAAATGACAGAATGATCTCTGTTTCTTTCCAAGGCAAACCATTCAATATCACAGTAATCCAAGTCTATGCCCCAACCAGTAATGCCGAAGAAGGTGATGTTGAATGGTTCTATGATGTCCTACAAGACCTTCTAGAATTAACACCAAAAAAAGATGTCCTTTCCATCATAGGGGACTGTAATGCAAAAGTAGGAAGTCAAGAAACACCTGGAGCAATAGGCAAGTTTGGCCTTGGAGTACAAAAAGAAGCAGGGCAAAGGCTAACAGAGTTTTGCCAACAGAACGCACTGTTCATAGCAAACACGCTCTTCCAAAAACACAAGAGACGATTATACACATAGACATCACCAGACAGTCAATACCAAAATCAGATTGATTATATTCTTTGCAGCCAAAGATGGAGAAGCTCTATACAGTCAGCAAAAACAAGACCAGGAGCAGACCATGGCTCAGATCTTGAACTTCTTATTACCAAATTCAGACTTAAATTGAAGAAAGTGGGGGAAACCACTATTCAGGTATGACCTAAATCAAATCCCTTACCTTTATTCAGTGGAAGTGACAAATTTCAAGGGATTAGATCTGATAGAGTGCCTGATGACCTATGGACAGAGGTTCGTGACACTATACAGGAGGCAGTGATCAAGACCATCCCCAAGAAAAACAAATGCAAAAAGGCAAAATGGTTGTCTGA